>JANZLP010000052.1:13609170-13622922 GCA_026930925.1 Chelictinia riocourii | reverse complement strand
TCCAATGTTTCAGTAGCTATAAACACTTTTAATTAGAAAGCTTATTTCACTTACTGCATATCTAGAGAATTACACACTGGCTTCAAGCTAGTTTCATTATCCAATCTCATAAGACAGTAGGAGCTACACATAAAATGACAAAAATTTATATCAGCATGTTTTGCTAGAACAAGAATTGCACTCTTCACGGTAAGGTGTGAATCTGGAAATATTTCCCTACAGAGGAATTTAGTGCTAAAGGAAAGTTAAAAGTTACTGGCAGCAAACTCAGGCTGTTCTCTTTGTCACCAGAAGTCCAGGAGCCAGGACTGATGTGAAGTAGCAGAGCTCCACCAAAGCCAAAGACAATTCCCAGTGATAATAGCAGATGCTTCAGTGGGCAGCGACTCTGGGTTAGTGCACTCAGTGACTGGTTGGGAGGCAGATAAGCACAAGTGTGTCATTCTACTTCTAGAGTTAGTGAGATAGAGCAATTCCTTTCAATACCATGTAAGTGGCATCAAGCTTCATAAAATCAGTAAGAGGATTTTGTGGTTAATATATCTGATCATATATCATACTGCCTGATTCCTCCCTGCTTTCCCCCCCCTAGAATGTAGGTTAATCTATATGAGAAACTTTCTACTCCATTTCCCTATGTAAATGAGCAAAGAAGAAAATTACATGCTAAATACATTGACTGCCTGCAGTTTTCCTTTTACCCTGTTAGAAAAAATTTAATTCCACTGATGACAGAACTGCTTCTTGTTCCACAACACCCAACCCACGTAACACCACCTCTCTTCAGAGAGGTTTCATTGGTCAGTTTTCTGTTTGCATCCTTTTTAAAGGCAGAAACATAGAGTACACTCATCTTCACTCTCTTAAGGCCTGAGTTCCAAAATTACATCATTACCATTGCTAGTTAGGTATGAATGAGGAAGAGGTGACTACAGATCTATGCCACTGAAATGCACATCCAAATTATATCAGGTCAATAAAGAGAGATTACTTTTCTGAAGTCTGACTATAAAGTCATGATTTAAAAAAAAAAACACCACACCCCCCCCAAAAAACCCAAACCAAAACAAAAAAAGCGCATGCCACACAAAAAAAACCAACCAACCAAAACACATTCCTACTTCAGTCTATGTTTACAGGTCTCTAATGTATTAAGCTAAGTGAGGGAAGGGGATGTCTTGTTTTTCTTAAAATTTGGAGAGAGAGAAAAAAATCCTTTACTATCACTTGATTTCCACCATATGGATTAAATATTTGAAGGACCCATTGCTGGAATGGCTTTCCAAAAAGAACACTAAGTTCTTGAACTTTGACAGGCTAAGTCAGTGATTGGCATTTCAAAATAAAAAAGGTTAGAAAGAATATAAAACCCAAACAATAAACCTTTCACTTAACACACAGTTTCACATTGGCTGTATTGTCATAAAGCTCTTTCTCTTCATCAGGGTGATGCCAGGTATATTCACTGTCTCCCTAGAAGCTTTAGATAATAACACGAAGGAAAAGATGAGAACTTAATATATTCCTCACTAGGGCAATTTTTAGCACTGACTTCTCTCTACTGAGATCCACTCAGTTGACTTCCTGGCTGACACAGCTGATTTGCACTGGCTTAAAGCACCGGTTTCTTTCTGTGAAGATGACACACTGATGTCCCTGGCTTAAATCAGACCTTTGGGGTTTTGAACAAAAATCCCTCTTCCCATTCAATCCATTTTTGTCTTGATTACAGAACAAAACACATGTTGCTAGAATATGCAAGAAGATGTCCATAAAACAAGAATGGGGAGGTGTAATGGTTTGGTATAGTTTCTGAATGCCAGCAAATTAGAGTTTACCAGACAATGACAATTCCATTTTGTGCGAACTTTCAATGTAACCACAGCAAAACGTGGCAAATGTTTTCTAAATGTTTTCTGGTTTGCATTGGAACAAAACCAAACCCATTTCAAAATCTTGCCATGAAAATAAAATCCAGCAAAAATGTCCACTTTCTGAATAAAATCTGAGCTTTTACATTTGGAAAGAGGATGCAAGAGTGTTTTAGCTGTTATGAAGCAATATGGAATATTCAAGCCCCTGTTTCTCTTCTCAGATCAGTGTCACATTAAGTCAGCTTCCCCAAACCCTCTTTTATTCCTTCGACCCTTACACCTTCTCAGTGGATCATTGAAATACTTAAGTCTCCACAAAATGTTATAGCTCCACGGATAGCATATTTGGCAAATGGAAATTCTCTGGTTTAGCCAGCACTAGTAAAAAACTGTTCTTCCACTCTCCCAGAAATTTAAGGAAATTGTTCTTATAAAAATGAATAATGAATGTGAGTAAGCAGAGTTACCTGTGTGTAGAAGTAACACTGGGCTAAATTCTTCCCTGTCACTGTTTGCTGCTACCATAATTCTGTCTTAAGTACAAATGACTGCACTGCTTTCAAAGAACTTGCTATAAATGCTATTTGCTAGAGAAGAAGAAAAGTGCTAGCAACAATAATTCAAAAGCAACAAAAGCTGCACACATTCCCTAGCAACTCAACAAACGTGAGGCAGACATACACTTACAACAACAACAACAGATAGCTGGAATAGTTCAAATAGTTTATTCCTCCAAGAGCAGAAAGAAGGGAAAAAATATCTGGTAGCTCTTCAATGAAACAGGTTGAGCAATCACATTAGGGAATGCTATTGTTTTTTACTATGTTGGTTAGGCTGTGGACAAAGGATTATGTAGAATAAAATTTCTGCAGCTCAGTGAGCATCACAATGGAACATTTCAAGAGGGTCATGTGAGACAAAGTCATTCACTCTACACGGCTTCACTAAGAGTCCTGTGGCCAGCTTGGAGCACCATACCTTAGCAAATATACAGACTAGTTTGTATGGATTCCAGCATACAGTGGTAAGAATGAACTTGAGTGTGGAAGTTTTGTACTCTGAGGCAAGACAGAAAGAATTGAAAATTTGCTAAGTCTATAAAAAACACAATTGGAAAATCCTGGAAAAGAAGGCTTGAGTAGGAGTTTTATCTTGATTCTGTCAGTGACCCAAGCCACTGCCTGAGTATACTTAGCAGTTTAGAAGACAAAATTATTGAAAATGTATGAGATGGTTTTATCCCCGTAGATCTGAATTTTGCCAGTGAAGTCAGGCTTGACAGTACAATTTCCCTCTTGACATCTATCTCAGTGGATCAAAGGATTCACATTTTAAAGCTTTGTGCCTGGATCTGAGGAATATCCTATGTAAAGCAGGCAACAATAGACCATCCTTTTAAATTTGTGAACCTCGGGCTTCCACAGTTCCACTAAATATATGGTCCCCTTCCTCAAAGTTTGAATGAATACTAAAACTCCCACCATTTTGGAAAAGTTCCTTTGAACAAAATATGTACGGAGCCTACAGAAGTGCTAGTATAAAAAGTTATTCTAGAAGTTCAACGGAATTGAATGTGGCACCTACTAGGTAAGTTTCTTGAATTGTATTGCACTATAGCTACAAGAACTGACAGAGTTTTGCATGCTAAATTTTATGGCTGTATTCAACAACTTATAATATATAGCAAGTCAAAGATAACTTATTACTTGAATTAGCCACAGTTAAGAAGAGGAGTGCAAAAATTCAGAAGTGCAAGAAGCAAGAAGAAACATGGGACCAAGTCAAAGGAGTCTGAAATCTTGTGCAGAAGTTTATTCAAGTTACAAAATAAGTTTACCATGGTTATTTGCATACATGAAGGATTGTTAAAGCAATATTGCAAACCTGAGAAACTCATCTCTCTGTCTCAATTCCCTTCCCATTTACAGCTGAGTAGGGCTTTCCCCTACACATCCTTTTCAATCAGTGGCTGATGTTGCTTTGGTCAGGGAGGCCCTTATTCTCTTGTTCAGTTCTTCTCTGCCCTTAACTGAGGATCTTTCATTTAAGCAATTGCTTACAACAGAATCAAATTTGCTGAAACAGGAGCAGTAAGGTGATGGAAAAAACCAACATATTTTTCAAGCTTAGACATCCAGGCCAAATCTCAGCTGTAGCAGTCTTTCACCTTTTATAGCTTAAGGATAATTTTCACCTCACTTATGTACTATGCTTCTCAGAGCTCTCCCTGCCACATTCGTGCTAAGTCCTGTACCTCCTGGACTCAAACCAGAAGGCAGGAGAAGGTTTGCATTGGATATCACTATATATTATCCCTGAAAATATTTTTCCTCAATTCTACCACTGATAATCAGGGAACTCTGAAGATAACCCATCATCACAGTTTAGCAGAAACTAGTTATGAAAAGCTGTGGAAAGGATTTTAGTTGGCTATGTTACTATGCATGTAAGCACAGGAGGACTCTGCCTATTATAATTATTGACGAGTGACAATGGAGGAACTGTTCTTAACATTAACCTTCCAATCTTGGGGGCTAAAACAATAAGTGCCTTAATTTATTTGTTGCTCCATCTCCCTATGGTTTCACAGACTTCAGCAAAATAAGGCTGATTTATACTGCCCAGCACTGGTCCAAAACATGCAGGCAATATTGCTAAGGAAGCACAGGTTTTGTCTATGCCTTTTCTACTTCGTAATCCACTAAAATCCTTTTTACGTTGATCTCTAATGCACAGTGTTAAACCTACCTGGGCCAATAGATAACATTAAAATACAGGAGGAGCTGCTGTGGGCTTCCAGTTCACCATAATCATTCTCCTGACTCCAGAATTTATCAACAGGGCTGGGAGGAAAAGAAAACACTCGAGCAAAGACAGGGTGTCACAGCATATGCACAGATCTGACTAGAGCATAGAAGAGTTGGCAGAACTGGACTGGAGGGAATATCAGCACCTCCTTTGCACAGCCTTGCTTAGAAGAGCTTGGCAGTCTTCAGCTACGATCCCTCCATAATCTGTAGCGTTACTGAAATATCACCAGAGGATATTTTGCTTTCCTTTCATTGCTGTCCTTTGTGGCACAGCTCAGAAAGTATAAATCATAAAGCAGCATGGAAATCACATTTCCTCTCTGCCTCTGGAATGATTTCATATCTTTTTCTATTCAGCCTGTGAAACAGCTAATGCTCTTCTCTTATTTTCAGTCCCTTCATGGATTTTAGGTTACCTGTACTACTGACCTGTTTACGACAAACTGCCAAACTAAAACATAATGAGGTGACAGGTTTAGTAGCCCTTGTCAGTCCAAAAGAGATTAAAAACAAAACAAAACCTGCCCCCCCAATAAAAACAATCTGAGTTTTTTCACCCCTCAAGACCAATGTTTTAAAACTGAAACTCAACCACTTGTACAAAAAGATGCACAATGAATTTTTTTGTATTTTAAAAAAGTCAGCTACTTGGTTAAGGAGATAGGACAAGTCAAATACAGAATAATCCAACCTAAAATTAAGATGGAAGTTTCCAGCCTGAAAATAATGGGCATCATCCACTACGCAACCACTGAAGAACCCCCATGCTGTTTCTGGCACTTCTGCCCTATGCAGGTCTGACCGGTACCCCCTGCTCCTGACCCCTGATAGCATCTGTTGTCTCAGTGTCTGGTGACAGAATCACATGCATTTAGAAACACAGTCTCACAAATTCTTGCTGTCACACAAAACACTGATGTGAGCATTGAAAATCTTGTAGAATTGTTCCTTTGTCTCTTTGACTACATAAGTTGTTTATGTATGAGCTGGCCAAAGTGCCTCACGTAATTAAATATAATCTTCACTAACACTAAATAATATTCAGTATAAACAAACAAATAAATAAGAGTAAGCACATGAAGTAGGAGAAATTCAATATAATAAATTGATGACAAAATTTTAATTCTAAGAGCGATTAGCCAAAAATCTTGAAGAAAGGGACTAAGGAGCCATTTCAGAAATACTTGAGCACCATTAGCTTGGTGCCCTCATTACAGAAGAACGGGGTTTGGAAGACCATGTTCCTGGCGCAAATGTTGCCTTAGGAAATGGGTAGACATGCAAAAAGTGAAATGAATGGGATTCACAGAGAATCCAACTTTCTTTTCAGTGATGTCTTTTTTAACACCTTTATGATGCAGAAGTATTTTCTTTGGAAATTGAGTGCCATATTAAATAGAAGCATATGGAATTTATAGTGAAAAAGGTTAATACTAGTAAAAATTATGAACCTATTATGTCTCATTACTCTCAAATACACTAGCTTACTTTTTGCTATAGTCATTTGCAAGAAGACAGTCAAAGCCATCTTGATAATTGGTGTGCTGACCTGTCCTAGATGCAATGACTCTGGTCTTTAAATTCCACCATGATTTCCTCTACAGGGATTTAATTAGGAGATGTGCTCCAAGGCACTCACTCCACATCGCTGCATCTTGTAAGAATGACCTTTGATTTGTTGATTTTTGCTTGCTTAAACACATCCTGAAACACATTTTGCAAACTGAATTAATTTTCATTTGCACTTTACCATTTATGTTGAAATGGGCCTGTGCTCTAACTTTCTTTGTAAAGACTGGCTTCTAAAAAAGAAACTTCTTAAAGTTTAAAACATTCAGTGTAATGTCTCTGAAATGTGCATAATGATTGTTATTAGAAGTCATCATCTAGGGAAATACACTAAATACATAAACCCACAAGAATTCACAGTAATTCAAAATATAATTTTCTTCCTGGAGAAAATAATTTTAGCTACTAAAAGACCATCATAGCTTTAATACTAATGTTTTTGTTGTACATGACCTAAACTGTTGTTCAGAAAAACCCCAGGCAACTCACTTAAAAGCTCAATTGCTCTCCTTAGATCAATACCAAAAAAAAGCAAAATCTAGTAGAAAAGAAAGCAGGGAGGGAGATACAGCTTTGTTGTATGCTCTGCCTGCAAACTGAGCTCATGGGGGTTTATTCACTCTAAAAATGGGTTTCATAGCATCCTCCTTCAGCAAAGGTGGAGATTTTCCCATTTGATCAGCAACTTGTACAGCAGGTTTCTTACCCCCCGCAGTGCCTCCATATTCCATACATCGTGGTGGAGTGCAGTAGTCACCTGGGAAAACACAAGCCATCCATCTATACTCTTCCACCTTCTACCCTCTTTCCTCCTCAGCAATTAATGCAGCTGCAACAATGCTTATGACAGAGTGATTGTCACAAAACCCAGCTAACACTTCAGAGAACTCAAAAGTTCAGAAACATTTCCCTGGCTTTGCATTAACACAACATCAATAGAAGCTTTTATCTTCCATTTACATGCTCATCAGATATTATGACTTAAGGGACATTTTAGGAGTTACTTCTTAGTAAGCAAAATACTCGCATTGCTTAGCAAGCACACTATTACTTTTCTTAATACAAAGTGACTCCTAAAAGCCATAGTCAGGCAGAGACAGGGATGTCTAGGGCCCAATTTTTTAGTACAGACTGTAAGGTTTCCTTTTCGTATGCATGTCTGTATCTCTCTGCCTGCACAGAGAAACACAAAATAGACACTTTCTCAGACAGGAAAATCAACTAGGACATCTCCTAATGCCATTAAGAGGACCCATGGAATAGCAAGTCTCCATAATTACACAACCTGATTTCCTGAGCAGTGGGTGCTGCACTGGTTGCAGACAGCAGTGCAGTTGAATTGTCACGTGTTAGAGATTTTAATGGACACACAGAGCCCATCATTTATAACCCCCACGTGCTTTGCCTCCAATGGTGTTGTGTGTTTGCAGGAGCAGACAATTGCACCTGTGCATTTGCACAGCTTCAGAGACTTACCAAACTGATTTACAGCTCCTCTCACACAGTTGCACTTCTTCATGAGCACAACTGCAAGCTCATTTAACCATGCCTAAAACTCTGTAAACTTAATTGCACCTGCCACGTGGCTTTCTCTCCTTGCAGAAGTCCAGTAGTCCTTAGCACCTTGATCCTAACCCTAACGGTCTGTCTGGATTGAGGTGCGTGATGTGTCAACCGGAGATATACATGTAACCAGATATTTTCTAGGCCTATAATGTTATTTCCAAGAAGTAACTGGGTATGGATACCAAAGGCTAAGCCAACAGGCAATGTCTGATCTGCAATTAGTGTTTCTGTATCCCTATCACACAATACCTGCAAGGTCATTCAAGATAGCTTGACTCCTCAGTGAATGAGGAAGGAAGAACTATCCCAGGTAAGTAACATACAGTTTGAGAGCTCAGTTAAAGCTGTAAACATGCTGAAAGGTCTCAAATTTACTCAGCCTGTGAAAATTTCATCACATAACCATAGCTTCAATATAAGTTTATAGTAGTGCAGGAGTATCATTCTTGCACTTACCTTAGGCTACCATTATTTCCATTATAAACGTATAAAGCATATAAGCAGTTTTCTCTTTACCTTGTATCCATTTGAAAAATAAAGCTGGCATTTTTGTTATTTTATGGATTTTTAAGAGCTAGAATGAGCAGTGTTTACATGAACTGAATATAAAATCAATTCTATCTTGATTACATTTGACTTCAATGAGTACTAAGTGATGCTTCTTCCATGTAATCAGGGAACAGTGTTGTAGCTACACTATTTGCATTTTAATAAAAATTTTCTCAACATCCAACCGAAAAAGCAGCAGCACAGCTAAGTGCCTAGACATTAGGGATTCATCTTTCATGATGAATAGTAAGATTTAACTTGTTTAGATGTTATTTTGTTCTTAAATTTAAGATGTATTTAATAAATCAAACCAGGTTGAAAAATTGCAAGGTTTATACATTCCTTCAAAACAATTTAAAAACCCTCCATATGCAGAGGTTTCCTGTCTTTTTTTTGTGTGTTCACACCTGTATATATGTGTTTACACCTATACAAGCACACACCTATATATGCACATCTCTACACATTTTGCTGCAGGCAGCAGCGAATGTCCCTGAAGGACTGAATAAAATCCCATAAACCAGCATAATATTTAGCTGCTAGAAAAGTAACACAGGGCATCATTACTCTCTAACATTAATAAAGGATGAATTCATAGAAGGTAGTGTCAGTCTTATTTTGCCTCATGACAAGCATAACGTGACTTTTTTTTTCCCCAATGTCTAAAAATTCTAAAGTGGACCAAAACTAATCCTGATATAATTCCATTAGTTTTAATGGAATTGTGCCAGAGATGAATTTATAGCAACAACTAAAATTATATCATTCTCTTTCTCATACAGTACTTGTATTCTGAACAGTCAAAAAGAAAGAGCAGTGAGAGCACAAGCGGCAATAAGTTTCAAAACGTGTCTTTCCTGAATTACCTTTTAAATTACAAAGTCATGTTAAAACTGAAAATTGGAAAAACTTATATTACACTGCCCTTTCTTAGCAATCTACAGGTTCACTAGTAAAGCATCCAAAATCTGTACCATGATGATTACAATTCAGACTCTTTAGAAGAAGAAAGGGAAAGGTGCTGATTCCTGGTTGAAAGAAAAGTCCACAGAAACATAAAAAGCAGTTGAGGGGCTGAGCAATGGATCTGTATACCGGGTGACTGCATGCTTCCCCCCGCAATGGAGCTGAGATTTGGAAGGCCGTTTAAGGGCTTTGAGTGCCCATTTCCATTACAATTAGCACTCAGCTCCCCTAGGTAGCTTTGAAAATTTCAGCGTAGGTGTATACATAAGCTACATTATTACTAAATCCTGAAGCAGTTCAAGGAACATTAAATTTTATGCAGCATGTTCTCTGCTGATGTTACTCAACAAAGCCCCACTGAGGTCATTAAAGTGCTGGTGATGGCTATCAAAGGATCTGACCTGGAGCCTTCACCTGTTACTCTTTTTTTGTCTAGTTTGTACACTTTGCATCAATAGCTTCATTACCAATAATGATCATTTGTAGATTCTTCACAGCAACTGTGAATTAATTAGATGTTGCAAGAGTTCAATTGATTCACTTGGCTGTCAAAGAATTACTGATTTGCAGCTCTACAGTAGCACTGCCAGTAGAAGTTGTTAACACTCAGCATGGTGGACTTTCTCCAGAACAGAGTTGCAAATCCAGAAATCTCTTGAACCCTAATGGAACGGTAGTGAAGAACTTGCAATACTCCTTTCTCGTTTGCATTTCCACAGCTTGCTACCACGTAAAAGATAACAGCCCCATCAGTCTTACAGTTCTGGCATGCCCTTCTGGATGGAAACAAGCTGTTCCTTCACTATGTAGTACTGCCACTGTTTTGTCTCCATGCCTTTACTGCAAAATTGGCTGCAAACACCTCTGCTTTACTGGAAGAAGAGCTGTAGTTTCCTTCTAATTTTGTCCCCATCCGCAGTGGATGTGGAGGCATGACTTTTTGGGGAAGGCAGCAACCAAAAGCACAATCATTTACTGCAGATAGCAAGGTGGAGAGATGGCGGGTAACATCTTTGAACTGCACCTTTTCATCGCTAGAGAGTAAAGGCAGAATATGTTCCCTAATACATTTTGACTTCACTCCCCAACCCAGCTGCATCTCTCAGCCCTGTACAATGGCTGCAAGCAATCTGGAGATCTATAAAGTGCACCAACAGGAGGGAGACAGCATTTGTCTACAAAAAGCTTAGTTAAAATGCACTTCAACTCAAAGGCAATAGATGCTGCTGAGGAAAGGAGTCAATACAAGAGGTCAGAGCTGGGAGTTTCTTCTCAGTCTTAGCTTCTTCTTAGTCCAGCAGCTGTGATTTAGCATCGTTACCAATAAAACATGAACAACTATTACAGAAAACAAGCATTTTGCCTCTATGGAAATTTAAACAAGGTGTAATATTTTGTAGTACTAATCATTCCTCATTGATACTGTCGTAGGAAAGCATGATTGCTTTGAAAAGATGTTTCTGGCATTAAAACTAGACAGGACCCTAGTCATCATTGTTTAATCCAAGTATTTTTACATAAGCTTTGTTTCAGTGGTTAACGATTTCTGATTTTTTCTGATTATGAAGTCTATTTAAAACAGCGACATTTAATTTAATCAGCAAGTTCAAGCTCCAAACCTTGTCTTTTTAATTAAAAACTATAGAAAGCCTGTAAAAAAATCAGTCACTTCAGCACTGAAAGGAATTTTTGAGCGACTAAAAGTGCACAAAAAATTAAGGCATTTAGTCATAAGCTGACCCAATTTTTTTTTAAAATCTAAATAACTTGCATAACTGCTAAATTTGACCAATACAGAAGTTCTGCTCCTATCACAAACTAATATAACAGAGCAGAAGCTTCCTAATCTGAGGGCAGCTATTCCACAGCAGTTCAGGATCCAGCCCTTTTAATACTGACCCTGATTTGTATGCAGCTCTTCAGCCCACACTGACTCCAGTTATACCGCTTAAGCTGACAAACATCTGGAGATGATTCTACAGCAGTGATAATATGGGATCAATCATTCTATTTCCCCTGCTACAGTTTTTCCTGGAAATTCAGGAAACGGCATTAGAAGAAACCCAAAAAAGAAACTAAATGTGCGTTTGTGTTGATGGTACAAGCCACAAGCTAAGTGGCTGTAAGACAGATGTAGTCCCACACAGTGGATCACACAACATATTCTGCTCAATGCCTATAGGCACTAGCATTTGCAGTCTTTCCTTGTTGCTTTAGCATATGGAACAGATTTTTTTTTGGCTCAATTTTTTGTATTACTATTATTCCTTCCTCCCTCTTTTTCTTAGTATTTCCCATGTTACCAAAGTTAGAACTTCACTTTACTCCTTTCATTTGATACATCAAAACCCATAAAGAGTCCCAGAGACTCTTGCTGGGAAGAATGAAACAGAGATTGACTGTCACCTTCCTAGAAATGCTGGGGAATGC
This sequence comes from Chelictinia riocourii, assembly GCA_026930925.1. Classification (NCBI taxonomy): domain Eukaryota; kingdom Metazoa; phylum Chordata; class Aves; order Accipitriformes; family Accipitridae; genus Chelictinia; species Chelictinia riocourii. The sequence goes on along the minus strand of JANZLP010000052.1, from coordinate 13,611,158 downwards.
TGCAGAGCATTTCTAAGCCATGGTCATATCCTTCACATCAAAAAGGTGTGACACATCCTTGGAGTATCTACAAGAAACCCTCCAGACAGGGGATATCTCTGGATGTCCCCAGTGCAGGAGCTTTACAAACTCATGAGAGCATTCAAGAGGACCAAACCAGCTGCCACCGACATCAGGGTCAATCCTACCATGGGTAGGACTCCCACCACAGTTGTATTTCCACCATCTCTCTTTTTGTACATCACTCCCACAGCTGTTTGAAGAAAACATGAAGCCATTTTATCTACCATAGAGCTGTGCACCACTGAGCCTGATGATGATGTTAATGACCCTGCTGGCTTCTTACTATTCCACTTCTTTATGCCCTACATGCAGCATTGCTATGGCAACATGTATCTAATGCTCTACAGCCTTCATCTGGATATAGCATACCTTGTTTGTTTTTACTCTTCTTTCTGAAGCATAGCAAGTTCTTATAAGTCATTTTGGATGCCACTCCTGAAAGGATATACATCATGAGCAGAAGACATTGAAAGCAGCACTTCATATCCACACTTGCTCTGTTTTTTCCCCAAAATAGGGCTTGACTTGTCTCTAGCTATATCATCTTGGTGAACTACCTGCTCCTCACTGGAGTATCTCTCTGATGCACAAGTCCAGTCAATCTGTCACCAAACAAAGCATGTAAACTCTGCACCAACTGCCTATACGCCATGTCTTGCAACATTACAAAAAAAAGTTTTTATTTCCCTGCACATGTGCATGCTCATAAAGCCCATAATCATGCCTGAAATAAATGCCCTCAGCTAAGTTTTAATTTGTGCATTCAGAAGAAATGTTACTCAAATTAATAAGAGTAAATTAACTCCAAGTTAAGGTCACTGTTTCTGATTTTTTTCACTAGTGTTTTTAAAGCACTGTCTGATAATTGGATATTGATTTCAGTGCCCTACAAACTGACCCATTCAGTGGTCCTGCCTCTTTCTTGATTCTCCTCCATTAAGGCATTGGTGATGATAGTATTAATTATTTTGGAACATTCTTATTTCAGAAGGAAGAAGAATCACAATCTTTACTGAGCCCTTTTTTCACCACAGACCAAATCAAAAGGATATAATTACTTCCATGCTGACCAACACCATAATGGATTTTACTTTAGTTCCTACCATGAAGCACTTCACTGTAATTAACAGCACAGAAACTGACAGTATGAAAAACATGATTCATTGCTCTATAACGAAATCACTATTTTATACATCTGTCCCCACTTAACTTCATGGCAGTACCATAATCTCAAGATGAGCACAATTTCCTTAATACAGACAGGTTGACCAGCAGTGATGCTGAAGAGCTCCAAAATGTCAAGTGGAGGCTACTTCATGCTTCAGGTGCTGTTAAACACCTAGACCCACACAACAATAGCAAGGTTGCATATTCTCTTATTTTCCCAGTGTTTTCACCAGTCAGAGCACGACAGAGAAGACATGATCTTATTACATTAAGAAAGCCCTAGGGATTGTTGCTTGTGAAGAGGAATTTGGTCCTCACATGGCAAGGACCTTATTAATGCACAGGAGGATTCCCTGCCTTTCATTTACATGACACTGGACACTTGTACTGAATAGGATTGAGTCTGAAATATGAAGGGATATTACCAAATAATGTGTCTTGAAAGTCTCAATTCCCTAACATCTGTCATCTTTCTGACTGCTACAGCTACACTGTATTTTTCCTATTTTCTTTCCTTTTTATGATTATATCCTCAAACACCTCCACTGTTTCATCTCTGAATGCTAGCTATAATGCATGTCTGCCACTGCTCTGAGATGCTTATTTAGAATTAGAGAACTGTGGGGCATCAAGGGACAAATAATCATTTGGCTCACTCCCTGTACTGAAGAGAAATAAATACGTATTTAAAAGGCTCTTCATCTCCACGCAAGTCAAACCACCCTTCCCACCATCAAAAGGAAAATAATACTGGACCC
>JANZLP010000052.1:13284101-13295535 GCA_026930925.1 Chelictinia riocourii | reverse complement strand
CATTGTATTATTTATAATGTTTATTCTAGAAAAAACAGGAAACTCTGGAGCAAGTGTCTTCTTACAGAATTACCCAAGGAATCAGAAAATAGCATGTTTGTTTAATTGTATTTTACTCTGATTCCTTTCAAGTCCATCCTTTCCCATTAACAACAGTCTTCAAAAGCATTTCTCGCCAGGCAGACACCGGGAATTAATCCCCCTGATAATGCGGTTTTCTGGCACTGCCGCGGTGTCGCCAAGTCTCACCGCTGCAGATGTGTTCCTAACACCGCGCTCCTGAAGGCGAGGGACTGTGCTCTGTCCTTTGCTTTCCTGTTCTTGTTTCTTCCTTTTTTTTCTTTTAGGATGAAAGTCTGTTCCAAGTTGTGCACGCACTTCCAGGGTTTTTGAGTTAATGCATCCTACAAACTCCAACCCAGAAGATAATTAATATAGCTTCATTTATTATATATCTGTATACATCTAATTATCTTAATCCCATGATTTTTGAGCCAATAACTTTGTTGTTGACCTGATCGCAATTTTAATGGAATTATTGCTCTCAGCCTGCATATTGGCTACAGCTTTACTGCAAATGGAGGAAAGAAAGACGAGGAGCTTGCTTTCATCTGTAGAACAGAACTGCAGAGCCAAATATATCAGCTAAAATCTCTATATTTCTTTAAACTTCAAATGACAATTTTGTGTGGCTAACAATTTACAGAGGAATTTTGGGGGGAAGTGTGTCAGTTTTAGTGTTAGAGCGATGCAAAGGACTTCAAGGTCCTGGAAGTCTGAGTGAGGCTTAATTAGGCTGAAAAGATCTTTGGTGGAGTTGCTCTTATCCTGTCTGCATGAGGACTAAGCCAATGACACCCTGATGGTTCTGGGGCTTTTAAGAGGCTCCTTTACTCTAAAGCAGAGTTACCCAACTTGTTTGGAGGTTTCACCAAGTTCTAGCTCATTTTGAACACTTCTCTCAAGTTATCAGCAATTGCCTGACTTTTCAATACTTTAAAGACTTGTGGAAAAAGTCATTTACTCTTTTGCTCCCTCCCCAGCTCCTCAATTCCTTCCCAATTCCTCCTGGCCAGAATGAAACCGGGAATCAAGAGGAGAGGTCTAGGCTCGTGGGTGTTCTGCAGCAAAGTCTTTCCCTACCTCGCCAAGTGAAATAATTATTGCATTGTCAAGCAAATTACATCTTCCGTTGCAGTCCTCCAGCTGTTTTAGTTAGCAGGAGACTTGTGTAATTCAGCAACCTCCCACTCTCCTTACATCCATCAGCCCACTCATGCTGGGCTCATCCCACAGGATAAACCAAGAGGAAATTTCTCAGAGAGGTCAGTTTACCGACATTATTCTATTTTCCTGCTGCTATTATCACATCAACCCTTCCTCCACTACTCAGATGTCACCGATCACTTCAGCAAAGCCACGATCCCAGCCGCAGGTGAGGACACGCTCCCACCTCCCAGTCTGGCCCCCCAGGCCGAGGAGCCCGTTGCCGGGCTGTGCCGTCGCTCCTCCAGCAGCACCTCTCCAGGCAGCTCTTCCAGCCAAGGTTACCAAAACCTGGAGTCGGAGGCGCAGACACATGGACCTTTCAGCATGGGGACGGTATCGACTGCGGTGTGCTGCACTGCCCTTCAGGACAGCAGGTGGGCTGATGTTTGAAAAGTGCTCTGACCCAGTAATTAACCCGAGCAAGGAACAGTACGTGTCACGAAATGCTGCTTTGCTTTTTTTTTTTTTTTTTCCTTGGCCAAAAGATCTTTTACGAGCCTTGACTTTAAATAAGAATGTAAATGTAAGCCTTTGGGTTTCCTTAGGATTTGCTTCTTTCCACAGAAAAATCTAAAATGCCTCACCTTTAGAGTGCAGCATCCTTTTTTTTGCTGCCAAATGAGGAAAAGGAACATTTTTGCATGAAAAGAGCACACCCATAATTTCAATCCCATTTATCAGCAAATGTTCTGTAGCAAGACGTGCCTATATTGCTTTGTAGCCCTATCAGACAAGGGCTTGGCAAAAGCTACTGTTAGGCAGGTACTTGTGAAAAGCTTCCAGCCGTCCTCTTTGCCAGCGCTTCCCAAGTGGGGATTCTCTGTTCACGTACGGAGTGCCAAACTGGGATACTTAAGGAGTTCTTCCCTTTCTGAAAAGTAGCCTTGCTGGGTGTCTGGAACTGGGGTAAGTAGCCCAAGTCATTTCTCTTCCAAGAGTTTAGCCATCCAACATGAACTGCTATCATCCAGCACAAGGAAAATGCTTTCCAGTGACTCCTGTGGCTGGTGAATTGGGCCTGACACCCTTCAGAATGGTGCACGAACCTCAGGTCTTCTAGCCTGACCGCTTTATACCATCACTAAAATTACCTGAAACCTTTAATTCTTTGACACTTTGGCACATAAATCAGAAGATTTATGAGAAGACGGAAGTCTGAGGAGAGTTCATTTGTACATTACTGAGCAAGTCCCTCCCCAGCAAGGGGCTCGCTTGCTTTCGGGGAGACACAGCAAGGTCTTTGGATGCCTGTCATCCTTCAGAATAACAGCATCAATATGCACAAAGGTTAATGTCTCACAAAGGACTCCGAATCTGCATATTACATTCATCAAAAGATGTGTAAATGAGCCATATAGGAGTCTACTACAATGCCTTGCATAATTTATTCCATGTACAATAAAAAGCTGATCAGATTTCATGCATGTTTACTTTTTGAGAGATAACTGCCTGAGTGTTTGAACTAGCTATGGAATACAAACACGGTTCGAAGTAATGTGTTTATCTCCCTGACATTTTAATCTTGAAAACTTTCTTATTCTCATTGTTTTGACAAAGTGATTCTCTTTTGCAAGAATAATCTCTCCCAAACATGAGAGGACTTGCTTTGTTTGAGACACACAATGTATCTGGAAGTTTATTAGGTACACAGAAGTGAAACACAAGGCCTGCAGTAAAAGTATCTATGGTTTTGATATTGGTTATTCTCTTTCTAGAACTTTAAAGGATAGGAAAATGAATAAACCAACCAACCTAGAAAAACACAGAAGAAAATATCCACTGATCTGAAAAATAAACATAACAATAACTATGTATTTGGCTTTTATTTACAGGTTAATGTTTTAGAATGGGTAGAAGGGGAGAAATGAAAGGTCCAAATAAAGTATTAATGAACAGGTAGTTATATTAGCATCTTTGAAGCACAGAACTAACTTCTTCCAAAAAACCCTCACCTCCTGTGCCTGCAGGACTTGGGGGGCGGAACAGGCAGTCCTGACAAAAGGAAAAGAACTGAACTGCAGTACTGAAGTCTTAAAAACTATTTCTTAGAAAAAGGTATGTTTATGAAAATGGCTCACTAGATCATGTAAACATTTGTAAATTAAGGACATAATTTTAATGATACAAGGCAATATAGTGGCATATACTTTGCCTAAATTTTTCTAGGACAAATCCTTCCGCTATTATAGCTGTGTAACTCTCCTGGGACCAGGAAAGAGAGGATAATCATTTACAGACTAAAGAAACACTGAAAAATACACTTCAGTGAGTAGTCCTGTATATCACAGGATGGGGAGAAGGACTAGATGTAGTCATGAGTCTCTTTTGCTTAATATATACTGATCCTATATAGCGATTTAATTAATAACACTGAAAACCAGATGTACGATTCCAAATCTCCCACGTTCTCGAAGTGACAGTTGTTTCAAAGCAATGATGCATACACACTTAGGTATTCAAAGCCAGTCTAAAAATATTTGTTTTGAAATTCAAGCTCACAAAATTTTTTTTGAACACCTCATGCTGGAATAGAGATACAATCCTCACCATTATAGCCAGAATTAAGAAGGCCGAAGAAAAGCATACTTTTCATCGGAGGAAAAGAGTGAGTTACTTCAATCTACTTCCTGCCACACAGACAAAAAAAAAAAGAAAGCAAGCTATGTATCCATACATATACATACATACATACGGGCCCCTGTGCATATATACACATACACACAAGATTATCTCTGTTTGGTGAAAAGTAAGTACCAATAACCACGCTAATAAAATTAGTAATTAATTGCACCATGATGTTTCCTCTCTCATGTCTATCCCCCACTGAACCCTGTAATCAAATCCTTATCAAGAGATGTAACCAGCACCCTGGATGGCTGCAGGTACATCCACTAATATGTTTTCATTTGTCAGCTCCTAATCAAGTGAGCCTTCCTTCAAAGCTATTTAAATTTAACACAATTCCTAAAGTACATGCAGGACAACTGCCAAATCATTCCTCTACTAATTAATCACCTCCTAACTTGATGCCTACAGCTTAAAAATGTTTGGTTCTATTAGAGCATAAAGTGATGAGAACATCTCTCAGAAAAGCTCCAGCTAGAAAACAACAAGTTTTCATTTTAGTCCTCTAGATTTTTTGCTTTTTCAGCCAGTCTCTTACACAAAACTACAAGCAAGCTAACAACGATTCAGATTTTCATGAAATTAGGAGCCATACTTTAAACAGAGATCAGTTGCAAAGTTAACATTAACTCATTTGAGATAGTCAGGAATATAAAACAAATTTACAAACCTATTTAAGAATACGATAATCACTACATCATTACGGAAACCAAAGTAATTCCTGACTCAACATCTGCATCTTCAGGAAGTAAGGAAAAAAGCAGGACACAAACAACATTACACGCAACATCCCACTTCATAGCCTCTTGTCCCAGCAAGGTATGCTGAGAACCAGAGGCACCCTTAAAAGCAACACACCAGCCAGCCTCGCAACAAAGCACATGCTAGCAAGCCCAGGGAAACAAGGAGCAGAACACCCTGAATATACATCAGGCAGTAACCCACAGCACTGACTCCTGCACCTAAGGGCCCACATGCCTGATTCTTTAAGTCAATTGAAAGGGTGGGTGGGTAGGACAGAAAGCTTGACAAGCCCTTCCAGTTCTAACAAGCGGAAGACAATCAAGGTTAGGATTTCTTTACAAGAGTTTCTTCTTTCCTTCCTGCGAGTGCCCAAACACACGTGTTCCAACCCTTAGTAAACGGCAAAAAAGCCCATCTTTCTAAAGGTCTTTAAAAACTTTATTTTTTTTTTTTTAATATCCCCAGGGTAATAAATATTATTTACTTGCATGCAGATTATTTATTAAAAATACCACCAGCAGTCAGCGCTCACTCCATGTACCCCCCGTTCCAGCGCTCACTCCATGTACCCCCCGTTCCAGCGCTCACTCCATGTACCCCCCGTTTCAGCCAAGCAAGCTCTTGCCCCTTCAAAACACAGTGGCATTTACCTCACTGACCTTGGGACTGCCTTCCTCCAGTATTTCTCCCTCATCAGTTTGCATGGGAACAGGATCTGTGCAAAGCTCTGCAGAAATGCAAAATACTGCCTGAAAGATAAAAAAATAAATGTATTATTTTTCCAATTATTTTTCTGCCTTTAACAGTGTTATGTGAGATAGTGGTGCACACAAATAACAATTCTAGGCTATGACCTTTAATATTCCCATTCTGCACATATTCACTGAATTTATATGTTTTACACAAACAAGACAACTGTTATTCAGAATAAGACATAACTCTACTGAATTAAGAGGAAAAAAGCACCTAACAGGAATATACTTTCTTTCTAATTTTAAAATACGTCATTGCTGATTATTTAACATATTCATTGTGTTTACTTATTAAAGCTACAGTCAGTAAGGAATAATCACATGGACTAGAGCTGAGCAATCCTTCCTTCCTAGCAAATGGCTTTTGTGCAAATATACGCTTCACAGATTCAGCTTACAGACAATCTAAAGGTTATTAGTTTGAAAAATTGTTCTACTTCCAGTGATCCCACAGTACATCTGAATTCTTACTTTAGGGAATTTTTCCTTAACTTCATTTTAGAAATAAATACATTCTAGGCTTTAAATGGTTCAGGAAACCGATGAAGTCATTCATCTTTAGGTTGGCATTTCCAATCTAACCCAGGTCAACAGCTCCCAGTGTTTCCAATATTCAACACTACTTGGTAACTTATTTTTAAATTTGCTTGGCAGTGTCAGTGCAGTTCGAACTGAACAAAATCTACATGTCGAACTCCATTCTTAGAACTGTAAAGTAACTTAGGGAAGGATGCAATATAGTTAGGGAGACTTTGGTTACAAAGATTAGAGTGTCTTCTTCACCAGAGGACAAGCTGTCTTTCAGAGGTAATGGATACAATTAATCAATTTAAGAGATCAAACACACCAGCATAAATTCGGCAGGAATTGCTCACTCTAAAAATGCAAGATGTAACCTAATACAAAGACCGGACAGACAGACAGAAAGACCGGACGACTTAGCACGGTCCTTGTCCAAGAGCTTATAATGCTTAATTTCAGCCAGAAGATATTTTTATGGCTAAGTTCAAACCCCCCAAAAAAACACATCTGACAAACTTAATTATATTGGTGTCACTAACAAAAACTTAACAGAGCAGCCATTACTTTCGGTAAAGAACTTTCCCAAGAAGCTTTGTAACAAGGAAGTAAAGGAGAGAGAACAATGGCCTCAAAAGCAACATTGTTTTAATACACTAACCTTTCTCATGCATGCTTCTCCTGCCTCCTGCAGTTCATTATTTGTTGAATTAAGTGCCTTGAAAAGTGCAGCAATGATTTTCTCTCTCGACTGAGGCAAGTAATTGCAGGCAGCTAGAGCATCTGCAAATATCAAAGTAAATTTGTTCTCTTTGTTAACTCAGTTTCAAAAGAGGGGGAAAAAAGCCCCTAATTCTACATTTCTTCAAGTTTCTTTTATTTCACCTTCAATTACAGACAGCTAAAGCATAGCATGCTTTGCCAAAAGCAACAGGCATCATGAAATAGTAAAAGAATGGAAATTCAATTAACAGTGTTCTAAAGTTTTCCTAATGCTATATAACATAATTAGTTTAAAAATATTTTAGGTTCATTTCAGAAACTAAATCCTAGTCATTAAGAAAGCAGCAATACTTTCCATTATTCTCTCCATTAAACTGTGACTTCTAGAGAGCAGTCGTCAGTCTTCAAGCACTCAAGTTTTCTGTTGATCTTGGGAAGAAGACTGCCCATTGCTCACAAGGACACTGATATCATCAGATTTTGTTTATGAAGTTCTACTTACTTAAGGCTGCAATACGAAGAGGTACAAGTGATGGAAGACTTTTGTAACAAGGTAGTTTCATTAAGGCAGTATCTTCAGCCTCACACAAATTCAGTAACTGGGGAAAAAAAATAAACAATCATTTTAGCATAGCATTGTGAGTCATGTCTGAAATGGTATTCTCAGTTACCTTTTGAGTCTTGTTTCCTCAAAAAGCCAAGTTTACACAAACACACTAACCAACATCCAAATTTCACGAACAGGCAAAAATTCTACTCAAAATTAAGGTTTAAGTTCCCATGAAAACTGGTGGCTAGCCAGAAGCAAAAGAGCCCATTAACTGCCAAAAAAGTCAGGGAAAATCAGCCATTTTGCATTTTATTGGCCAATACCTAGGTGGTTTATTTCCAAACAAGCTGCTCATATGATAAAAACAGCTCTACAGAAAAGCTTGCCTCCTGAATGGCAGTAACAGTACTGAAAACACTGAGGTAAGGGGTAAGAGAACAGAAGGAGATCAGTAGGGAAAAAAGGCAGTGAAAACATCTTCAGTAATTCTAATGGTCATGGGTCACTGCCCAGAGGGACAATCCTTTCCTACAGAGCTCCGCTCTTTGCAGGTGGGTACTTTCAATATATGTATATGGGTTTTGTTAGAAAACACTGAACAGGTTGAAACAGTTACACACGCTAACAAGGTCCAGATTGCACCTATATCCAAGAATGCTATTAAGATTCAGACCTTCACAATACCTGTATATCACTCTGACCTTTACAGACCTTTTTTTGATCTACAGCACTTCGGTTTTGCCTTAGGTAAAAAATAGAGGATCCTCTGCATTGACAACTATACCCCATACCTGCCTTGCTAGCTGCAAGTACTGTTGGTATCAAAGACCTTCTGAACTTGTGTTTGGACAACACGGCTAGGAAGAAGGAACTAGATAGTTTCTCTAAGTTAAATCTACACACTAGTTTTATATCTGATTTTACTTAAACTGTTAGGGGCCCAAAAAACTTAATAAACAATATCTATTGCTTTGGTGGTACAACAATTTATTTAATAGATACACTGTGCATAATGTAAAGACCTAAATATGAAAGTTAGAGCTACTAGACTAGGAGTGTAACACCAGAGTTCATTTAATATATTTCACACACATTAGAATATGCTGCTTAGCTCAGACCTATTATGTTGTAAGTAAAGGCAGACCTCAATTCACATTTCAAAAGGTAAAAATTCTTACATTTTGGTGCAAGTTTAAAATGCACAGAGAAAATATGTATTTTTAACAACGAAAGTTCTTAACACCATCACTACTTAAGTATCTACATAAAAAACATAAAAAGAAAGTACCTCTGTGTAGAAAACCTTGTGTTCCACAACATTTAGATCCATTGTAAACAATCGGGGCTGCAGGGTTGTACAAAATGTATTTCCCTCCATCAGGCCAATCTGGGCATTTGCAGGTTGATGCCTAAGTAAATGCTTTTTAGGAGGAACCATGTCTTGGAGAACCTATACAATGTAATTTAGGTTACTGAATTAGCAGCCTATTGAAATGATCTCACAGACCTAGCCACTAAGAAGACAACATTAGTCATGGCTGCATGTTTCTATCCACTTGCTATTGTGGCTCCAGATGTACCCCTTTAGAAATCGCTAAGCAAGAAGAAAAGTCTTTCTCTGAACTAATTTAATTCACAATCAGTTAGCAAAACAACTCAGTATCGATAATTATTACATATTCTCTGTGAACAGATCTACGATATTTAACAACTTCACATAATGTTACAAACAACACAGAAATTCATAGGCTTAAGAATTTCAAATGTTCAAGTCAAGAAACAAGAAAATTTTAAACTCCTAAAACATTACAAAAACATTCATGCAAGTTTTTTCCATTACACCAACTTCTCACTCTCCTCCATAAACACCTTTAGCAAAATAAGATATCGGTTAGGGGGCTTTTCTGTATGTTCCCAAACTACAGTAATGACATCTATAATTTCATATGTTGTGATAGTCCTTAGGGTTTATGCACAATTACTTGTCTTTCAAGAGAATGAATGCTATTAGCTTTAAGAAGTATCTAGCAAAAAGTTTTCAGCCAGCTTTGATCTTTACAGTCTCTTTCTGGATAGAGAGCCATAGCAATATGCCCCATATTTAGAGAATAATACAAAACTCAGTTCAAAATGCAGTATCTACCTGGCCTAGCCTATGTCTGATTGGTAGTAGGATGAGCAGTCTATAATTTCAGGAAGTAAATCAACCTGAAGACACTATAACTACTGGCTTGGCTAAGTAGTCAGGCACAGCTTGTATGCACCTCTATAGTACTCCAGCCACACTGTATTTTAGAACAATGAAACCTACCAAGTGACAAATATATGCTATCAAAGCACTAAGAGCTTAATTCACTAATGCGGGAAAATGTACTCAGAAAAGCATTTTGCAAATCCAGACTGGTAAACAACTTCAAACTCACTTTCAGTAAGTATTTCTGCTTACCTCTTTATGTGGCTCCATAATCACCGTGACACTTTTTCCAGTGACCTGTGCAAGAACCTGCAACGAATGCATGGCCTGTTTTCGCACAGTAGAATTTGGAGAGGTTACTTCTCGAACAAGGTCATGTGTTACGTGATGGAAAGACTTCTCCTGTGCTGCTAGGATTTCTTCTGTTTTTTCTTCATCTTTTAAAGGAGTTGCACATCTAATCAAAAGCTGTTCTAATGTGGTCTTTGCCATAGCAACTGCTCCATTGGAAACCTGAAGTATCACAGATTATTTTTATTAAATAAGTACAGAACGAAGATCACAAAATCTACACAGTATTCATCAATGAACTTAGCATTTGATTTTGGAAAGCTCTAATTTCGCTGCTACGTTTTTGATGCACGTGTGCTTAGCTACTTAAATTAGATCTCCTGGCATTGCCCTGTATTTACAAGCAGCCACACTACCAGATGCGATGCCTTCAGGATAGTACGGTAGTCGGGTCTGACGATGATGCAGCAGCAGAAGACCTGGAGAAGCTGGCCAGTTCAGTGGCAGGAGACGCACCGCCTCTCACCCGCAGGGTCCAGGGTGGGTAGGATACGGAATTGATGTCCTGTGAGGAGCGGCTGAGGACTTTGGGTTTGTCTGGTTTGGAGAGAAGGAGGCCGAGGGGCGACCTCATCGCTCTCTGCAGCTTCCTGAGGAGGGGAGGTGGGGAGGGAGGTGCTGAGCTCTTCTCCCTGGGATCCAGGGACAGGACACGTGGGAATGGTTCAGAGCTGCACCAGGGGAGGTTTAGACTGGACATTAGGAAGCATTTCTTTACTGAGAGGGTGGTCAAACACTAGAACAGGCTTCCTAGCGAGGTGGTCGATGTCCCAAACATGCTTTAACTTTTGGTCAGCTGTGAATTGGTCAGGCAGTTGGACTAGTTGATTGTTGTAGGTCCCTTCTATACTGAAATATTCTATCCTATTCTATTCTATTCTATTCCATTTCATTCCATTCTATTCCAAATGTTTTAATTTTCAATAGATAAGAATTATCACCTAATTTGTAAGGCAGATTGCCTGAATAGGTTGTTTGTGATATGAAGTCAATCAATCAGGATTGCAAACCACCAATTTATGCTATCTTTGTTTAAAAAAAAAAAAAAGAGGGAAAAAAAAAGTTAGCCCATTAGCCAACAAAACTATGTTTTCTCTCATGTGAATTATGGCCAATATTGGAAAACATATACATAGACATACACACACATAACCCATACAAAAACATCGAAACATCACATAACCTTAGCAAATGGGCTTAAAATTACTTCCAAAAATATAACCCCGCTTTTAAACTTATACAAATGTTTTGATGTTTACAAATATATGAAGTTTAGCTTTTTCTAAATGTGACTTTCAAGTCTATGAGGTTTTTTTCAAGGAGTGATATGATATGTAAGTGAAGACAGATCTTTAGTTTAAAGGAAAGCTACACAAATTCCAGAATGGTTTTGCCCAGAGCAATTTATAGATGTGGAAACCAAATTTTCCACCTGGTTGCACCTTGTCAACCAATTTTCATCTGATGCCATAAACAGAATTAACAATTTTTTTAAAAAAGACTGTGTTTCCTCAGGTTTACCTAGAATACATTAGCTCTTCTTTGGGTAACAGTCCTCAGGGAAAGCAATAAAGATTTCTCACATTACTACTTAGGAATTTTCCACAACCAGCAGTTTATAAATGTAAATATATTTCAGATAAATATCACTTTAAAATGTCACTTTGAAAATATTTAAATCAAATATATCTTTGTTTTATTATTCCC
>JANZLP010000052.1:12933642-12944186 GCA_026930925.1 Chelictinia riocourii | reverse complement strand
ACGTCCAGATTTTTTTTATGGCAGGAATAGAAAAGTTACAGTAATAAACAGATGCGTGGATGCCTTGTTTCTGGACAGCCCCACCGAGGGGGACAGAGCCTGCAGACAGCAGCCGGCACAAGGCTCCCGTGTTTTGGGTGGCGAGGGGGCTTGGTGAGAGCAAAAGGGCAGGGGGGAGGCAGCACTCTCGGCCAGCACAGCAGCAGCAGCGTGGGTATCGAGGTGCTGCCACCGGGCTGATGGACACTAAGCCAGGCAGATCAATGTCACTACAGGAGGTGTCAGTCCAGTACTTACTTCAGCGGGTGGAGTGTCCTCGAGTGGAGGAGGAAAAGGTCTGTCTCAAGTCTGTTCTGCCAAGGGCCATGCAAGTTACCATAGCAGCTCCGTGAAAAAGGCCCACAGACAAAGCACTTCCACCCCTTGCAAGAAGGCTGCTGATGATAAAGACTGCAAGTGCTCAAATTCTTTGATAATAGGTTCTATATAAGATGACCAGTTTAGTGCCATGGGATTTTCTACATCTGTTCTCAATAATGACCACTGTCTTGGTCAAATTTCAGCCCAGTAGTTATATTTTACCTATTGAAGTTAAGTCACCTTGATAGCAGTTTCTCATTCCCAGGTCTTGAGACCTGCCAGGACTCAGAACAGCTGCGATATGATGTGGGGGCTTCCACAACAGCCTCTGTTAACTAAGATTGCTGCAATGTGTCATCACAACCTTAACGGTTAACAGGGTAAGAGGAAAAAACAGCACTCTCCTCCTTCCTCACAGAGTGCCCAGGCTGAAGCAATCTCCCCCTCATCTGAAAGGAGCTACCAATACACACAAGTATTACACTTACCTGGCCATCTTCAGTCCATTCAGCACATGCATACTTAAGATTAAAGAAAACAAAGTCTTCTAGAAATAAACTCAATGAATACTAAGAAAACATGTCATTAACCTGTTTTCTGGAGGGTACTTATAAATTTTGAAATCTCCATTCTTCCTACAGATGCTTAATTCTAGGATTAAAAGCAATATTCAGTGTTTAGAATTACACTGTATTTCAAGTACTGCTTCTCTACTGGCTGCATATACACATAACCTGAAGTTCACACAGGGTGATGTGAGAAGGAATTAAAGGCGACTATACTACTGAATGTCAGCTCATCTGCTGGGACTGTAGCTTTGAGCTTTTGGTACTTTCTCAACCTCTGGACACTAACAAATTTATCCTACAGTAGAACTATACTGTGGACCTGATCCATTGCTGGCATCTGTTTAAGAATGAACAAACAGACAAAGAGATTATAAATATATAACTGTATTTTTAATATTAAATATTTTTAAATTACAAGCAGTTTCTTGAATCACACTATGCATGATAATATACAGTAGAAATTACAATTTAAAAATGTACACAATTTAAAGACATTGTGACCTGAAATTTCATTAACTATTATATATTGCCATAAACCTCATACCTGTATTAAATTACAATAGGAAAACCTCATACCTATGATTGTTACATAGTTTCTCATTTACAAATAGAATTAAACGTAATATATACACACACATCAGTACCATTTATCATTTAAGTTACACCTACATCTGTGCAAGTTCAAACAATTTCATAAACAAAACTAACTGTAAAGTCATATTCAAGTTTCTGAAAAACAGGCTGCTGGTATTACAAATACTTATTTTCAATAAGTTTATATGATGTTTTGACTCTCCTCTAGATTTTTGCCAGTCTTGTACCAAAACCATTAACATATAAGGATATTTCTGAATGACTTAAAGCTGAAGTAATTTTGTACACTCCATTCTTATTTAAGGCTATTTCTTATAAGGCTAATGTACTTGGATTCCACCTTTCACCAACTCCAACAAAAATAGCCATGTCACTAACACCTGACAATGCTGACATTTTAGCATAGTGCTTAATCATAAAAAAAAGTCTTTCTACCAACCACCTTCCTCATGAAAAAGATTGAGTACTACATAAAAATCTGCTAAAAATACTGATAAAAAGAATGAGGCTTAAATGGCTTTCATTAGTGCATCAACAAGGATATGAAAAAGTGTTTAATCCACTCATTTCCATGAAAATGGCAGTTTCCATAAATGCAGTTATACACACAACATATCTGCAGCCTGGGGATTTGGGAGAGTACAGGTGTTCCCATTAAAACTGGACACTCTTCTCACTCTGTTGGCATCTCGCTACACATCCTCATTTTTAAACAAACTTCCTTAGGTGGGAAAAATCAGATCTTTCAAATAACTATAGTTAGTAGCCAAATTGAGACAATGCCTTCGTTATTCAAATAATCAAGGTATTCTACTAGAGAAGGAATTAAAACATAACCCGTCCTCATAATAAACCATTGAAAATAGATACATGTACTTCCAAAACGGAAACCATACTTAAGTAGCTAGTGCAAGAAATTACATATAGTTTAACCAATGATTTGTAATGAATCCCCTTATAATGTAACAAGTTGGATTTAACTGTTGATTCATCTTCATTGTGCCACTGACTGCCAGGCAGATATTTAAATATTACAAGTAATTAATCAGATTTTTAACTATAAATTTTCCCGAAAAGACCATTTATATTATTGCAATCCAGTCTACTGGATTACTGAAATTAAAATTCATGTGTAAGTGAGGTGAATCAACTTTAAATATTTCTTTCTCTTCATTGTACAGCTAAACAAGACACTACCTTGCTTTTAATACCATACATATCCCAGCTTGTTTTGGAAAAAAATGCTCCTTTGGCAATTCATTAGCAATGAGTCCATTTCTTTAAACCCCGGTAGAGAGTAAGATTTTCTTTAAACCCCGGTAGAGAATAAAAATCTTTTATTTCCATCAAGCAAAGGAAATTCCTGATGTGCAAGATAAACATCTGATTTTCCAGAATTATTAAAAAAAAATGCACAACCGAATTGTAACATTCTATACCCTAAGCTTTTATTTAACCTTGGACTATATTTTAAATCAAATTATTCAAAATTAAGGCTGAACTCCAGGTCAGATAGATTTTTCACCATGCCAAGGCAGATAAGCCCACACATTCTTTGCAGACCATTATGGAGTTTCATTCTTACTCTGGTGAGAATTATAGCAGACAGATGAGACACCTTAATGTAGTGGTATCAAGGAGTTTAATGTTGGAATTACGGAATTTCTAAGCAATAATTTATGCACAAAGTCTATTACCTATATTTTAAAATACTGAGAGTAGCACACAGCTTCCTTAAACCTTCTACAGTACATACTGTAAGCCTGTATTACAAACTACTTGGCTTTGCCTCTTAAATCATGTTTTGGGAAAAGTCCATGAAAAATTCAGTTCCTCACTTCATACAGAAGAACAGTTCTGATGAACTCTGAACCTGAAGTGCCTCATCAGAAAGAGTTCTCAACAGTACATTGGCAATTTTAAATAACATTTTAACTAAATCGTTCCCTTTTGATCAGTACAGAAACCATTCTGGTTAAGGGCTAAATAATGCTGGGGGAAAAAAGCATTTAACATATTCCTGTCATTTTAAAACATACTTAAAAAAAAAAATCAAAATGCATATATAGAGGTATACAAAAACAAACTTTACACATCTGAAAATATCTAGTCCTCCCATACTTCACGTGATGAAAACTCTCTGGTGACTGGATCTGAACACTTGGACCACCATTATACTGAAGCCCTGCCAAAATATCCACTAAAATACAAAGTACTTAGTAGTACATTTGTATTTTAGGACACTAAAATACAAAGCCAGATAAAGAGTTCCTATCAGTTTTTCCTACAGATCCACAGCTGCATAAGGCATTCCAAGAGGTCAGGGATTTGTTTCTCAACTGAACTCAATCTGGAGTAATAATTAGAGGATTTTTTTCCCCCCTCCAAGCAGTTTAAACGATTAAACTAGCTAAATGCATGGTAGAGTATGAAGATTAAAAAAAAATAGCAACCACATTACATTCCCTTCCCTACAGAGAGCTTCAGAACAAACTTTACTATACTGCATCTTTTGGTCAGTATGCATTTCAAGATGTACCATGGAGCCTTGCAGACATCTTAAAATAGATCTGGCCTTACAAAGGGTGCAAAATTGGGTATTAACCATTAATCTAATTCTTAATTGTCATAACATCACTGAGAGGTAGATTTACCACAGGCCTCTGAAGAGCAGCCCCAGTCTGCAGTCAGCAGAAGAGTGAGCTTCAAAATTTACAGAATGTACAACTGAAGGGCCAAGTGTGCCCAAATCCAGTCTATTGAAATTATTCTTTTTATAAGATTCATAAATTCCACAGTTTTGTACAGCCAATTTTTCCTCTTCTCTCTCCAAGGCAGAAATTGTAGTAAAAACTGGAAGGCCTTTAATTATGATATAGTCAGATGCTATTACAGTTTAAGCAGTCAGTAGGATCATATTCAGGAATTAAGAGATTATCTCTTTTCATCTAAAAATTCCAGAGCATATCATATATTCTTTTCCAGTTTCCTATAAAACATGAACACTAACAATCAATCTATAATCATTATCATTTAGAAATGGTACTGAATATAAGATTTCAGCAAGTCTAACATAACACTCAGAAGTTATGTATGTTTTACAAGTACCGTGCATAGCAAAGGCTACAAAAAAAGACAAATTAAACTGGATAACTCAGCCAATTCAACTTGTCTTATTCTCCTTGAAAGATTTAAGATTTTGATTCTGTACATCATCAGGAAATAAAGGAAGAATAATCCATAGTGCAATTGTAATAAGCAAAGTAATATGTAGTGATATCTTTTTGAATAAATATGGCTCACTACTGATCAACTATCATTCATACAGTTTCAGCAACACAGCCACCTGTTGCACAGGACAGTTATACACAATTCTACAACAGGTGTATGTTCAAATAGATAATGAACTACATGAAAAAATATAAAAAGAATATTATACAATCTCATACATAAACCAGACTGTAGTGTAATTGCTTTACGTGTTTCTTAATTTATCTGAAAAATACTTCAAGTACTTTAAAACAGCGGCAGAATCATCTTTCAATGAAAAGCAAAATTGCACTGATTTAAAAATACATTACAAAGTTAAATACACATTCAAATTAATGTCCTGATTTAACATTGCTTTCAGTGTTTACTTTCATTTCTTAGTACTTCTTAGTTCTTGATTACCTGTGGCACTCCAGGAGGATCCAGAGTTCAGATAAAGAAGTTTCAGACACAAAGTCTGTGTGTTTTATGTATGTAGTCCAAGGAAGTTTTAATTCATTTAATCTTTTTCTCCATCTTCACTGCTTCCTATTAGTGGAGGAAAGGTCATAAGGTACAGTGAGATTCTTCTGTACGACCCTCAATTCTTTAAGACTCTTGCTAGAACTTGGAATTCTGTTGTTTCACACTTCCAAGTTTTGGTTAATCTTTCCCTATGGCTTTCAACTACTGTAAACATTTGGTACATTTATACACAGACATCTGCTTAAATCACACAGTTCAATGTCACTTATTAGGACGTGTAAGGCAATGTAGGATCTCTAAAATAATCTCTCTTATCTGTAAGTTACTAAGCAGCAAACATTATCTAATCAATAAGCACAATACAAGAGCAATATAACTCTGTGTAACACCGCTTACATATTTATAGACATTGACCATTAGCAAAACTCAGCAATCAGTAATACTTATTTTTAATCATGCAACATTTTATCAAGATTAATAATATGGTGAACTGATTCACGTCTGCTTATTTGTGCTTCTCATAACCATCAAAAAAATGTATCAAAGCTTTAAAAAAAGCTTTTTGTTACAGACAAGAAAGCTTCTGTTAATAAATACTGCTAGTACTCAATATTGCTACAAACAGATTGTTTGGCTCTCCTAACAGAAGCTATCCTACTCGCAGCTCTAGAAAACATACTGCAATTCTTGAGAGAATATCAAGAATGTACTTTGTAAAAAGCAGTATGAAAAGAAACTGAACTGTAAAATAAGCTTAGACAATGGCAGAAACATTATGTTCCCAGCATTCTCACCCTGTGCAATAAAAAAAATTGTGACTTATGACAGTACAATAATGAGAATTATTCATCTGCCATAATGTGGCAGCTATACAGAAGTGCTTAATAAGGACTGCACAGATTTCTTCTATATAAATATAGCACTATTTTTTTTTAACAGAAAAACTGTGAGCTTGTCCTATAAATGTTCTGTAGGATATACAACCACAACTTTGCCGCAACTTGGATGCAAATAATCTCAATCTAAATGGAAAGCTATGTCTTAACTGAAATACAAGACCAGACATAACTTTTATAGAGTTAAAAATGCACTTCTAAATTAAGTATTTTAAATAGATGTGACAAGACTTATTCCACGACTTAAATCTTTGCATAAAGTTTTTAATTTGTAGTTTTAAAGTACTTACTGTAACTAAATCACTTACCTCCTTGCTCTATATCTGAATCTGTAAGATGTGTAAGGGAAAAGCTTGCCATGTTTGCAGGAGAGATAGAGAATCTGGAATAAGGGGATGAGTGTGACCAGTTTTGATCGAGAGTCCGAGAAGGTGGAGGTGGAGAGAAGTACTTTGATGACTGAAGAGGTGGTTTAGAACTAAGAAGACTATTAGCTGCCTTTGATATAAAGGATGGCTCTGGAGAAGAGAAGTCATCATCCCATTCAAAACCCCCACCTTGGGGGAAAAAGAAAAAAACAAAGAGGCTATTTACATTACTGCAAAGTCAAACAGTTTTAAAAGCAAGCCCCTTGAAGACTGCATTAATCCAAAATAAAACTTGTAGCTTTTCTGTTTTAGCCCCAGGGGTCACAAAGATTTAGAAGCCATGGTTTGGTTGCCTCTCAAGATACCCTAGACACATCAATATATAAACAAGCAGTATTACATCACAAGCTTTGATAATCAGTAACACTACTATCTGAGCCTAGCTGAAGTACATGCTTAGGATGCAAAACTGAAGCCAATATGGTACAGTGAATTTACAAATCACATATAATTTAAATGACATTTCACTAAAGACTATGCATAAAATAGTCTCAGCCCCTGCTGTGTATAAATATATTCCAGTACCTTCTTCATCTGTTGAGCTTTCTGAATTTACAAATCTGTTTAAGTAACTAAAACTCGAAGATGGAACAGGAGTGCTGCGAGACCCTTCCCCATTCAAGTCTGCTGCATGGTTTCCCAGCTCCTTAGTTGGCATTTCCTAAGGCAAACAAAATAACTTATTTAACTTGCTTGTACACACAATGCACCCATACCTATAGATGCAAGCATTCAAAAAACACACTGCCCCACCCCCACCAAATCTACTGCGAAATTAAATGGCCTATAAACTCTTAAGTTATTACCACACAACAAACCTTTGAGTTATATATTAAGCATATACACATACTTCTATTTCTAAAGAAAGCTGTATCAAATCTACGCTAAAATGCACGCAGGAAATAACTATTTAAATATTAATTATATTAAAATGTTTCTAAAAAGCTAAAACATATTCCAATTGAAAACAGTTCCCTTATCAGCTTCACACAGGTAGGTTTTTTCTCTTTAATAAAGCCTTATCCCATCTCCCAACATTTTTAATTTTATTTTTTTTTACTCCTTAATCATGCTTCAGGATAAAGAGATAGACTTTGTATGACTGGTATTTGAAGCAGCCAATATTTTATCAGTTACTATAATAACAGAGTTCAACAACTAAGAGCAGTTTAAACACAGCTCATTTTTTTCCTTCCCCTCTGACAAAAGGATTACTATTCCACAGACTGCCTAAACACAAATGCATCACCTATGTTTTCCATTCCAAAACATAACTATCTCTAATATTTATGTGCGTCATCATAAGCAACATTTCCAAAGCTTGACAATGTGACTGTTCTTTTAAACTCACTGTACTAGTTTACTTGCCATAATCTTAAAATACAATTCCCCCTGTATCAAGTTACAGAAGTTAAAAATTGATAAAGCAGATAGGGAAACAAAGGTAACCTTGAATTTTATAAGCAGATCAGTATTTCACTGAACTTGAATCATATGGGATTAATAAAAAGTAGCATTACCATCTAAATACTGTTCCCATCTTTGATTATGGTTTAAGGTAAATTTACCTTAATGCTAACTAAGGCAAGATTCAGAGTTAGGTTGTGGTTTTAGGGTTTTTTGTTTAGTTGGTTTTTTTTTTTTTTCCTTTCTTCCTTTCTTTTATAAAGGTATTTGAACTTAAAAGTCCTCAAACGCATCACAGATAAACTGCTTCTATAAAGTTACAAAAGCATTCTGGTAAAACAAATTAATCAAATCTGGTCCATAACAATGGTGTCTCACATATTCAAATTAAATACAGTTTATAAACATAAGAAAGACATCACTAAAAAACCATGTTTTATTCAGTGCGTGCAGTCAAGGGTCCAAAACCAATGGAGATTCAGGATTTGGCAACCAACTCTGCCCAAAGCAAAACCCTCCTTCACTTCAAATTAGTGCTGCTATTCTACCAGCAGCAACCACACCTAGCCAAGGAAAAAAGGGGTTTTTTCTTTATATATAAAGAAAAAATAACCCACATCACAAACAAGATCTAACCCTACCAAAACAAGAAAGGTGATCTTGTAACAATGTATCCACAAATATTAAGCTATTCTACCACATCTAGTTTAAAAATCCAAACCAACAAAATCTTTACTTAGTAATGAAAAAGAAGGATACCTGATCAAACAAATAGACTGTCACATCATCAAAGAACGTTACAGCCTTTTTGTCATTTTTCCAATGCTCATGTTGCCCTTCATTAAGTGGCTTTGGAAGTTTCAACAAGCTTCTCAGATGTTTTCCCTCATCCTTGTCAGTAAGTATCTCGGGTACTTGATGAACAGTTTCATCTTCACTGTCAGAACTCAGACTATGCATATGAAAAGTCCTCATGTCATCCTCAGAATCACTGTTTTCATCTTCCTCATCCGCATCATCACCATCTTCTAAATCAAGCATTCCAGAAACATCGAGTTTGCCGAGGTATTTTCCTTCAATATCTGGCTCTTTCAGTTTTTGTCCTTCAATGTGATAGAAGGACTTCTCACTGTTATTCAAATCTAAAGAACTGTGTATGTTATGCACAGACTTTAAGTCCCTGTGTGAAAGAAGTTCTGAAGTATTAGTGCCAACACAAGAGACTGTTTTATGGGAAGTCTCACATAGCTTTATTTCATCCCTTAGGTTATTTTCCATCGATATTTCCAGGGAATTCAGAGTTGCTTCAGTCCACTCATCAGGACACCCCTGCATCCTTACATCCATCTCTTGGATCTCTAAGTCGTGATTTAGTTCTAGTTTTGCATTTTGATTATTGGTATCCTGGTAATTCCTTATATCACGCTTTTGCTGTCTCTCTTCAAAACTGTAATCCTCTTCAGAATTATTCTCTCCTCTATCTGAAGAAAAAACACATGTAGTCTCTCTTGACGGATTTACGGTCTCTTCTGGTTTTTTATCTGGCTCAGAATCATTATCAGAAAAATAGGCAGAGTCTCTATATGAGTTTTGATTTCCACCCAGAAAAACCTTTGGGGTTATTTCAAAATTGCTGTTCACTGCATCTAAACAAGCTGCTGCTTCTGAAACAATTATGACTGGATTAGAAGGTAAAACACTGATGTTGCTCTCGCTGACGACACAGAGAGCAGTATCTACACTAGACACATCCTCAACAGTGATATGGGAAGTCCATTCTGGAGATTCCAGGTTCTCCGTTTCATAGCCACTGTCAGCAGGTTTATCAGGTGGCAAAAGCTTCTGAGGACTTTGAGCCTGTAAAGATTCTAAAACCTCATTTACATCTAAAGAATCTAAAGAATCAGGTGTCTCTAAGGCTTGTTCTACAGTTTGTATAGGAGATGGGCTGTCTTCCAGAAGACTATCTTGACTTGTGCAATCTGAAGTAGCAAGAGAAATTAAGGTCACCTCTTCTGGAACATACTTACAGTTCTCAAAATGATTTGATGTTTCTTGTCTTTCCTCCAATAAACATTCATCTTTTTTTAATATAGGAGACTTCTCTTGCAAGTTTCTTTTCATATCTTCCTGATCACTACACTTTTCTCTACTAAAAGCTATTTCATCAGACTTGAGAAGCTTTCCCTGTTTTGTTTGTGCATCACACCCATCTGTTTCAACAGCAACACTGTAACACAGATTGTTTCCAACATTATTATTTTTGGCATTATTGGATAGCTTTTCTTGACAGAGAATATCAATGTTACAGGGCATGACTTCATTGACTTCCATGTTTAAAAGTTTTTCTTCATCCTTCAAATAAGGAGGATTTGGGGGCATCTTGACTGGATGGAGAGCCCCAACCTTCAGTGCAAGAGCAGGTGGTGCCTAAGGCTGGGAGCTCTCCTGCTCCTGTGACTGTGCCGCTTGCCTCATCCAGCTGCTCCATGCAACTACTTAATTTATCAGCACTTTGGGCTGGCCTCGGTTGCAAACAAATCCAAAATCTCCTT
>JANZLP010000052.1:12923238-12933542 GCA_026930925.1 Chelictinia riocourii | reverse complement strand
CTCCCTTTTTGACAGATGATATCTGTAGTGTCAAGTTTCAGATTTCAGATCTATCCAATCCTGTTCTGTCCTATCCTTCATGCCCCTTTGGGAAGATAATGAAGTGGTCAAAAGTGCGATCTTGGGCATCACTGGCAAAGAAAAGGTAATTAAGAGAAGGTGGTGACCAAGCACTGTAACTACCCAGCCACATTTTACAGAATTTTATAATGCTCAAACTTTTCAGGTCTTGGATAATGAAATAAAACATTTCTTTAATGTATTTTCACTTTTACTAGTCAGTTTTATTTAAAAAGAAGTAAAGTTTCTGTTCTTTGCAATATCTGAGATAGAGAACAACCAGTAAGACAGTTAGGAGAGCTGTTCAAACAATAATACATAATTCCATCCTATATCAACAAAGGCAACAAACTGCACGAGACTGGTTTAGAAAAGCAACTGAACACCTTAAATAATATCATTATGAAGTGGTGCATTTATGCATAGTCATAGTGTGGTAGATTGCTGCCACCTTTTGGCTACAGAATGCTATGAAATTACATTTATACCTAAAACACACAGGCAATGGTAATGCATGCTGTGACGTGTGGGATCCTAGCATCCCGGAGAACAGTGGGGTGGGACAGGAACATCATTTACACTTTCCTTAAACGGCACAGCATGTGGCTGCATGTCTTGACACCTACTACCATCTTCCAGCTTAGAGTATCTTCTACTGTTGAAATTGGCTCCCATTGGAATGCATGTAATGGTTACTGAATTATGAAATACCTTTTTACGATTAAAATTAACAAATGTATGTCAAGAAAAAAAAAAAAGGAAGAGGACTCCAAGGAGAAAAATACATCACAAACTACAATGTGCAGTTTGTACAGCTTCTAGTAGATTGCCCAGAATATAGATTTTTTGAACTTTTAGTTCTAATTCCAAATTGGAACCAAACTCACTGCTGAAACCTTGCAGCCATCTGTGAAACAGATAATGCTCTACTGAGTTTACCTGCTGGTGGTATTGTGGGATGATACAGGGGAGGTTACAGATTTCTAAAAATGATTTAACATTGTTCTCTTTTTCAAGAGAAACTGGTATTTCTGTTTTTTCAAGCCATTTCTCTTTTTCAAGAGAACAAGCAATTTTCTTGTTTTTCGAACAATCTCATATTCATTGTGGCCTGGTTCAGAGTGATCTCTCTCCAGCATGTGTTGAAGTATTTGGCTGATGAAGGAGATGAATTTAAGCATATGCTCAAGTAACTCTGGTCCATTGATTTCTGTTGCTTTGCTAACATGTGATATGATAATGTGTGTTACAGGAAGCTGTACTGGACAGACCAGGGAACTGACAGTGGAGTCCCAGCAAAGATTGCCAGTGCAAGCATGGATGGATCAGGCATACAAACCCTCTTCACTGGCAACCTTGACCATGTAGAGTTCATTACCATTGACATTAAGGAACAAAAGTTGTACTGGGCTGTCACAAGCACAGGAGTGGTAGGAGATATTTTTTTAATAAGTGCTTTTTTACCTGTTCATCTATCTCTGCATCTGTGGTTCATATGAGTAATTCAGTTTAGTTTACTCATGTAACTGGGAGTTGCAAGACCAAGTAAAATCTGAATACTTGTTGTTACTAATTACCATTAAAAATATATGATGGATTTGAATGAAAACCCAGAAATCATTATTGGCATCCTGCTGACCCTTTCATTCCTACCTTGTACATAAAGATCCTATGTGTGAAGAGATTTTAGTAGCATATGTTGCATTTTAATTCTATATTGTAATATTGAACTTTCATTGTAAGAAATGTAATATTAAGCTTTAAACTGATTTCTTAGATTGAGAAAGGCAATGTGGATGGTACAAATCGTGTGACTCTGGTGGTTCATCTTTCTCATCCATGGGGAATTGCTGTGTATGATACCTTTCTGTACTATACTGATCGAGATTATGAAGTTATTGAACGAGTTGACAAGTCCACTGGAGCAAACAAAGTAGTGCTGAGAGATAATGTCCCAAGACTGAAGTGCCTACGTGTGTATTACAGAGACAGTGAGTATTTGCTAAAGAGGTATTTCAGGCTATCCAACTTGTGAAAACTCAAACTTCCCTCAGAGACAGAATGCATGCTCTTTCAAAGGAAATGGTTTGATTAGGCTTTCAGGAAAAGTGTCAGAAGCTTTCTACCTGATTTTGGTAAAGAGATTTTTCTACCATCCAGTTAAGGCATCTATTGGCATATGTAGTTTTACTAAAATGTTATCAACGTAATACTGACTAAATAACAAGTTTTGTTACTTTGGCTTCGAATTTATGTATCTTTTTTATCTGACTCTTGGCCCCGTAGATCTTAGATGACAAGAAACCAGCAAATCCATTGCTAACGCTTATGTGCTAAAATGTACGGTGATTAAGATCTTTATTTTTGTCAGCTGGTTGTTAATACTATGCAAGTATATGAATTTGGTTATATAGCTGTGGGAGATTGTGACGATACAGTTCAGATTTTTATGTCTTGCCATTTGTGTCTTTCATAGATTCTGCTGGTTCCTTAAATGGCTGCAGTAATAATGGAGTTTGCCAGCAGCTTTGCCTGCCTCTACCTGGTGGATTATTCTCCTGTGCCTGTGCTACTGGGTTTCAACTAAATCCTGATAACAAAACCTGTTCCCCATACAGTTCATTTGTAATTGTTTCTATGCTTTCTGCAATTAAAGGATTTAGTTTAGAGACATCTGATCACTCTGAAGCCATGGTACCACTGGCAGGAAGAGGTATGTGAATATCATAGTAGGGAGAAAAAAAATAATCTTACAATGCCTAATTTCTTGCTGGCGTAACACATGTTTTAAATTAGTTCATATCAAAGGGAATTAATTACTACTTTTCAAAATATTTCAGGACGAAATGCGCTTCACGTGGATGTTCACATGCCTTCTGGTTTCATTTACTGGTGTGACTTCAGTAGCACAATTTCTTCTCAGAATGCAATACGTAAAATTAAACCTGATGGTTCTTATTTTAGAAATGTTGTTACAAATGGTATAGGACGAAATGGGATCCGTGGCATTGCAATTGACTGGGTAGCAGGTAAGCATAGCTGAATTTAGGAGAATGTTGTTCTTTACAGATTGTAAAATGTTTAGACTAACGTAAACATCCCAGTGGAACTATTTTGAATGGAAGTCCTATGATTCTAACTTGTGTGTGTATGGATTGATTTTAAAACATGAGGAAGTAATGAATGGCTCTTATGTTTATATGTGTAAAAATGAAAGTTTATCAGAGCAGATGTATACAACCTTTTCTCTCATGATGCTTTCATATTTGTCTTGGGTCTCTCTTCTTGTGTGTGTATTCGTAAGTAGCTGTTTTCCAGTGTACTACCATAGTGAAAAACATGTACCTGAGAAGAGTGCACAAAAGTTGTCTGATGACATTGTTAATAAGAAAGAAGGACCTTTCATCTGCCCTCAGATTGCTGTGTACAAATCCTATAAATTATAATGAAAAATAAAGAAAGCAGAAATACGTTGTCTTTGAATTTTAATTTCCCCAGTTGCATTTCCTGTTCCTATTTAAATATATTAGAGATTAATTCAAATATTAACTTTTCAGAAAGCATTCATCAACTCCAAGTAGCTGGCCATTGCCATTAATAGCTTTATTTTATACATATACATACTATATATATGTTTTGCAAAAGTTCTTCTGTTGATTGATAGGCTTGTTGGGATGAGTGTTAGAATAATCATCTGCTGTATACACTTAATTTAGTTACTGTAGACAGTGCTGTGCCATAACATGGATTTCATAGCTGTGTTGTAAAAGGTAAAGGGATGAGCGTGTAAGGGCAAGCCAAAAGCTTAGATCAAAAAAAAAAAAAAAGTACACCTAAAGAACAACTGTAGTTAATGCGCTTTTGACCTTTATACCACTGATTTTCCCCATGGTGATCAATGAGGATTTAGAAATTAATTGACTGTTGTCAGTCTGGGTGTCTTCTTTCTAATTCCTCAAAATGTAGGCAAGTACCTTATGCTTCCAACTACTATGATGTTTATGGATATTCATTTTATGGTTTAGTATTTTATCAGCTCATGTTTCTCAGGTGTTGATGCTATATATTAACCTTCTGTTTTGTTTTTCTGCTTTTATTTTTTCTTCTTTAAATACAGGAAATCTTTATTTTACAAATGCATTCCTGACAGAGACTTTTATAGAAGTTTTGCGTTTAAACACAACTTATCGCCGTGTTCTGCTTAAAACTACCATAGATATGCCAAGGCACATAGTAGTCGACCCAAAAAACAGATACCTGTTCTGGGCAGATTATGGGCAAAATCCAAAGATCGAACGTGCATTTCTTGACTGCACCAACAGAACAGTTCTTGTGTCTGAGGGAATTGTCACACCTCGTGGGTTGGCCGTAGATCACAGCAATGGCTATGTTTACTGGGTGGATGATTCCTTAGATATGATTGCAAGAATTCAGCCTGATGGTGGTGACGTTGAAATTGTACGTTATGGCAGTCGCTACCCAACTCCGTATGGTATCACTGTCTTTGGAAATTCTATGATCTGGGTGGATCGGAACCTGAAAAAAGTCTTCCAAGCCAGCAAGGAGCCAGGCAATACTGATCAGCCAACAGTAATACGAGACAACATTAATTGGTTAAGGGATGTTACCTCATCTACTGTCATCATTGACGGCTGATTTCCAAACATGGCCAGACACCAGTTTACATGGCAGGGGTCATGAGACATTCTTGCATCCTGAATCAGGATTTAGCAATGCCATGTGCCAAGCCTTAGAAGCATGCAGAGCATTTGCAACTGAGCACCTGCGGAAATCCCATTTCCTGACAAAGAGAGGCCTCCAATATTCATGTTTTTCTCCTGCTCTCAGGCCATGCTGTAATGAAATACGGCCTGAATAATCCTTTTATAGCTACGCAGGGAATTGTCCTTGCTTAGCATTTACCCCTCCTTATGGAGGTTCAGTGGGAACTTAGTTGAGCAATCAGCAAAGATACACAGAATGAAAAGCCTGGCTGATGGGATATGACCGAAACCATGCACAGTGTAGGAATACAAAGTGGACATGCAGGTTATCAGAGAAAATGGAAGGACTCTGGTAACTCTAGTGAATATAGATGAGAGGACAGGACCCTAAGGAGTCACATTAAATTTGGTGTTAATGCTGACAGTGACATATACAGGCACAGTCAAGAGTGCATGCTCATGGAAAGGTAGGCCAGGAGGGCTGTCGCTGGCAGCATGTGAATAATCAGAGAGTGCAGGACTGCACAGAGACATCTCCCGGTCAGTGAGAACAGTGCACAGGGAATAAGCTGAAGGCAAGCTAGAAGGGACTTGGAAGGGGCTGGCTGTGAGGCCAGCACTGGGAACGACTTTGAACAGCTTATATTGTAAGACTCCCTGCTCTGCAAGACACTCCCCCAGTAACTCCTGTTGCAGATCTGGGTTGCCCTTACTCTAAGCTGCCTTCTTCCCTTTGAAGGCCATGATTCCCTTACCCCAAGAAACCTGCATCCTTGTTCTGTCCCCTTCATTCTAACCCTGGGTTGCTGCCTCTTTACCTCTGACATGGGCTACGTGTGCCCCCTCAAATTCCGGCTGCTACCTCTCAACCATTCACATGCGTATATGCACCCACATTGTCTCCTCACCCTCCATTTCCCTGAATGATCTGTCAATGTCATTAAATATATTCTGGAAAGGACTTTCTGGACTACTAGCAGCAGGCAAAAATTCCTCTTTAGGATCTGTATTGTAGTGGAAGAAGTCCCCGTCAGTGCTAGATTCTTCAATATCAAGATCCCTGAGAACTGTGAAATGAGAATTTTTTTCTTGTACAGCTTCTTGATGGTCAACTTCTGTAGTTAGTACAACTGATTGGTTATCAAAATTCATGCTGCAGCCACTTCCTTTTTCCTCTAATTGGATATAGTAGTCATTTCCAACAGAAAGCTTGTGTGCATCAAACACAGGTAACACCCCAGGGACAGCAAGTGACACTTCTTGACCACTTCCATCCTGTGCTCCTGGCCCTTGCTCTGAAAGTGACCTCTCAAAAACCTCCACTGGAAAGAAAATACTTGCGTATGTCATTGCTTCATCAGGATTCACATGACCGCATTCATCAAAATGATCATGTTTCGCTGCCTCCCAAATGTATTCAAAGCTGAGACCCTGGCTTGTTTCGGTTACAGTAAGAACTTCCTCCATCTCATGGCCAAGTCTATCTCCTGTGAAGTGATCCAAGATTGGAAACGCAGAACTATTTGCTTCTCTATTTGAGGTGTTAGGTTTAAGAGCATTCCACTGCTGTTCAAAATCAGTCTCCGAGTCCTTTTGGCTTTGCATACGAAGGTAAGTTAAAAGTCTATGTACTTCTTCTGCTGTTGGTCTCTTTTCTGGAGGTAGCCAACAGAACTGCAGAACTTCATACCTATACCAACAAGAAACACGTTTCAATAGGTTTCACACTGAAAAGGAATTTATAAAATTCAGGTATCTAACAAGCTAAGGAGTAACAATTAGTATCACTGGCAGGAACTTCCATCTAAGGCAACTCCTTTTACTCCCTTTATCTAGGGCTTCTTTGCCAGGAGCATGATTCCATGTAAAAATTTCAACATATTTAAGATGTAATTTGAGAAACTTCTTCAGCAGCTCCAAGAATATAAAAACACCCAAACAAACAAACATTCAAAGTTTACCATCTATCAGAGTATGGCTGCTCCAGATGTGGCTTGAAGAGTTTAACCTGCTTCTCCTTTATGACATGAGTTAGGACTTCCCTGTCAGAAAAGTCCGAGTAAGGCTGAGCAGCATTCTCAAACAGCTCCCATAATGTTACACCCAGGGACCTGAAAAAGAGCAGCAAATACCTATGCATTTTAAGAACTATTTTAAAGTTGCTTTTCTAAGAAAGTAAGGATTATGCAAAGCATAACTGGCAAGACGACACAAATACCACTCTCTCATTGGCTCTGTAACAACTTCAGAACACGTTAACTCATTTTATTTGACAAAAATGGTAGAAGCCTCAAGCATAAAGTTGCTTGAAGGCAACACCAATGAAGGCAAGAACACGTAAGAGGCCTCAAATGATTCAACTATGGAAGAAATTCCCACATATTAAAAACAGAAAACGCCTATTTAGAGAAGTAAGATGAAAAAACCTTATGGTTGGTTAGTCCAACAGTAGGAAAAGCTTTCATCAGAAATTGGGTCAAACTGCTAGAAAACTAATCTTTGTTTCAGTTTTCATAAAATTACTTATTTTAAGCTGTAGTGGTCAGAAGCTGCCTCTTTGCTCAGCACTTACCACATTTGCAGTGATTAGAGTTGATGCTGATCCTTGGGCAATCTTTCCTTGCTTAAGGTGCAAAGTAACTGACTCTGCATGTATTACAGTAGAAAAATTTAAATTGGGAGGGATCTCTAGAAGTCATCTAGTCCAAACCTGTTCAAAGCAGCTCTGTTTAAGAGGCACTAAAATTCAAGTTGGAAACCTTAAGACCCTGGCTGCTTGTAGTTTAAATGAACAGTATGATCTGAGGAAGCCTGCTTGAAGGATGCAAGGAAATCAGTACATAGGTAATTTCTATCTCACTTGCTTTCTGCAACCCTACCTTTAAATTAGCAAATAAAACCTAGTTTACTATTTAATATCCTTAGAATATAGAAGCAGGAATTTAACTACAATGTTTTCAGAAATATTAGTCTAAGCCCCAATTTCTATTACCCAAATTTCTTAGGACTTGAGAACTGAAGTGGAACTTGGCAGTTTCCAAAAAGTTCGTCTTCAAGATTTTCACCAGCCATTGTTTGTAAGTTCTGTGATAGCACAGACAAACAGTTAATTGCAGTCCTTAAATGCTGCAGCAAGAAATTAAGATGCTACTGTTCTACCAATGGAACTTAATTGGGCTCTAGTGGGATCAACTTTTTGTCATCCACAGCTATTATATTACTGGAAAAATAATTTACCATTTCCTTCTCTTATAAACATTTGAAGGCATTAGGCAAATACATAGTAATGACTTTTAGTATAAACACCTATTCTTCTGCTAAACATTTTTTCTTAATCTAATTGTTCTCTCAACGGATTTCTAAGTATCTTTCCAAAGCAAGACATAGTTTCAGGTTTGTAGAGATGAACCTGCGGTACATCTGATGAAACAGTGCATCAGGCCAATAGTCAATTTAACTATAAGTATTCTTTACTTCTTTGTGTAACACTTGAAAATATGTTCACACATCTCATTG
This sequence comes from Chelictinia riocourii, assembly GCA_026930925.1. Taxonomy (NCBI): domain Eukaryota; kingdom Metazoa; phylum Chordata; class Aves; order Accipitriformes; family Accipitridae; genus Chelictinia; species Chelictinia riocourii. Next base: position 12,925,242 of record JANZLP010000052.1, on the reverse strand, counting down.
AAATTATTTTAAAGCCTACTACATACCATATGTTACTGTATTTATTTTGCTCTGCTGATAACAGTCTGTCTTGAAAACTTGTTACTAACTCAGGTGCAGTCCATCGGAGAGGAACAAGCTTCTTCTCATCTGTCTCAATATAATCTTCCTAAATTATTGATAAAAAAACAGAAAAAGACTGAACAAACATTGGATCAATTTCCAGAAGTTGACAGTCCTTTCCTTAATACGGCTGTATGTGATCTCTATGCAAAAAATTAGAATTAAAAAAATTAATCCAATTTTCCTCAAGTAGCAGAGAATAATCCTATAGAGGAAAGGCATTCACTGTTCACTGCCAACTTGTTGTTTAAGGTTTGGTACTCAGAAAATGTTTCTAATTAGTGCCTTGAATTTTTCACTTTCTTGATGTATTTTAATAATTTGAATATTTTTATTAAGAAACTGATTTAATTTTTCCTTTCTTAAAACATTAAAATTAATTTGTGTGTATTTTAGGACTACTATTAATAGGACCTAAGCCAGACAGATTTAACCAGAAGCTTCCTTCTACAAGCATAAACACCACTCGTCTCTAGAAAGATCATCTATTCTATTACATGAGCTTGCTATGGTTATTTGCAAGTTATACTTTGGAAGTCCATTATTCAAATAAAGGACAATCTAGTATCAGTTTATAACTTTAAAGTATGCTTGCTATAACCTCAGGCCACAAATCCTTTAAAAAAAGTGGTACATTACTAGATTAACTTACCTTATACCTACTGAATCCTATACCATAATCTCCTACTTTGACATTTAAATCGGATGTAAGAAAGCAGTTCCGTAAGGCCAAGTCACTGAAAAAGCAAACAAATAAATAATGAGATGAAACAGAGACTTCTTCAATGCAAATTAAGACAAGTGGGCTAACAGAAGTGACACTTTAGAACAGTCAGGCCACAGCTTAAATTATCAAGTGAAAATCCAACAAAATTCTAAATAAAAAAAATATAAGGAGTTACACACAGAGGTTACAGCAGCAAGTAGCAGATCAGTAATACAAAGCAATAGTGCTAAGGATTCAATATCCACACTATATATACTTCAATGATTCTATTTGCATAGGCGGTAATCTGATCCAATAGATCTAAATCTTACTAAAGGCTGAAGCAAGGTAGGTGCTAGAAAGGTGTGCTCCTGGAGCTACCTTTCTGATTCTCTTTGGATGAAATTAAACCAGTCCATGCACTCCAAAAGACCAACTCATAATGCAAACCCAGGCACAGTAACTGGGGAGATAAATTTCAAAAGTATAATTTTGATCCAAACTAAATGTTAAGATAGTTCTCTTGTTGCTTACATTTTCATTAAGTTTTAGAATCTATACAAGCCAACAACTGATCCCACATCTCACCAGAATACTGTGGACACCACAGTTCTATATAAACACTCATAGCTTTCAAAAAAAACATTGACAGGGTCTCTCCTCACAGTAGACTTATTCGACAAGATTTGTTTTGTGGCCACAAGGATACGATTGCCCTTAGGCCCTCCATCTTCAAAACAGAATCAATTTAAATCCACACAACTGAGTAGAATCTGTGTTCTGGAATCCAAACAAAACTAAACAGAGTGACAAGGCAATCGCATTTAAAGATATACAAAAATTCCTAGTCTATTATGCTGTCCTTTACAAAAATGTTCAAAATGTAGTCAATTCTGTAGAGTAGTGTAGTCTTAAGCATTCAAACTACACACAGAATTTATATGCAATTATTTCATTCTACCAATAATCCTATGATGTAATTACTTAGGCTGTTCGCATTCTAGAGTGTTATCGGTCCCTCTTTACCTAACACCTATCATTGCATGTCTTAGATTTTGCTTATGACAACTAAAATGCATCAACAATTCATACTAGGTTTAAATACTTAATTTACAATATGACACTAAATAGTAGTATCTTACAAGAAAACCATACCTTACACATTAATTAGAACTACAGGTAGTCTTTGAAAAAGA
>JANZLP010000052.1:12831697-12847497 GCA_026930925.1 Chelictinia riocourii | reverse complement strand
AAATAACATTGCTTGTAGTAAAGAAGGGGAGAAAGGCATGGAAACACATTACAGAAGTGAACAAAATCTAGTATCTATTTATTTGAAGTGACATTGGAATACGTAAACTGTGTCAGAAAATGTTAAAGTCTGTTGATTAATGGTTGTTTCTTACAGTTGTAATGGTGTGGTTTGATGAGGGTGAAGAAGCTTTAGGAAAAGGAGGCATTAAGGCTATACAGAGGCTCCTAAGCAATATGCTCTTGAAAAACAATAGAAGGAAAAACCACCAGCTACTCCCTTTGAGGGGCCCATGTTGTCACTCAGGGATATGACCTGCGTCTATTATTTTCACAGTGGACAATATGCAAATAAATAAATGCCATTCTAAAACAGTGCTCAGAGTATAAGCGATTACAGATGGATAGCCTGGATATTGTGACAAGACTGTCACAGAGAGGCCAGGGCACAACACACAGCAGAAATCAAGGTTAGAAAGAATGGCATAGCTTATAACATGGTCCCAACTTCATTCTCACTCACACTCGCATGTTCACGCCATTTTCCAACTTTCATTGAAGTTCCCCTACAAACCTCCTTTGGCTGGCGTTGCAATTCCCACTGGAAGCTCTTACCTCTTTGTTTAATTCCTTGGCGATATGGGGGCTCTGACTACTACTAAACACTGACCCTAAACATCACCTATCAACAGCAAGCACAACACGTTTTTTTTTAGTACTTGTCGGAAAGTACAAGGACATCTGAAAGCCCATTCTAAGCCAGAACCAAAGGGCACCCTCTTCCCCCACGACTGACCGACGGCAGCCAGGTCTAACCTCCCGGACAGGGACGTCACCGATGGGCGGCCGGGGATGGCCGCGGGCACCTCAGTCCCGGTGTCCTACTCGGGAGCGCCGGCACACGGGGACGGGACCGTGGAACCGCCCAGCGCTGCCGCAGTCCCTCGGGGCGCCGGGCGAGGTACCGCTGAAGGCTCCACCGCCCTCGGCCTTGCGGGTCCGGCCCGCGGCGCCCGCGAAGGGAGATACGAAGCGGATCGTACGCGGTGAAGCCCCTCGGACACCGTCGGGGCGGGGGGCGGACGCGGGAGGCGGGTCCCCCCGCCGGCCCCGCTGGACTCACCGCGCCGCGCTCAAAGTCGTTCTAGAAAGGTTTGTCCAGGAGGTGCCTCTCGCTGCAGCCCGCCGTGCCCTCCAGGGTCAGGTACACGTAGTCGTCGGTGCCCGCGAACCACTGGCTGCCCGTGGCCACCGTCACAGTGTAGGACGGCATGGTCCCACCGACGCGGCTCGGCTCGGCTTGACTCGGCTCTGTACGGCCCCACCGACCCGACCGCCGCTGCCAAGCCTGGCTCCCGCCCTAGCCCGGACCCTGCTCAGCGCCGCCTCCTCCTCCGCCACGGCACGGTTGCCCGCCCCTTCCCCAGCGCCCGGCACACCTACCCCGGCACCCTGCGGAGCCCTCGCCCCGACACCCCGGGCAGTCCCCCATATTACTTTTGCTTGCAAGCACAGAAAGATACCATTACATTGATATGCACTTTCTGGTACACTTTGTATATCCAAGGTCTGTAGAGCACACTATCTAGCAGTTGGGTCATGGCTGCTCCATTACTTTTGATTTGCTTATCAGCATGTCCTACACTCAGGAAAACATGATAATCAGAGTTTTTGTATATCAAGCTCCAGAAAAGAAAATCAGATCATCACATTGGTTACAATATGAAAAGAAGGTACCCCTAGACAATGCCTTCCCGTGCAGTTACAAAGATATTATTGACCCTAAGTTCAAAGGGGAACTTATGTCAAAGTATAACATACAAATACTTAATTCAAAGGGAATCACAGCAATTTCATCACAACTAGATATTAATCAGCTGGTATTTCCTAGATACTAACTTCCTGCTCTAACGCCCAGGCTTCCAGAACAAACTGATTTTATACTTGCAGTCATGCCCCTAACCGACTGTAATATTTAGCCAGCATAAACTCTGTAAAACCGGGTTTTGTTAGACAGATGAAATAACCAGTTCATCCTAATCGTCATCAAAGGAAAGTTCTCTGCAATTATTTCTGAGTTTTCAGTTTAGTCCGTTTATATTCCAGTCTTTCGAGTGATTTGGTGGGTTAGACTTTTTTTCTTTCAAATGTCTGTTCCTTCCTCATGAATGCCCGCCCGCCCGCCTGTTAACCTGTTCTCATTCTCAGTTCCTAGGTTTTCTCTCACCCTAAGTAGCCCCGGAGAGATTTCACGGCTGGACTTGACTGTCTTTGGTGCCATCTACAGGCAAGCTCTGGTTTGCCACAGAAATACTCAAAACCTCATCGATAAATGCTTTGTAATTTCAATTTGGTCTTCTCACAAGGATTGTTTCTTGAATGTTCAGTAATTCCGACACAATTACCAGATTCTCTATGATCCCAGGCCATACTCCTAATTATTTCCTAGGAATCTGAACAAAGGCAAAGCTAGATTCCCAAATGGAAAGACTGGATCATTTAGTTTATATATCCACCAGTTCAGGATGAAATACCTTTAAAAGTAACTTGCTCAGTTGATCTTATATAGTCCAGAAAACTTTGCTTTCACAATGTTCAATTTACCACACAGCATGGGTTTAGAATAATATAGTTAGCACTTCTCCTAAGCATTCTTCTCTTGAATAAATGATCAAGGGAAACTAAGGTGAGGTTTTGTCTGTATTTTCATTTATATGATTTTTGAAAGAAATGACAGCAGCTTTATGTTACATTCACCAAGTGTTAGGCTTTATTTTAAATGTAATGGCTTTATTCAAATATTATTTAAATCTACAATGATACTCTGTGCACACTTATGTATGTGTGGGTGTGAAATGTTCTCCCAACGGCTTTTTACACCGTTGGCCAATTTCGGCCATTCTCGAGGCCACTAAGTTCCAACAGATTTCAGGAGATAGCTGAGCAGAGTATTCTATTAATAACCAGTAAGAGAAAAGCTGCAGCTTGAGCTTAGCTACTCTCTGAATCCTTACAGAAGTTTATTTTTCATTACATAAAGAACCAAATGTCACAGATTTCACTGCTCATTTTCACTCCTTACCATTAATTGATGCATACTCCTGTGTGCTGATGAATAACTTACAACCTTCTTTCTATAAATGGACACAATTATTATGATGATTTAAAATGTGCACCATGCAATGAATTAATACTAAGCAAATGTCTTCAATATTAGACTTTTATAGTCTAAAGTACATATTTCAGTAATTGGGTAATCAAAGTTTATATATCAGCTTATTAAAAATACTTTTGGCTGATGTAAAATTAAAAGTTTTACCTGTGAGATTCTACTTGTATGTCAGATATATCTATTACAAATGTATCAGTATTAGTATTATTTGCAGACTATTAGGGCAATTGCAGGAGTAATGTTTCATGAGTTAATTCCTATCAGGATCAGGCCCTTAAAAGTCAAAGCCTACCACGAAGATGTCCATTTGTTGGTATCATTAAGCAATTTAAAAAAAATCATATTTTTTCATTCACAGATCAAAAGTCATTTACTAGACTAAAAACAGATGCAAGCTGAGAGGATTTACTTTGTATGCCACTAAACCTTACATATTGTCTAAAACATCATGCATATTCCTTTGGGATATAAATATCAATCTGATAAGCTAGCAGATCTTGTCAGCCACAGTAACTTAGCCCGTGGGGTATGTGAGCCATCACATGGCTCTAGGACTTCTGTAAAAGGTCAAGAGGACTTAACTAAGGCCTATATAAGTCATTATCTCTGTCATTTGAAAAAGAATTAAGCCAAGAGGACTCTGCAGATATTTTACCTTACAGTTTTTTCTGTTCTTGGCTTGGGGAAAACTAAGTGGCAAGGTGAGTTCAGTACTTCCTCTAGAGCTTTGGAAGACATCACAATAATCCACACAAAAAATGCATGGAAATAACCAAAGATCCTCAAGTGCCGTGCAGTTCTATAAATATGCTTGGTTTTGTCCTCAGCTTGTGCACCTGAACTCTTAACCAAAGATAACAGCAAGCCAGATGCACTACATGTATCTGAACTAAAGGATGGAACAGTTGGCTCCTGCAGAGTAGCTTCCCTGGTTTTCCCTGGGACCTAGGTTGCAACTGCCCCACTAATCAAACCTGGCTGTCCTCATGGGGCAGCATCAAAGGCTGATAGACCGAGATCAGTATGAACTCTACCCAGTATTATTTTTCATTTTACAGTAGCTTTGACGTGGCTCTTTCTGGTATCCTGACAGAAGCTGAAATTGCTGCTGGTCTACAGAGCTGTCAAGGTAACATTTATCTTTTAAATTTGGCTTTTCCATTTATCTATCAAATTCCTTTGTCCTCACTACCCCAACATCCCAATTCCAATGGAAACAGAAAAGGCTGAAATGATGAACTAGACAATATAATGTTGACTTCCTCTCCAGGGTACATGGTGAGGCGTTCTTGTTACATTTGTTTGTTAATTACAGCCTTGACTATTTTATCAAAAAGAGAAAAAGGAGGCAAGGTAATAGAATAGATGCAAGTTTTAATCTTTGCCAGCCAAGGTACAGGCACCCAATAGCAATTTTAAGTATGAAAAAATCCAGAGGCTGAAATACTAATAAAGCTTCTGCTGATTTCAATACAAGCACAATATTTATTATCAAGTTATGTGAATTTATGTTTGAGTGAAGTATCTATCTACAAATGTATGTTCTTGCATGATGAAGACCACAGTCAATATTTTTCTTTCTAGGTTTGAGAGATCATTGATGGAAAAATCCCATTAATCTGAAATAAACTCAGGAAAATCAAAGACTGTTGATTTGGGTTTGTAATGACCCTCACTGTACTACAGAACAGTGCTGCTTTTTGACCAAAAAGCTAATTTTTTTTGTTCCAGATCTTTAACTACATTTTTCATCTCTTCCTGCTCATTTCAGCTGCCAATTCATTTGATTACAAAACCTTTTTTGTCAAAGTGGGTCTCAACTCAAAGTCCAAAGTCCAGCTCACCGAAGTCTTTGGAATTCTTGACCAGGACAGGAGTGGCTTTATTGAGGAAGATGAACTGAAGTAAGTAAATAAAAAATGAGTTACCAACAGGCTTGTGTTTTATTGTCTAAAAATGCAGGATAAGATCAGAAATACTCCCTTTCCTTCCATCTTTTTGGATGAGAGACAATTGTGTGTGTGTGTGTGTGTGCACGTGTGTGTGTGTGCTTGTGCCGAAGGAGCTGCAAGACAAACAACGAAAGCAAGACTGGATCACAAAAAGAAAACACTCTGATAGCACTAAAAATACTTGTTTCATGTAGCGGTAACTGACAAACTGTGAAGATAAAAATAGCAATTCTGCTAGAGTTTGCTTTTTTTTACTGCAAGAATTTTTACTACCCTGAATTCAAAGGGCTATTTTTGTCTCATCTTTCTTTCTATCACATGAATTCTATCTTCCAGATCATATTTATCTGACTTTGAAGTTAAAAAGTAAGGTTAGAAAAATTCTTCCACTCTCAAGTGTCTACATCTTAGGAGAGAAGAAGGAAGATAACAAGGAGGGAAGAACAGACCCTGCCACTAGGAAGTCAGTTTTAATTTTGCCTTTTTAATCCAATGAAACCAAAATGTCATCAAGGATTTTTACATGTTGTAATGCAACACACTCTTACTTTCTTACCCTTATTCTCACTGAAGTTAGAGGAAGTTTTGCCACTGAACTCAAAATTTATTTACAAAGAGCTTTTGAAATAGTCTCAAGAATTTAACCAGGCTTGGAATTTTACAGCTATTACCAATACCAAAGTCTTAATGCTTTTCGTGGTGAGTATGTCTCACTCATTTATCCTTTCACCTTTAACAGACTCTTCCTGCAGAATTTCTCAGCCAGTGCCAGAGCTTTGACTGATGCTGAGACCAGGCATTCCTGGCAGCAGGTGACAGTGATGGAGATGGTAAAATTGGAGTGGACGGTAAGACTGCCTTTATTAAGTAGAGTAATATCTGCCTTTGGGACTTCCTAATGGCTAGCTCTAGGCAGCTGCCCTGCTCCATACATTGGATGCTATGGGTCTGATTCTGAGGTGCTCAGATCTGCTCTGTAGTGTAAAGAGGATCTAACATAGGACCTGGTCTATATTCTGCCCTTGACTACAGGTGGTCAGTCCCTTTTTTCATCTACAGAGATTTTTTCAGGACTGGAACCTAAATTGATATATTTATAAAATTTCAGTATATAATTTCACTGCTTTTTACTACTGAACTATGGTACAATGTGACACTTAAATGCAACACTTCCTTTGTTTGAAGTATCTATTGTTATAATTACATAATGTAGTGCCTTTAAGGAATGAATGATTATCAGAGGAAGTATTATTATTTTCCCATTTTAACTGTAAAAATTAAGAAAGTACTTTTTTGAGCGTGTGATTACAAAATGTGGTCCCATTTTATTATTCTTTTATTTCTTTCTCAGAGTTTCAAGCTCTGGTCAAATCTTAACAAGCAGTCAAGATAAAGACCAAGATATCTGTGCCATAAACAAACTTTCCTATTGCAAGTCTACTATTTATTTACACATTTTGTACATGGGAGGTCATGAACAATTGCTGGAAAATTATTTCATATTGCTGCAAAACATTTGAAGTAGTGAAAGCACTACTTAAACCATGTTCCCCATTATTTTAAGCAGAAGGTCTTCATACCACTGGGAGACTGAATTGGAATCCACTCTGTTCATCTGAATTTTAGGCATTAAGGATATAAGTAAAAATATTAAGGGAAAGAGAAATTAAAATCATCTCTGAGGGGCATTTAATTTTCGATGTTTGCATAAATAGCTAGCACTTGTAAAAAAACTGGAATTAATAAAATCTCCAGGTGTAAAACCTCGTTATGGTAACTGGTAGCAGTGGTATTTAATCAAGAGGTGTATTTAATGCTCCATATGTTTTTATGGCATTCTTAGGCAACTGATTGTGTTCCATACACTAATTAAATGGCAGGACCTAGCACTAAGCTGTCAATTTTAATATAAGATCAACTGGATCCAAGATGAAGCTAGATTACTGAAATTGCAATACATTCAAAATTCTCCAAGGAATTACTCACCTTCCTGCCCACTTGATGGCACTATTGTTCCACTTACAAGAAGTTAAAACAGCATTCTATCTGCTTGAATTAATTCAAGTCAGAATACTTCTAGTATCCCACCTGCCCACTTCTGTTGGTGAGTTTTGCCAGATTAAATCACCTCTGAACACAGAATGCTAACATTTTGTTTTCCAAAGGAGGTGACCCTATGCCTCAGATCCTGGGAGCAGGATGGAGGTCTCAGAAAAGGTCTGTGGTGCTAGTTTGCAGTTGGGGAATAAATACCTTTTGTTGGGTCCACTTCGCACGCTGAATGCCCTTTAGTGCCACCTGTATGGCACTAAATATCCAGCATACCAGCTGTATTTGGCAGGTTGCACGCCATGGCACAGAGAGACAAAGGAGCAAGGCATGGGTCTACCTGACCAGGGGTAGGAGACAGGAGACCAGAGCTCCCCTCTCTGTCAGTATGAGAACTAAAGGTCTGCACACAGTAAGCCAGAACAGAGATTCAGTATGCTTTAATCGTATCAACATGATTTATGCTAAAATGACTTCTTGCAAGATCAATATAAAGAGTATTAATTGGTACCACAATTCTGAGTTGTTTATTTTGCATGGAAGTCTAATTAGAGCAGATGTGTTTTTACAGCCCTCACAAATGCAACTGAAGGCAAAGGGAGCTGTGTTTTGGATACAACTAGGTGAAAAGCACTTGAAAAATCAAGTCCCTGGTAATCCATAATGGCAAATCGGGGCATGTTGCCCCTGTAATCAGCGTTCTGCTGCTTTTCTCCATCTCAAAACTGAGGATAAAATAATGCCCACATCTTAAAGGGTGGTAAAAATAAATGCATAAATGTTTGTGAGGAAAGTATAATAAGATGAAGAGTACCATAAAAATTCTGCTAAGAAATTAGTCTTTTTTTCTTTACAGACAGATTGAACTAGCAAGACAGAAATAAGGAATTAGGAGAATGCAAAATTCTGAACACTTGCTCATTAACTGAAGTTCAACCAGCTTGTGCACTGATCAAGTTAGGGTTCTGGTTGAAAAGTAAGAATGTGATGATGTCATTGCAAATTTTTCAGAATGCAAACACACAGAGCAATCAAATTAGATTACAAAAATGAACTAACTGCTAACAGTACCAAACTAGACATTACGGTGTATGGGGGTTTTTAGGCTTATGCATATGGCAAAAATAAACAGATATCCAAACAGCCTTTTAAAATATCTAGATGACTTTTATCGTCCAGAACATTATGCTTCCAACACGATAGTTACTCCTATGTACTCTTCAAAAAATTTGGAACTCTTGAAAAGTCTGTTCTTGTGCATTAATCTTGCAAAAACCTGTACAACGACTGTCTTGTACTGTATTTGTTGGAGCTATTTAAGATCAAAAATCTTCATTTCAAAATTACCTGCTAATGCTGTAGTGGTTCTGATGCATAACAAATTTATGATAAGACATTACAGAGAAGGAAGGAAACATCAGTACAATGTTGGGGAAATCATCATATTACACAAAACTAAAGCAATCTACAGGACCTTAATGAATACTCAGTAACGTGTTCATGCCAAAAATATATTTCCATTAATGCTAATTAATTAATCAGGCCCTAATATTGTAGAATTTTCCTAAACAGTGAAAAAAGAATTATCCATCAAACAAGTTCACAGTTATGATTTCAATGTCATCTCAGGACAGCAATAAACAAAGGAAATTCTGAGGAATTAGTAACTACAGTCCAATAGCAGAGCTAAAAGCTCTCATTATTGTCAGAAAATGCTATGTATCTCAGCTGATATTAAGTTTTATATTTTCATCATGTAATATGGGTCACCTGAAGCTCTCCAAGCATCATACCACTATTAATGGCTAAAGGAGAAAGGCACAGACAGATAACTTTTAAGTTAGCAGGCAGCTGCTTTATTTAACCACACTTCCACCCTGATTAGCATGCTAGGTTTACAAATCTAAGAAAATTTCACCACTTACCATTCCATTAAGAACAGTAAAAAATTAATGACAAGTTAAGTCTGATATCAGCTTCAGTGATCACTCCAGAAAGTTAAGAAGAGCTTGTGACTAGAGACGTTTTTAGACCTTTCCTTCTTTCAGTATTACCACTAAGCAGATTGGTGGAGAAAATGCTGCTTTCTGTCTACAAGAATACACTTACTTACTTTCTTTTCTTCTCTGTCTCTCACTTACACAGGCTGTCAGGTACTGTGAAATTTCTGCAACTGCTTATCATGTGCTTTAAGAAAGCTCTTCAAATTGTGCCTGTGAGGCCACAGTTGGAAAGACTGCTGCATGATCATAAACATACATTCCCACACAGCTCCCTTGAAGTGAATAACACTCTTCTGGAATCATAAACTTGGAGGTCTGAGACCATGGTCTGCAAATATTTCTACCCAACCTCCACCAGAGCCCCTAAATACGTGGTTGCCTTTTGTCAATGGAATTTTGTCACATGCTTTATGCATGTGTTTTAAGCACTTCTCCGAATCTAGACACCTGCTTCTCCTTTATTTAGAAGGCCATTTCTGTTAAACAAGTGACTTTTGATGATTACTTATGATAAGGTTAATTATAGAGTATTTTTACGTTATACCTCACTAAGTGTTATACATCCTCCTACTGCTGAAATTAATGGCAGAAATCCCACTGACATCAATGAGAACAGTCAGTGAATATAGAATACAGCCATGTGCAGAAAGCCTTTGGTAACAGTATAGTACCACTGTACGTATCTTTTACATGTCACAAAAGGCAGCATCCAGATTATTTCACAGCCTCCAACCTTAGGGCACAGTTATTCTTAAAATACATAGAAAACCTGAATAATTTAGACTTTTAAAGATCATTCTGTCTGACACTGTCTATAATGCTGACAGCAGGCAGAAACATCTTAGACAATTACACTTACGGTCAGAGGCAGAAAACTGTGTTACTGAGTCACAGAAGCACTTGAAAGTACATTTAAAGACAAACACACAGCACATCAAATGCTAGCAGAGATCTTCCAGGACAGCTTTTTAAGTGAAAAAATACCCTCATCAGACCAATCTCTATGAATTAGTTACACTATTAATCAGTTAAGTTAGTCTGTTCTGCTAGCATTTTTAAACAGAAATCAATCTCATTTATACAGAATGGTAAGGACATAATTTAAACTGGGGAAAGTACACAAGGCATTTCTTCTAACATGAGAGAAGTACCTGTCGTCATTTAGCTCCAGACCCACAGTGCTGCAGGATGTATCTTGTATCTTGGGTTCTACAGTCCTGACCTCTGTTCAGTGTTCTGCGTTAATATCCTCTACTCGCTATAGCGGAAGAAAGCTTTGTCACTGAGGCTTCCAAGGCCTGGATTTCATCCGTCATTGTAATAATGCACAGTACCAAAAAAGTCAAATATTAAACCATGTTCTTAAACTTCTCTGTTAAATATGGCAAAAGACTATGGCCCAAGCAACCATTCAAATTGGATTCTGTAATTATTTAATTATTTCTATATGATTAAAGCTTGTGCCTTAAGAGACAACTTTAAGTGGCAGGATATAACTCATTTTGTTGTAAAGGCCCTTTTCAACGATTATTGCTATATTCACACTAGGATTCTGTGCCATCACCACTGAGACATCAACAGTAATGATCAGCCACATAGGTTACTGACTATCTATTTTAGTTACTTCCAAATTCATTAAAAGGCATAATCTGTTATCCAGGATCATGATACAATTGTTCTGGCCCTAACACAACCAGGGCTGAAAGATAGAGTTGTGTGGGTTTTAGAACAGCTGCTACAGCATCTCTTTACACTATTGTAGTTGGTCTCAGGTTAACACCTCTCCTCTGATCTCACCTGAGACAACTGCTGATGTTTCTTTTGCATCTGCTTGAAGTCATGCCTTTGGTTGATTGCCACTGCTAATTAACTCTGTACTTTAGACCAAACAGAACACAAAGAGTACAAGACTAGTCCACAACCTGTCAATGATTTACCAAAATAAAACTTTCCTCTACTTAGTACCCAAGTGAATGATACTTTATTTGAAAACAGGTTTTTTATATGTTTAGATTCCTAGCAAGAAGTTATCAATATGAACGTTCTGTATTTCTCAGAACTACACCTTCAAGACTAATTCTGGAAGTCTGAAACAAAAAAAATGGTTTTAATATTCCTGTATATACTGTGAATAGAGACGCATCAGGGGAAAACAACAGGAGTAAAGTTATACAAGTACATAAATCTTCAGATGAACAACTCAATAGGACTTTCAGATGTCCCTAGTAGAGAAAAAAACCCACCAAAACAATCAAACAAATTTAATAATTTTTCTGAATTTCATAGGAACAAGTGCTAAACATTCCTGGAAACTGCAATACTGAGATTCTGTACCAGATTTTGCACTACTGTTAACTGCCCATTACCTAGCAGCTGTTGTTCTGGTTGAATTATTATGGTTGCTTCTCTCGGAACTTGCTGCGTTGCAGCACCTTTTTCTTTACTCGTTATACTTTTGTGAGGAACTGTTCTTATAAAATGCATTTTAAGGACCGTTAGTGGTATCCTTTTGAAAGGTGGGTATCATAAGCCTGGGAAAGAAATTAAAGCCAGCCCTAGTCCTGAAAAGGACCTTTGCCTCAGGGGAACGGCTCATTATTTGAAAACAGAAAAGATGATTTGCACAAAACAAAGCGATTCGTGCTGCCAAATTCTGCCCACGGCCTCGGCGAGGCGAGGGAAGAGGAAGGGAAACTTTTCCTGGGGCTCCCTGCGCAGAACCCGCTCTCCTCGGCCGCGATGGAGGCGGGGTGGCTTTGCCTCCCCACCTGCGGGTCGTGAGCATCACCGAAAGCTCCTGGAAGCAAACACGCTTTTTTTTCCTCATGATCCTCGTGGAAAAGAAATGCAGGCACCATCTTCTTCCGCTTCCCAAGCCATCCTGTCGCTATGCGAAAGGGACCCAACTGGCAACTGGCTTCGTTCTACGGGAGCCTCATTTCTATGACAAGGTTGGTGGAAGCCTAAATTAAATTTGGGACCTAATTTTAAAGGGAATCTCAACCTCCTGAGTAAACAATAGATGGAGCCTGCCTATTAAATCATCATGTTTTAATTAAATTCTTTGCAGCTTGTGAGTTCTTCGAACTGAGCTAGGTGATAAATGCATTGTAATTTTAATAGGGTTATATTTTGTGCTAAACTCACATAGAGCAGTGACACAAGATATATACTGTGTTACCACAAAATACTGCATGGCATTTTGCTGATAACTGCACACTTAGTATATGACAGGGAAGAAGCAAAGGTAATGTAAAGTGGGTTATTTGCAATTACAGACTTAAAGATTCAGAAGCACCTGAGTATTTGTGGCGCTTGCCAAAAAACCCCACCCCAAAACCGTATTTTCTTCATATTAATGATTCAGGCTCCACCGAAACCAGAGGGAAATCCACCTACTGCTTTGAAAGGCTTTTGGATCAGGCCCTTAGCGAGCTATTGAAATAAGAAAGGAAAATAGATAAGGAATTCACCCCAATGAAAGAGACAAGTATGGCTTCTCTCAATAGTACATGAAATAGTATTAGGTCTGAATGAAAGAGGCCCAAATCAAAATACTGACAATTCTATTTTACTTAAACACCCCAGTGAGGCTTAGGAAGTTGATTAGAAAGAAAGAAAAAGTTGTAACTTTAAAATGACCTCCAGCACCATCACCGAATATCTCTGCTTCTTTATCACAGCCTTTGTGAAGCTGTCTTCCCACAATGCTACCGGCATCGTAAAGTTTCCCAGTAGGAAATATGACACACTCTTAAAACATATGTCAGAGATTTCCAGAATTGCAAACATGGTATTTTAGATGGTGAGATTCCCTTCCTCATAAAAGCATCTTTAAATTGTCTGACAGAGAAAATTCATATCAGGAATAAAATCCCGGCCCCAACGGAGTCAACGAGTTTTATGCCTGATGCGAGCGGAACCAAGATTTCATCTCCGCTTTTTACAGTTATTCCTGTACCTAAGTACATGCTGATCGTGTCGGCATCTGCCTCGCCACGGAGGGAGGATGAATCAAAGGGGCCGTGCCTGCCTCCGAGCCGGGGCCCACCGCCCGGCCTGCGGACGGGTGCAGCTTTAGAAACCTGAAAATAAGTAAATAAAATAAGGCACGAACCCCCTACACCGACGCGTGTGACTGATGCTTAGAAACCATAATATATAATACCAAAGTTGATAGGTTTCTGCTTGTAGAGACCTGATTATTCCACCTGGATAGCGGCTTAAACAAAAGAACAACCAGACAAAAGAAATATATGTGCAAAGTCCAAGAAGCAGGCTATTATTTTCAATAGAGGTGTTGTGGTTTTGGGTTTTGTTTGTTTTTTTTTCCCCTGGCATTAGCTGCAGTAAAATGAATCATGCAGAGCAACATTTTTCACAAACCCCAAACATCCTACATTCACATAAAACTGATGTACACCAGGAATGTTCACTGGGCTGTAGAATGGGAACAAAGAGGGCTGCAGACATACAATTTGTCATCCTGATTTTATATAATAACAGGATATAAGCATATAAATGGATAGGTTTGGCAGGTGAAAAGGAAAATTATAGGGAGAGAGGAATACTGTAGCTAACTCAACAGTAGCCATATCACCAATAGATCCTTTTGCCATTTGACAGCTGTCTTACAAAAGGGCTGAAAAATCACATTTACTCAGATCAGCCTGAACTCTCTCCCGGTTATTTAGGACTCCGCATATTCCATGAAAAAACAGCATTTTCGGCTTCTGACTTCAACTGAATTACCACGAAACGCGCATATTTGAATATGTGCTTTCCGAACCTTCAGCAGCAGGTCCGAGCGCTCAGGCCGGCCCTTTATTTTGCACACAGGAGTCTGCATCGCCACGTAAGAAAAGTCTCTCTTTCCTACACAAAACCAGGAATGAGCCCGGTTTCATTTTTCCAGCCTGCTATCAATATAATGAGCCCGGTTTCATTTTTCCAGCCTGATATCAATATTTCCTTTAGAGATCGGTGGGTGGTCATCACGCAAAGGAAGCCAGCGAGCTTGAGAAAATCTCTTCCTTCTGCCGGGGAAATAGGCAGGGAAGCCCATAGGAGAGGTGCCGGAGACGGGAACGCGGGAGCGAGCTAAGGAAAGGCTCGGTAAATCTCTGACAGATTGCTGCTGCCGCTTCTTTTCTGGAGGGCTTGTTTTGTACCGTACTGAGAAACTTGTAATACTGGACTGAGCTGAAGTGGTGACATTAAACTCGGTCCTTGTGCTGCAGGGTAGGGCGAGCGTTTCATCCCAAATCCGATCATGAACGGCGCTAACTTTGTTGTTGACAGACCTTTCATTCATCGGGAGCAGGGGCTCGGGGCGCTTTTCCGATGTCGACCTGATCATTGGCATTTGGGGTAAGGAACTTGGAGAAGAGCGTTATTTACTTTCACTCCAATGAGATGACATTTCTGTGAGCTATCTTCTCCGGGTGAGATAGGATTTGGGGGAAAGAAGGATATTATGTACTGCCATAGTATGGCATTCTCTGAAACTATTTTTTTTTTTTTTTTGTCTTCTATATTTTCCAGAGTTTTCTTGAACAGTCCCTGTGTCGGGGGAATTTTTTTAAGGGGTGTTGACCAAGCTACCGATTTTGCAATCTCGAGCGTTTGTACGTACGGGCTGTGGATTTTAGACATTCCCCTATCTGACAAGCAGATGCAGTCAGGTAGATTTGATGTTTATTTGAATTGAACTGCCTTTAAATGGAAGAACAAAACTAGTGGCTTAAAACCCTTTCTTCTGTGTATGATTTATCCATTAGGCCAGCTGAAAGCAGAGATAGCAAGCCAGCCAAATACATACATATACACATATAGACATAAGGTCAGAGAAAGAAAGAATGTGAGGTAGCTATTACAGAGGGAATAACTCATGTTTATAAAGCACCCAGGACAAGAATAATGGATGAACTCAACAAAAGCCATTAAAACATCAACAGTAACCTCAGCAATAGTTTAGCCGGCTTATACTAATGAACTCTGAGTGGTTCACCTCGTAATAAATGGATAATGAGTATATAAAAAAATGCATACATTAATACCTTTGCAGGTTAAAAAAAATTGGTAAATGGTTCCTACATGTCTCTGTGCTCCGAAGCAGTGGGACAGAGTCGGTAGACGAGAAGGCGTAAACTATACCCTTATTGATCCACACGAAAGTACCAAAGGAGCCTCCTTGAATTTTTGTGATGGGGTAGATTTACAGACTAAATTAGATATATTTGTTTGATCCAGGTCACGTGCAAGTCTTGGTAGGGATGCTACTCTATCTCAATGCAGATTTAAGCCTATTTTTGTAGGTTTGCGTGCAGCTTATTCCAGGTCTCCCTCTGTCCTCCTGGACATAACTTCTCATAACCGCTGCCAGCAGCAGGTCGATGCACTTTCACCTCTGTCCACATCCAGCAAATCCCACATCTAATGCAAGAGTACAAAAAAGTAAGGTCTGCCAGGGGAAAACGTGTAACTGGAGAAACGTTTCTCGCATGCGAAATTTAATGTGCGGATCAGCCGTGAGTGACAGGATTCACAGCACGGTGGAGCGGGAGGATTCATCTAGAACATCAGACCACCAGCAGCACCATTAAAAAAAGTTTTTTTCAAGATC
>JANZLP010000052.1:12812638-12822896 GCA_026930925.1 Chelictinia riocourii | reverse complement strand
TTCCTGAGGCCAGACAAAAAGTTTGCTAGAGCCATGAATCTTTGTGTCTTTACCAAAGACCAGCTGTTAGCCTGTCCTTAGCTCCTCTTAATGTCTCAGCCTTTGTACCACAGACCTAGACAAAGCAACCCAGAGGCACAGTACAAATTCTGTTATTCTCCACTAAGATGCAACACATTGCTGGAGCAGGTGGACAGAAGATTCATGTGGTGCCCTTGTCCACAATTTTTTGAGTGAAATCAGAACCTCATTAATTTCCCAGAAAGAAGAACATAGCACAGCTGTCTGCATCTGAAGTTCCTGTAGAACATCTGAACTACAAAATGTACTTGGGCCCAATCAAGAGGCAAGTAACAAAAAGACTAGGGAAGCACTTCTTGGCCTGATACATATCCTTTTAACTATTTTGTATGTAAAGGCTTTAGAAAAATCTTGTTCATCATTACTAGTTCAAAACATGTCTCAATTGTTTATAGCTTATTATTGTATACAAGTTGTGCACTACAGCACCAAACAGAAAAAATACAACCCACTTACTCTACTTGAGATATTCTGAGATCTCTCTAACACACAAAGTATTGCAGTTAAAGGAATCTTTCCATGCATTTCCATCAGGAAAAAAATACCTTAAAAAAACTTAATAGTACAGCAGCTACACCAGCAGATTACTGTTCTCTGTGGAAGAACATTTTAAGTAAAGGAAAACTTGTTGATTTGTAGGATTTCTGAAGTGGAAGAAAATTGTAAAGTTAAAACAACTTCCCTGGAATCCTTGACATGCTAAATCATATTTTTGAATGAAATTTATAAATTTATCATTTATAAAACATATGATAGGGATAACTTAAACTGGATTTACTCACTGACAAAGATACCTGTCTGCTCCATGTCCTAAACCAAAATGCCATCAGTAAGCATTCTTCTAGAGACATGGTATGTAGAATACCAATTGTTTCAAGAAGGCACTTGAAATTGAGAAAGCTCTTGGGCAGGGCTTTATTGACTGACAAAGAAGGAAAAATTAAAGATGTTTACCGTATTGAAGCACCATTTAATATGTGGATATGGGTGCTCACTGAAAGGAATCAGCAGCCACTTTCTGTAATCATATATTTAATGAATGAGATGGAAATAAGGACTGCATTCATTACAAAGATTTGGCATGAGAGGCAGCCTTCAGAAATCAGCTAGGGCTGACAAATGTGCTTACACATTGCAACAAAAGTTGCAACTAGTTATCAGAATTACCACTTGTACATTGTATACTAAAATTATTCAGTAGACACAACAACTGTAAAAATACATTTGAGAAAACACCAGAATACTTGTGATTCCATTAAAATACAGGTCTCCAGAGTTCCATTTCATGTTCACATTATTTACCCCATAATAACTTCTGCCATGTTACCCTGACTGTGAATAGTTAAAATAAAAATATAATAGTGGCTTTATTCAACCTCTAAGCATAAAAACCACCATGCCTTAAATATGTCAAACTATGACATAATTCTTTACGTAATTCTCTCGCCCATTTCTAGCTGTGATCAGCAGGGAAATAATTAACATATTACTATAATTAATCTTAAGGGCTGAAATCCTTTTAACTGTCTAGCCCCTTCCTCATCCTCTCTTCCCAGCTTTTCTTTCACATGTACTACAGATCCAGGCCAGTAACAACACTCTAGGCATTCCTGTTAAACACATCAAACAAATAAAAGCATTTAAATATCTCAAGTTTTGTGTGAAAGTAGTTTTTTATTGCTATTCAGTAACTCCCTATCTTTAATCATAACCAAAGCTAGTGTAAAGTTATACCTTCCTTTATGAAATCTCTGACCCTGCAAAGCAAATACATCCATTATTAAACCATTTCTACTCACCATGACACTCAGATAGTTGCTCACATTCCTTGACATCACACTAAGAAGAAATCTGGGGAAGATGAATGATACTCTTAGCAGGACCTCTGCATCTAGCTGCAGTGTTGCATTTTCACATAGAGCTACAAAGGCCTGTTACAGTATTAACAAAGTGTGCAGACCAGGGATACACAGGCATTGTGTTTTTTGCTGGATCACAGCACTATTTTGTAATTTATTTGCTAAACTAATCCCAAACTGCTGAGTCTACACATTTGTTAACACATTTAGACTGCATACTGTCAATGGAACAGCTATTTGAGCTGTCAGCTGTATTTATTTACAGCTGTCAGCTCTAACACCCAGAGTGATTTATAGGATACCTTTTTGTTAAGTCTGCTACTATGCAGCTGACTGAAATGCTCAAAATCGAACCTAGAAATAGGCTCAACAAACCAAAATATATGACTACACAATACTATTTCTTACTCCAACATAATTTTTTTTAATAAATTGGAAAGCACTCATGAAGTTGTTAATTATTTGTCTCTTGCTGCAGGGGTTGTCCTGTCAAATTCCCAACATACTTGTGCAGCAGTTTAATTTTACATAATCATGGGCTAGGAATCACATTTCAAACTCAGGGTGATCTGATTCCACTTTGCAAATGTCAAGGTGTGGTGTTACTGCACATACAATTAAGAAGATGGGATGAAATTGGAACCACAATTGAAGTTTCTTCCTGCCCTGTTGATTGTACATTAGAAATGTAATAATTTAGTTGAATCTGTTATCACTTACTCTTTGTAGATTCTCACAGATACTTCCACCAAGAGCGATCTCAAGTTACTGATGCGGATGCACTAAGCAGAATTATATTTTAGCAATCACTACACATACGTTAATTCCCTTCCTAGAGAAAGTTTGGCACGGAAACACCTTCCTTAGCAGTCACCAGTTACAGTAAGCATCCACTGTCCAACCGTACATGCCTCCACAATATATCCCTTGCAATGGTATCTGTATTACAGCAGTAAACAGTCACCCTAGTCACAGACCAAGATCACCATTGCATTAAGACCTGAACAAACACACATCTACAGGTTTGACTCAACACAAGCCAAAATCCACAGTCACTGCAGTTTTATAATTCCTTTGGTAAGAAATTAATTAACCTGACCATCAATACCAGCAGTTTTAAGAATTTCCATGTTCTGCTTTAAGTGAGTAGTATAAAGTAAATAACCTCCCCTCTGGCCTGCAGTCCTGATCACCACTCTACCCTACTCTGTAGTATAGCACAAGTGAGAAGGCAGACTTTGCTTTTTTCATTTGATGCATTCAATCCTGACTGGATGTTCCCAGAAATTGTCTCGTCTGTGCTGCAGCCTTCAGACAGACAGACCATAACTCTAAAGGGCTGATCTGCGTATGCTGCTGAATTTTAACTCACAGCTGTAGGGTAGGAAGTGACAATTAACTGCATTTGGATGCCTCATCCTGACACCTCTGGCCTGATCCTTACTCAGCCCCTGCTCAGGGAAACCCCACGGAGCTCAGCACAGCAGGACCTTTCCCCATCCTGCTTTCTTGTGCTGGCAAGAGGCAGGAATCGCTTTCTACCATGGGCTCTCTGAAAACACCTGCATTAAGTTATAAATCAGATTCTCTCTGCAGCTTTGGAAACATTTCATATAACTGTTTGAGACCTGGCTGGTGCTAACTGGAAACATTCTATCTGCTGCTATGGCTCAGCCTGTTGTGTTGCGCCTACCTGTCCAGTCCGCACACAGGGAGCTGTTCAGCTCTTGGGAGATTTGGGTTAAATGCCATGCATGCAGGCAGGAAAGGTGACACCCAAAGCAATAATGAGCTCTGCACCCATGGAAAGGGAGTCTGCACACATACTGCATTCACATATTCAAACTCCATGGTGAACTGGTCTGAGAGGGCCTCAGCATGGCCGCCTGCCTGGCTCACCAGACCTCACAGCCAGCCAGCACCTCCATTTTGTGCCTCGCAAGAGGCAGCCTCCTCCATTTTGTGCCTCCCCAGAGGCAGCCCCCTCCACTTTGTGCCTCCCCTCCCTCACAAGAAGCTGTCTGCTGCATTTAATGTCTCACAGGAGGCAGCCCCCTCCATTTTGTGCCTCCTCTCCCTCACGTGAAACAGCCCGCTCCGTTTTGTGCCTTGAAGGAGGCAGTTCTCTCCTTTTTGTGTCTCCCCTCCCTCACAGGAGGCAGCTGCCTCCCTCAGGCCAGGTACCAGGAGGGTTTGCAGCCATGGCATGGCAGTAAGGATGCGAGACAGAGCTGCATGCCGACTCTACCAGTCTGGGGAAATAGTAGTTACCTCTATCTTGCTTACACCACTCACTTTTTGAGTACAGACATTAAATATTAAATTACTGCAGTCTTACAGCATTTTTATTGCACACAGCGCTCCTACAGCACTGAACTGGGTTCTCAAGTAAGCCATCAGCTGCCAAGGCTGATGAGGACTATCCAGAATGACACTAGCAGTGAAAGTAAATATAAACTGAGAGGGATGACAGGAACCGAAATAACAACATAACTGAAAAAGGAAAAACTTGAGAAAAACTGTTGTCTTCCAGATTTAACCCAGCACAACTTTAAAAAACCTTACTGGTCCACTTTTCTAAATGACCTGGTGGAATGAGATGTTCAACTGTATCTTTTATACCTTACCTAGGTGTTTATTTAAGCAGTTTTGCAACTTCAGTGTATTCAGATTCCTGAACTTCATACTCCTATAGAGAAGTGATGCATCTCTTACCATGTAGCTGGTTTTACTTATAATTTATATAATGAATTTTGATTAAAACGGGAATTGAAAAGTAACAGAAAAGCTTCTTGAGTACTTTATTAGTTAAATGCCACTATCTTAAATATGCCAGATGAAAAAAACCCGAAAAATAATCGGAATAAACACAGTGTATCTATTTATGGAGAAAGAATTACCTGCACTAAGTGATGCTGCATGACATTTCCTTCAACATATTCAAACTTGGTAGATCTCATCTTTCAAACCTCGGATTTTACCTCTAAAAATAAAACGTTTCTACTTTTTTCAGCTGCCAGGCAGCTTTGAACGAATCAGAAGGGAAGTGAACTGCGCTGAGTTTGCTCTTCAGAGAAGGGGCGTTATGGCCAAGTGGTGATCTGGCACTGCGGCACCCGCCGGTCCCACCGGCGGTAACTTCCCGCCTGCAGAGGGGCTGCCCGGGAGGGGCTGTGCGGGGGTATATCCAGCAGGGCTCACGGATCACTGACCGCGCACAACCTCTTGCTGAGGGAAGTCCGGATTCCCCGAGGCTCCCCCGACCTCCGGCGAGCCCCGAGATCACTCGGCAGTGACCGGAACCGGCTGAACCGGCCCAAGCAGCCCCGCGCTCTTCCCTCTCCGCCATTCCTCTCCCCGCCGGCGGGGGCGCTGCGGAGCGCCACCGCCCCCCGCCGGGCCCGGGGAGCACTTCCTGGCCCGCGCCGTGCTCTTCCGGGGCGGAGCGTAAGAAGGCGGAAGTGCTGCCGGGCCGGTGCAGGTGGAGGGCCCTGCGCTGCTCCCCGATGGTGTGTAGCGGCTGCCGGCCTCCGGCGCGCTCGCTCCAGGCTCACTATGGCGACGGCGGGGGGAGCCGGCTGCTCTTGCCCTTGTCTCTTTCATATATTTTCCCCATTTATGCAACTCTTTCTTTCCCCTCCCTGCTGTCCCTAGACTTATCTTATGCATCATTCATCCCAGCTTACTGTCTTCTTTTAATACAGGCTTCTGGGAGATTCATATCTCCTTGAATTCCTTTTTCTCCTTCTGCCTTGCCCTGATTTGCACTCACACACTCACTGTCCCATCTCTACAGCTGCCTGCAGTCTTGCTGGAAACACTACATCCATGGAAGAGCAGAGGGAAGGAGAGCAGCTTCAACGCACCTTTCACCAAACCTTGGAAAATATCCATGCCGTTTTAACAACCAGAGCCTGGCCCTGGGTTATCCAGAGGGAGACGCCACTGCTTAGCAGTGTCCACTGGCATTAACACATGGGCAATGGAAGGGGACAGGGCAACATAATGGTGTTAAATGTGGTAAAACACAAGGCTAAATTAGCAGGAGACATGCCAGGAAGGTTTCACCAGGCTTTGGGTATGCTCCAATGCAAAAGGATGCTGTAGTGGCTTCACAGCAGCGCTGGTGAGGACACCATGTCCCCCCACCAGTGAACTGCAGGGTGATGCTAGCACCTAAACCCCACAGTTGATGCTTCTCTGAGCAGCATCTTTGGGAACAGCCCCTACAGATGCCATCCCTGAACCTGTCAGCTGGGTTTTTAACTGTGGTCAAGCACTCACAGGCCACCGTGGTGTCCTTGGCGTGCCCACCACAGCAGCGTCCATACTAGCAGGTGCTAATATTTCCACCACCCTGGATATTTCTATTGCATTTCTCTGTTGTTTCCCAGTTCTCAGCTGGGGACCAGCCAACATATGGGCACAGCTGTGGGATAGCTTAGTCCCTCCTCTCCTCTCGCCCTTTCCCTGTCCTCCCATTCAAAACCACAGTGCAGATTTGCCAGAAAAACCAAGTCCTCCTTTGGTGGTATCTGCCAGACTTGCCACATTACAGCTGAGAGCTCAACACACCAGGAAACTCCCTCAAAGTCCCCAAATGTGCTTTCTTCTGAACAAAAATGACAGTCCTGGGAAACATGAACTGAAAGACAAATGCAAGCACAGAAGTAAAAGCTTGGGAAGGGCTTTCCAGTCCTTTTGTGAAGCCTCTCAGATTTCTATCAGCTACAGAAGCCTGTAAATGTCCCATCTCTTGTTTCTGACACTAGTTAAAAAGGTAAAAGCTTCTGAGAAATTACCACCTATATCTCAGGGCTGTTAGGAGAACTCACAGCTGGGTATTTGGCCTCTTGCTGGTGAGAAAGAGCAAGACAGAGCCATATCCATCTCCTTTCATCAGTTACTGGCCCCGGTGACTGCGCAGGGTGTTATTCTCCAAAGTGCTCACACCTGCCAAGCATGTGGGACTAGCACATGGCCAGCACTTCACTACTGGGCCATAAATGCACATAAAATTTTAGAGGCAGAACATGGCAAACTATTGCTGAGAAGACATAACAGCTTTTCAGATGCTTTTTGCCTGTACTGAACGAATTAACACAGCAGGTCCTTCCCTCCAGCAGCTCCTCTGCTTACCAGTAGCTCAGAGACCTTTTCCAAGCAAGTCCATAGTTCTTACGCTTTGTAGGGCTGATAAATAGATACACAGGCAGGTACACATAAGCATGACATGGCTTTCAACCTTTCTTTGGGGTAAGATGTTTGACCATTGACGTGCCAAAGCAGAGTCAGCAGGAAACCACCTTCCCAGTGCCAGGGCCCTGGGTGCTGTGCCACAGAAGCAGGGCTGAACCAGGGAAAACCATCAGTGAAGTTGTATCCGGACACAGGGCAGCCTAATGCCAAACCACTACTGGAGACCTTCTGGGAGTGACGGACCTTCAGCAGGGTGGGGAGAGACACAGGTGAAATGCCTCTGGAGGCAATTTGGCCATATCCAACTGCAATTCCTATGCTCTTAGTGGTTCAGAAATGCTTGGGCTCATCCCAAAGCAATGCTGCTAGGCTCCACCCGAGGGCTGACATCCTACTGAATGGGAGGGTCCCCATCCAACTGTTTCAAAGTACATCTCGGGAGAACAGAAGGGGTAATCAGCCATAGTGAAGGACACCGGGACTGCTCTGTGACCCTGGCCAAGGGCTGATCCCACCTGGAGCTCCCTTCTGCATCTAGGCATGGGGTACACAACCAAGTGGGACCCTGGGGGGGTAATCAGCTCACAGTTCCCTTACTCAGCATTTGCAAAGTGCAGTTCACTTCTGAGAGGATTTCAAATTAAGCTCTTTAAGTAACAAAGCAAGATTTCTCTTTTAAACCTCTATTTAATCACATAATCCTGAGGGAAGACCTCTCCTCCCCTTGGGGAAAGAAAGAGAAGTAGGTTTGCTGAGGGAGACATAATTATTTTATCCCCATATAATTAGATGATATTTGCTGATTAAATATAGAAAGCCTTGGGGAAAGTTTGATTTTTTTATAACAATTTAAAGATCTTTAAGAAAAAACATATATTCTCTAAAAAAAAAATACCCCAAAACCATAAGAAGAGCCAATGAAGAGGCTGAGGAAAAGAATGGGTCATCTTCTGGTGGTGTTGTGGTGCAAGCAGCAGAGCATGTTTTGTCTTTGCTGCAGGAGGATGGAGAAAGGACTCACGATGACTCCCGTTATGGCCCAACATGGCAAGGAGCTAAACCACCCCCAAACCCTGGCTGGCTGTGGTGAGAACTGGGGGGGCTTAGTACCAGGAGGGCTGTCATTTTGGATGACCCATGGCAAAGCTCACCTCTTAGATGAAAAAGACCACCACCAGGCCAGCCTTCTCATACATGGTCAACTATGGGGTCACACCAGGTCACTCAGGGCTTTATCCAGGTGGGTCATGAAACCTTCCAAGGACAGAGGCAGCACAGGCACACAGAGCCATACCTTCACCTCCACCCAAACCCAGGAGGCTGCAACACTCCCACCTCCCATATTTGCTAATGCCAGGGCTGCTGGGGGATGGAGTAGCTGCAACTACTCTGGGTGTGCATGCAAAGCCTGATGCTTTGATCACCAGAGCCTCCAGGCACACAGAAACACAGAGAATGAGGACCACAAAGCCCACCCAGCACAGCCATGTGGGGAAGCGTGTTTCACTGAAGGCAACAAAGTGCTTTGAAAACTTTAGATGGAAGATAGGAAACATCAAAAATAACCCCACATTATGTTATCAAAGCAACAGTGAAGCAAATCTGGAAACAGTCTAGCAAATATGAAATACTATTAAAATAAAATATTATTAAATACCTAAACAATATTAAGTCTCATTTTCTATCTCAGACTCTCCTGATTTTTCTATGCATCTTTCCAAGTTTACTCAGCACTACTTATATTTAATGTGATTTCAGCACATATATACAAAGGAAGCAGCTTACATGAGCTTGAAATCTGTTTCAGATGTGGAGCAGTTGACTACTGCCAGTGCTCCTACAGAACTGACCCTCCATCCATTGATTAAAATTTAGAAAGTCTCTATACAAAGTTGTTAAGATAGTGAGAAAACCACTTACACCACTGGTAGTTGCTTTTTATACTACTCTGAGACCACAAAAGGTGATACAAATAGCAATATTTGCAATATTACTGTTGGGTATTTAGTAATAATGAATATGCTGGGCCATTACACATTGCACCCAAGAAAGGAGCATGCAGGCGTTTTTCAGCTGCAAGCCCGCACTGCAGCATGAGCATCAGCTGTGACAGGGACAGCTGAGCATCAGGACCACTCTAAGTGCTCTGTGGAGGAAGCCAGCTGCAAGGAGATCCCAGATTTCCCCAGAGCTGCCTTCGCTGCTGCCACAATGCCAGCAACCCTCACACAGGTGATCCCTGCAAAGCCCCTTCCCTCCTCCTGCAAACCAGGTGGCATCAATAGCCACCAAAGAGGCATCAGGGGACCAGGATGGGGCAATAAGTGGTGACCAGCACTTGGCACCTTTCCCTGCTGGCCCACCAGGGTGGTGGTCCCCAGACCATCACCTCCCCAGCATTCTTAGGACTCCCAGTCCACTCTGCAGACATCCAGATCTCTTACAGAGACAAGACTCAAGTGATTTGGGGAGATTTGGTGCCAGGTTCACATTAACAGTCTTGCCACAAAGCGGTGGCTCAGCTCCCTGGTAACCCAGGACCCTCTGCTCCCCTTCCAGCAGCAGAGGTGGCTGCAGCACTGCACCAGCAACATCCCACCCACAGCCTCGACGAGCCCCATAAGGAAAACCTGCACAGCATTGTTTACAGCAGACATCAAACAGGTCCTTTGAAGAGATCAGAGCTTTACAAGGATTGTTCAAAAGGGCCTGGATGCTCCCAGTGGTCTCTGTTTAATCTTGGGAGGAGAAAACAGGAAGGAGGAGAAACACAAAGCCAAGAAGTATCTGCTGCATGGGTGAATACAGGCAGCTGGGGTAAGGCACCAGCCTCAGACCATCTGGTAAGCAAACACATCCTTCCCCTTATAACAAAACTAATACCCAAATGAACCCTCCACATCAGCTGCAATTGGGGAAACTCCTGCCCCATCACTCCTTGCTCTCTGCTACAGTCACCTCAGTATGTGCTGACAAAGCCTCTTCCAAAGGCAGCTCAGCACATCATGAAGTCAGATCGGGTGCACAGGAAAGGCTGTCAACACAGATGGAAAATCTACTGACCCTTCCTCACTCTGAGGAGACCAACTATAAAAATAATTTGAAAATCTGTTAGATCG
>JANZLP010000052.1:12675376-12685670 GCA_026930925.1 Chelictinia riocourii | reverse complement strand
ATGCAAAAGTCACATTCAAACATTAATGAGCACAAAACTATTTGGATGCAGAGAGAATTTAGTCTACACTATCACTGAGTTCATATGCCAGAAGCATAAAGCTTTATAATCCTCAGGGTGTGATTTAAATACATCACCAAGACAGAATGTTGCGTATCAGCCTCCACCCGAAAACAGAAAGGTGTGCACCTACCAAGAATTATCTGTTGCATTACTAACTGCATAGTCAGACTAACCTGTAACACTCACAAGTGAATACCTTAAAACTAACCATTCATTCACTAGGATGTCCCTATATTGTTTACAGAAAAACACATCAGCTCTGTCAGGCAAAATGAAGCAATTCTCATGAAATCTAGTAATGCAGAATTCAACTGTGTGACTACTCTTCAGTGAAGTGGCATAATAGTGTAATAAAAGAGAGCAGTCAATAGAGGTACTTTGTTACTCTCAGCCAAATACTGATTTTGCTTATATGCACGTAAAGCTGCAGTAATTCAGAACAAATATTAGCCTTATACTCTAATTTTTGCTCCTCTAGGTTTTAATGTAGACTGGATTAAAGGTGATACTTGTGCTGGGTACATCTCCAAAGACACAAGGAAAAGATCATGAAAGCTCTAGGAAGCCACTTAAAAAAATAAATGAAGACCTATCCACATACAAAGAAATCTTCTATCTTTCACAGGATGTAATTCATCCCTTATTTATTGTACATTTTTAGGTATTATCTCATTCTATTTTACCATTCACTTTTTTTCAGTTTGCTGAATGCTGTAACACTACAGAAGTCAATAATTTAAAATGTATCTCTTCATGTTATACAAATACCTCATTCTGTTAACTATCCCAGTCTTATCTTCAGCTATAGTTAGCTAGAATGCAGAAGTAATTCATGATGGGCCCCTGAGAGGGAGTGCCAGAGTCCTCAGACTCCAAATGCCTTGATAAAAGATAGTACATAACTCAACAAAAACTCATCTATAATATGCACTCTCATTTGCATAGCACAAACCACTCAATAGCCTGTTTCTGAGGTATTAAAAAATCAAAACTAGCAGCTTAAGACCACCTCAATTGTCACATTTTATTTTATCCCAGGGTATTTATTTTACCCCAGGACCTAAAAGCCTAATACATTGTTTTCAGAGGAACATGAGTAAAAATTATTAGGATTCTAGGAAATTGATGTTGCAGTTCAAAGGAGTATGATGAACTAATTCCTCATTCCAGATCTGACTGCCTTGAAATGTCCATACACATTCCTGAAAATCAGATTGTCACCTCTTCACCTCCACCCCACACTACTAATTCATATTAAGTGAAGAAAAATATAAGACAGAAATACCATTTGCTTTCCCATTACCCTATTAATAATTACACCCTTCACAGAAATGAAGAAACATGCAAAAAACAATTAAAGTAGACTGACTGGATACATTAAACGAAAGCTTCTTTTAAAGCAAAAAATAATTTTAAATTTCTTTTTGACTTCAACTGTTCCTTAAAATTAATAGGTTGCTTCAGCCTTGTGGCAAAACAGGAGCAGTATGTTAATTTTTTTCACTTCTCCTAAGATTTTATTATCCAGCTGATAGATTTATACAAAATTTCCTGATCATACCGAATAGCAAATTTGACCACTACGTTCGTCTGTATTTAAGTCTTGAAAAATTCAGAAGATATAATTGAATTGCATATTTATCTGTATACATACTCAATATTAAGAAATGCTGCACTGTTTTTTCAGATTAGAACACAGTGCTGCCCAGCAGCATCCCTGCCAGGGATGCAAAAGAAAGAGCAATAAATTTTTAAATTTTAAATGTGAACCCATAAATAGTCACACGAATATCACTGACAACTGGACATATTGGTAAGACCTTTCTGCACAAGTACAGGGATTCTGGGAATAGGGCTAGAAAAACTGGAAGTATTTCAGAAGGCAATACCAAGGTAGAATGCAGCTCTCAAAAACAAACACAGACTGTCCTATACAAGCTTTGTTACAGTTTTGCAATTATGGACATTAACAATATAAAAATAAGTGATTTTATAACATAAATGATAATCACAATATAAAAATAAGATATTTCATAATACTGATTGCCCAAATATTGAAGAGAAACAATGTAATGCTGTCATATAAAAATTGTTGAAATGTCTACATATACTCTACAGAAACTTCATAGCAAAGATATATTTTCAAAATGTACATATCATGAAAACTTCCATTAAAACCTATTAAAGACAGGAAGAGATTGCTGAGCACAAACTAAGCCACTGATGCTGTAAACAGATTATAGGTGCCTCAGAAGGGATCTGCCAGAGC
Source organism: Chelictinia riocourii (assembly GCA_026930925.1). Taxonomy (NCBI): domain Eukaryota; kingdom Metazoa; phylum Chordata; class Aves; order Accipitriformes; family Accipitridae; genus Chelictinia; species Chelictinia riocourii. The sequence continues at coordinate 12,683,338 of JANZLP010000052.1, read as the reverse complement.
ATATCGCTACAGGAGTATATCCTAAATGAGTCAACTTTTAAACCTCCATAACTGGCATCTAAGCCCAGAACATGTGCAAGCACGTAGAGACACATACTCCAACCCACTCTTCACTTCTGTCTCTTTCTGCTGCCTTTTTCACAATCAATTCCTGGGTTGCACAGCAATGGAAGTAATTTGCATTTTGATTGTGTTTTGCAACCGTATACATAAATATGCATGTTGCATGTTTATCGTACTAGGATTGATAAAGATGCGGCACGGCTGCCCTTTGAGACACCTACTTACTAATGGGAACTCTGTGCAGGGAAGAAGAACACTAAAACCTGCTTATAGCTACTGTCCCAGGAACTACACATTTTAATAAGCGATTTCTTTACTATCCAATTATTAGTGATTGTAATGACTCCTTGTCTGGGCACAGTATCAAGAGTTACCAGAACTGTTGCAATATAACTCTCAGACATTCCAAAAGTTTATGGTATTTAATTCTGCACTATAGCCAAATTTAAGGGTATTTACATAAAATAATAAGTTACAATTAATTAAATATCATTCCACAACGTACTCATTTAAAAAGAACCACCACCTAACAGAAAAAAACCCTATCACAATACCATAGTGGTTTTACTTCCCGCTGTAGGTTTTATAGATCTCAGAGTAGTAGAGTAGCTCTCTCACACAGCCTGTGAAGGGGAAGGTAACTACCAAAACCTTTAAGCATGCTTTGTAAACTCAAGAACAAAGTTTCAATATCTTTATTTTACCTTTCACCGAGGTAATCTCCAATTACCGTTTTATTTAATCCTTCTCCTTTATAAAGGAACTGTGCAATGTCTTCTGCAGTGTTCTGCAGGAGGTCATTTTCTATCAGAAACTGTATTCCCTAGGAAGAGCAATTCCAGAGGAAAAGGACTGTTATGTTTTCTTCCACAAGCATTTATGTAGATACCGCTCATAATATTTGGTATTAATATACAGACACAGACATATAAATAGTACATTAAGTATTACATTAGCCTACAGATTTTTAAAAACATTTTTTAATAAAATGGTAAACAAATGTTTTTCAGTTAGATAAGCAATATTTAGTACTGGTTTAAAGATTAAAATGAGAACACATTTTTAAGGCTAGAAGTACAGGGTGGCAGTTTGAATCCCTCAACAACAGAAATAGCAAATATTAATTGAATAATGATTCCATGTTGCTCTTTGGAGTTAATGGGTGAGTTGGCCGATTCACAAAACTGCATAAATGTCTGCAGAGACATAATCTGTAAAATCATACAATGAAGAGGTACGTAGGAATAACTTAATTACCACCATGACACAAAATAAAGCATCTGTTATAACCTACAAACTGCAACCCAATACATCAAGCCACTACTTGCAGAAGAAGTCACGGCTGAAGGTACTGAAACCAGTTTAAGAGTTTATGCTGACACTGGGATTACCAGTGACTTCTGGTTGTGCTGGAACTAAACTATTCACAAAGGACTTGAACTAGACTATTCACAAAGGGCTGTTTATGAACCAGTCAAGCTTCTACCACAGAGCTTCTATTAAAGCCAGGAAAGTCTTACCCTGTCCCTCAGTGGGTACTTGATCAAGCCCCTGGACTCCTATGCCTCCATAAATTACTGGCCCTATAACTGGCACACTCTAGAGATGCCCATAAAACTTTCTGCAAAGTGGTAAAGAAAGGAGACTAAGAATTATATAAAGATTACATAAAGGATGGAAGGGATGTTATTCCAACACTCAGCAGGTCATGAAGAGGTAGTGCTCTTTTTTTCCCCACCACACACCTCAACAAAGATGTTGCTATTCCTGCTGATTTCATAAAACTGTTAACAGCATGCTAGTGAAAAGTAGGAATGGCAGCTGTGAGTAACCTTAACATCTTGGATTCCAAATATGTATGGAAAAGCTTAATAAATTATTCCAAATCTTTCCTACTAGAATACTCCATAATTTCAGAAATATTAGAAGTTTTTCAATTCCTGAAAATGGAATGTATTTCTTTTTTATTTCATTATAACTGAGAAAACTTCCATTATTTTTTATATAGCATAGGAGGCCCTGCAGTAACATTCAAAAAAGTAATTATCCCTCTGTTTGGCTGACTCTGGTTTTTTGTAATGATTTCCCTGTTTGGTTGATTCTGATTTTTTAGAATTAAATCATTACCTGCCTGACAAAAAAAGTCAATTTCTGACCTAATTTAACAAAGAAAATTAACTGTGATGTTATAGGGCTTGAACCTTTTTAAAAATTCTGGAATGTAATTCTCTTAAAACAATTTTATCATCATCTGAAAACTTAATTTAAATGACCGACTCTGACAACTTAATATTTTTATAAGTCATTTCAGAATAGACATGATTTCATTGCAAAGAATGTATCCATTTTATCTTGGAGCAGAAATAGCTGAGCTTTCATCAAAAATGATCCCTTCAAAGCTTATTTGATAACTATTTGTACAAAAAAATTCATTTGACTATGAAACAATGTTTTTTTTCCCAAAACAAGTTATCCAAAAAGCTTTCTCAGCTCTGTCAACCAACAGAGAACCTTCCTTCCAACAAACATCAGAAATAGCAGATACCCTTGTTCAACACCTGGACCATATTATTCACACTTAATGTAAACAGACTGACCAGAACAGTTTTTTAGAAGTTGTGCAATTTACCCAAAAAGCTAATGGACACGACTAGAAGCACAGAACACAAATTTCTGTGCAAAGAAGCAGAAACTATAACATGCTACAAAAATAAATTTAATTTTCCTTTTTCTGGATTTTCTTTTTTCCTGTTTTTGTGGGGTTTTTTTTGGGGGGGGGGTGTAGTTATTGGGGTTTTTAATTCTTAAGATGTTAAAGAACCATAAGTCAAATATGCAGGAAAGAGAATTTGTCTGGGACAACTCCAGCATCTGGAATAAATGGTAAAATAGGTCAGCCCCATCAACTCCTGCGCTATCTTTTGTCTTGATGCAAATTTTCTTTCTGTAGACCAACAGGAGACAGAAGACAGCTGTACTAGTTTGACCTCCCCACACAAAATTCATGGCTACAGAAATATTCAGTATTCGCTACAAAAATTGGGCAGGGTTTTTTTTAAGTCAGTGCAATGAAATCTGCTTTGAATTTCATAGTTTTTACAGTAACTTAATTACAAATTTTGCAGTTATTTAAACCCTGCCTTTGTCAAAGAGAATTCATTTTCTGGGCCTAATGCAAGTAGTACTGACTTCCAGTGCTGAGAATTTAAAGCACAGCTTTATGTTCTCTGCACAGGGATTCTTGGAGTGTTTTACAAACTTTTACCATTATAGCCCTTCCCACACTAGCTAACCAAATCCAGACAGCAAGGTATGTGGTATTATATCACATAACTGCATTACACACAGCTATTTTGAATTAGGATTTTCTGGGTGGGGGCAGAGAGAATTGCTCTGCATATAGGTTACACACTAGAATATGTAAAGGTCTTCAAATAAAAATGCTAAAAGAGAATTACCTCACTGTGTTTCTGCTAATATGAAGACATTAGAACTCATATTATTTGGTTTTGAAGAAGAAAACTTGGGGGATTGAGCACATGTATTACTACCCCAGTTCTTTCACATTCCTAACTCAGGAGACCATCTTCCTTCCCATTTATGAATGAAAAACATCCCTTTTGCAATGACCCCAAGTTAATTCTCTCAACATTAGAAGGATGTGTATTTTAGCTGCCTGCAATTTAAAGCAGCAGCTGCAAACAAGATGATCTAGCTTTAGAGCAGCCAGCTACTGCAGGCCACCACTGATTCATAGACATTATTAAGAAATTACTACTCTAAGTCTGCTTACCATATTTAAATTATGTTACAGTAGCAACGTGGCCACAGCATCTATTTATAGAAATAATTTCACCCAACAAGAACAGTAACAAAAAATAGTTAACATTGGAATGAAAGCATCTGACATCATCCTGCAACTTTGCCAGAAACTTCTAGGATGTGAAAGAGCTGGAGGACAACAGCAAACTATCAGGATATTTAGGGGTATTCTGCCCTCAACAGAACTGAAGTCAGACAGTCAACAAAATGGAAAATAAAAATAAAAGACATGGTCAGTAGCTTAGAAAGGGTTCTGTATCTCAAAGTACTTGAGTGTTTCTGGTAAACTGAAAACAACCTAAAGAATAGCAGCCATCACTGTACTTGGAACATTACAGAAAAGCTACCAAAATGTAACTGAATTCAGTACAATTGGAAAGAAAACATGTCAAGAACACAGAAAAACAAAGGCTAAACAATTTCCAAAAAGACCTCGAAGAATACTCTTCACAAATTCAAAATGGAAACTCAATTATAAACAACAGAAGGTAAAACAAAGCAAGGAAGATGTAAAATGAAAAGTAAAGGCTAAAGATCAAATATGTCAAAGCAGCTCTTTTAAGTATATTGGGAGAGGTGTAAGAGTATGTGCAGGTCCCTAAATTTTCAAGAAAATTAACAATTATTTAAAAAAAGGAGAGGCACTGCAGAGAAGTGAACTAGTTCACTTCTTGGCTAAATGCACAGTAGACTCCTTGAAATTGGTAACCAAGTTTCTACCTGCAGGCATTTGTACAAGTCATACCGGTGCACATATATATGTATATATGTATGAATTTTCATACATGCCTTTTTCACAAACAGAATTTAGATATGCAAATATAAAAGTCTATGTGAGAACAAATTAAAAAACATGTTAAAGGTATTTTGGAAGAAACAAAAATAGGAAGGCATAAAAAAAAGTATGGCCTCACTAATAACCAAGCATGAAAATATTTTTAGAATTATATTTGACATATCGACATAGAACACCTCTATCAGGTACAAATAATCTTTCTGCAAGCCAGCTCAATTAATACCTGGCATATTTGATTGTTGATAAATAACCTCCATTATCAAAAAAGGTTTGCTTACGTGAAAAAAGCACACGACTGGTAAATGACTAGATAACTGCTTCTAATTTAACCCTCTGTTCAGTGTGTTGCAGGATATACAAATAAGGCCTGTGAACTTACATTATCAGAAATGTTTTCTTATGAAAACATGACTGTATTTGTCATAGATCATATTACAAGCAGGAACCCGATTCCTGACAAGTGGGAAATTAAAAAAAAAAAGTTCTACCTTCTTAGGGTCCATGTTGAATTTCTTCCTTCCCATGGCTATTTGCTTATTTCTTTGTGTAGTTTTGCTACACGTGGAGAAAAAGAAGAAACAACAACCAGTTTTTATCAGTTGCTCTTTTACAAAAACCACTTCTGGAGCTTCCTTTAATTTGTATTTCGGCTACTTTGTATTTTCTATTACAAAAACAAGACATTTACTTTTTATAAGGGGGAAAATTATGTTACTATTTTCAATTCTTTCAAGTAATTGCAGCTTCAGAGAACTCTATCATTATCAATTGGACAGTCTAGAATATTACATTCTATCCAACATATTCTCTATCCAAACGGATGACACACCTGCACAGGACAGTCAGGCTTTAGAGACTTTGTAACTGACTGAATAAAGCCGATCCAATGCTTGTTTAGCATGATAAAGTTATTTTTATTTGCTATCCCTGGAGGACCTGTTCCAAGGTCTTACTTAATCATGTCCATATGTTAACATTACTTACCTTTCTTCTACACTAGTCAGATTATCAATTTCTGTCATAACCTCAGCAATTTCAAATTTTAATCTCTGCCAAAAGAACGAAGGATAATATGTTAACCTACATTAAAACATTTTTTAAAATCATCTATCATATATTAATATGATCAATTAGGGTTTATTTTCTAATATTTGCTAGTCACCTGAAGAAAGGTGATGAATCTTATGGCTTCCTTAGATATGTAGCTTAAAGATTTTACCACAGCTGAATGACTATTAAACACATGGAGCTGAACTTCCAGTGTGTGCTCATGTCAGGCCATCAAGACCAAATTGCCATTACCAGTTTCAGTATAAGATTTCTTTACCCAGATTTCTCACTCACTCTTCTGCTGTATGCAAATCTGCTATTTAATGAGCTCTTGATTACACAAATCAAATGTGTACCTATGCACATATTGCTTTACATAAATACAGACATTAACATTTTTAAAAGCACAAAAATGATGCATAAATCCTATTCATTATGAGTAAGATTTAGCTTAAGCCACTTACATACTTTTAAAAACATTACCTAGAATTCATACCTAGGTATGCAGTTTACTGTAACTTAATCTACTGAAGCAGACTTCTAGGGATCTTTACAGATAATTCAGTTACCTCAATATCATCAATCAGTTCTTTTTTCCTGCGACGAATATTTAAAAGCTCTTCCCTTTCTTCTATGGAGAGGTCATCAGGCACTGGAACAGAGTAAAATGTACAGTCTTTCAGCATTTGCAAACATACCTCGTCACAGAAGACTGATTAAACCTGATTAAAGTAAGTTTACATGAAACATCAGGACGTTCTTTTCTAGCTGGGAACATTTTCAGGGAAACAAACAAACAAACAAAAACCCCCACCAAACAAACACAAAAAAAACCCAAAACCTAATTCATTGGAATTCTACTTTATAAAATCGGAAGTAAGGTCACCAAATGAATGACTATCGACAGAAACTATCTTTCAAAAGAAAGATAGACAATCGAAGGGAACTTGTTATGCAATACGTGGTAAAATTTGGCTCTACAGCTTCATTGCCAAAGTCAAATTCAAGACTGATATCATTCCAATTATTTCAGTAACAGACCAAAATTCTTCATGTAAATGAACTACGATTCAAAAGACTATCTTTCAGGGAAAAAAAGACAAAGAAAAGCCAAAGCTATATACAACTCATTTCTAAGATGCATATCCTGGTGCTGATGTCAGACATCAGAATTTTAGCAGTACCCCTTCATCTTGTTGCTTTGTAGAGAAGAGTTGCAGGTAAGTACAATACTACTAACATCCTTAACAACAAATATTTTCCATCAGTAAGATGCACAGACGAATACACAGTCAAAATCAGTTATTTAACACAGTATATCACAAGCATGTTTTTGTATAACATCATTTAAGTGAGCCTAAGTATTTAAGTCAATTTTAGCTCTCTCCTTGGCTATGTTAAAACAAGTATGTTACCTTGTTGATAAAAATTACTTGCTACTGAAAATGCAAATGTGTTTCTGTACACAGACAGCTATGGCTGTCACTCACCCTAGCAGCAGCCCCTTACCCTGTAGTCTCTGTCTGACAACCAGCAAATGTAAAAAAAGTTATTAACACAAAATCTCTGCTTTTCTTGAGCAATTAGATTTCCCTAGCAAGAAGCTTCTTTGGACAGAGACTACTCTCACTCACTTGTACAGCACTAGACATCAACCACAAATATTCACCTCCTTTGCAATGATCCTAAAATAACAGTTTTAATGCTACCCACTTTCTTGGAAATAGTTCCTTAATTATAGAACAGCCTTTCCTTCTAGCTCAGTAAAATGGAACCACAAAAATAATTATTAAGATATTTAAATAGTTCTGTCCCAACAGCAACACACAAAAAATGCAGTCATTTTGGATGGCCAAAGCTGCTTCTTTATGTCATATACATATGCAATAGACTGTAGCAACAGGATCACAAGCAAAGGTTCAGCTTGGCAGGTGATTTTTAAAGACACATTTGAAACAGAGCCTCTGTTCAAATCTCAGTAATGAAATATATTGATTATTTTCAACATCCAGTTGTTAAGCTGCTTTCTTTTTAGGATTCAAATCATAACATAAAATCCATATGGCAACAGATCTTGTTAGACATAAAGTAATTATGGCAAATGACCTCATTTAACTACTCCAGATACAAACATGATTAAATTACTTCCAGTTTAGGAAATTACAGTCTTCTGTTGAATAAATACCAGACTTCAATATGTTTACCTGCTTTTACACAAACACGCACACTGA
>JANZLP010000052.1:12316450-12327308 GCA_026930925.1 Chelictinia riocourii | reverse complement strand
GATCATAGATTGGTGCCCTGGGAAGAGCAGGAGCAGGGAAAGCCTATGTGACACTTTCCCCCAAAATACTCTTCCAGTCTCCAAGTGTTTTCATTCAGAAGATTTCTTGAGCCTAATTTAGCTTACCTATTTAGTAATCTCCAATGGAAGTAAATTTTTCGCAAGGCTTTGGACATGCCTTTTACCAACTGCATGAAAAAAACAAACTCTTCCTGTTTGTAATGAACTGACTCCTCCTTATTTCACTTGATGGCCCTTCCTTCTTGTATGGGACAGGACGGTGAACAGTCAATCCCCACCCATCTCAGTGCCACTCACAGTTTGTAGAGCTCTCCTGCTCCCAAGTCATCTCTTTCCCAGACTGGAAAGTCCTAGTTTCCTCAATCATTCTCTGCATAGCAGTCATTCTGCATTTGTGATCACCTTTATTGCCCTGTCTTGCTCTCACCTTTTTACTCAAAATAATTTCCCTGAGCAGTAAAGTTCATCACTTCATTGTTCACTCCTTCACCTAGGTGAGCTATGAATGTGTTGAATGACAGTCCCGACACAGCACTCTTCAGAACTGATCACTTGGACTCCTGTTCGCTGTCTCTTAGTCAGTTACTTAGGCATGTGAGGACCTTTTACCATGACTTATTATTGTCCTTAAAGGCTTTTCAGTAAATGCTTTTATCAGAACTCCTTAAGAGGAAGCCTTGCTAATGTGCATAAAAGTAGTAGAACTTTATTTCACTGCTGTTAAATATGTAATTTCAACATACCTTGAAAAAAACCGCTCCATTTGGAATTTCCCATTTAGGTTTCTGTACATCAAACAGAACAACAGCAATTCCTGACCTAACAAGAGCACATCCCAGATTGTATCCCAGGTAGCCTCCACCTCCTGTCACCACTGTCTTTCTGCTTCTGTTAACCAGTAGCCCAGCATGCTCGGTTAGTTTGCTCTTACACGGTTGGCTGCTGTGGAGCTCTTCTGTGGATCCTTTGTGCATCACGACTGCAAGATAGAAGATCTCTTGAAAATTCCTGCATAATACTCTGAGATTTGGGTAATTTCAGTAATTGTCATGTTATAATGCTCCTTTTGTGACTATACTATTTTTATTTATATATGTTTACTATCTTAACATGTTTTAAATGGATAAATTCATAATTTTGGTGATGGGTTTTCTATGTACAACAAGTAATGAGTCTGAATACTTTTATATTCCAAGATTTAGTCTTTTCCTCAAACCCACAAGTTTCATATTATATAGAAATGAAGAGAAATTACAGGGGTTTAGAGACATTATAATTACCTAACTTTAACATGTATGATTAAATTTTTGAAAGCTTGGTATGTCAAGTGTTTTATCCATGAAAACTCATTGACTTCTGATATATTAATGCCAAGTAGGTGTTAGCCTACTAGTCAGGAAAAAAAATTAGATAAGGAATATAAAAAAGGATTGATTCTGCTTTTAAAATCCACGTTATTTCACATTTGGGTCACAGTTCTTCAGTAACAATAAATATCTGGTACTGTTTTAAACTTTTCTGGATACTCACTAAATACATTTAGTTTTCTGTCCAGTTCTTACTAACTTTTGTCCGTATTGTTCTTATTAGGGTATTCATGTACAGCTAAACTGACAAGGAACAGAAGAGATAAGCCATCTGCCCTAGGAGTTCAGCTGATTAGAATATCATTCTGTGATGATAAGCAATTCCACAAGAGTTAGCCGTCTGTACACTTTGTTCCATACGAAAAATGAGTTTATTCTACCATAATCACTTCTCTTTAGAAATTCACTCATATTCTACAGTTAAAATGACCGGTATTGCAGATCACAATATACTCCGAGAAATTAGTCCAGTTAATTTTCCCACACAGACAGCCCCTTTTGTCCTGATTTCTTGTGTGGCCTTCGCATATTAGGATGTAGGCTCTTATGTCCCCAAACAGAAGTCCAGAATAAATACATCTGAAATCAGTCCAGTTAAGTCACTGTAAAGTGGGAGCCAAACTGGGTACCTGCCAGTCTAATATAGGAATATAGACTCAATTCCTGCAGATTATTATGGTTTTCCCTTAGTTGGAGTGGGTCCTCATAGCAACATCTGCACGCCTGAGAGTACATCATCTTCCACCAGCTGGGCATAGGTAGTTAAGCACAGTTTGCTCTCAGCCATTTACACCAGGGTTCAGCACAGATTATGCAGAAACTGGGCATAATTGGTAACTGGCAGCTGCATCACTTCCAGGGTGACAAAAAAGTACTAGAAAAGCAACAGAAAATGCAGCCCACAGTACACAAAGTTACAGACTATTTTTGCCATTGTTTAGTTAACTTTTTATAATTTTAATTGTGGCATTTTTCTTATTTTATACATTGTTTTTCAGATTTCAGACACAGGGAAGTAAGTACCAGATTCCCTATGTGGTTTGAACACCAATGTTGGCTTACTAAATTCAGTGAACTGAGTGGCATAACAGTTGAAAATATGAGCTCCTTATGTTGAAAAATAACCTGACATTTCAAAAATGAAAAATAATCCACATTTCCAAAATATTTAAATTAGAACTAATATAATAAAACTGAAACAAGTATGCTCTCCTGTAAATATCAAGGAAATTTAAATTTGTATCTCTAGATAATGCTACACAGCAGTTTTAAGCCATATAAAATTCTTTTGCCTTGCTTTTTGTGAAAAAGCACCTTTTTATACACTGTAAGGAAAACTAAGGTCAAACTTGTCACATATACCATAAATAGACATATTTGAAAAATGGTATGATTTGAATACTTTTCATGAATACCTCCTTTAATTTTAAGTAAGCTGGAGGTTGTATCAAAAAGTTTGAAGATTTTGCTAGAAATCTCTTAAAAAGCACTAATAGCATTAATATATAAACCTGCTTAATGGAATTAGAAAATTATTATCAACATTTGAATGTAAACAATTTCCTGTAAGAAAATACTTATTTCCAGAACCAGTAACTTCCTTGTTTCTCTAAATTTATAGGAGCTATTCTGATTTATTAATGTAGTCTGCATGATAAACACAGTTACATCTTATGCAGTGCATGCACTATGAGTTAGTCTTAGCTCCCTTACTGTCATTTCACATATTACAAATGCAGAAATTACTTCCCATAAAAAGTTAGAGTCAAACATTTAAGTTTTTTAAAAATAGCTAAAGAAGTAGTTAAGTACCCTTGGCAGAATCCTGGACCTCAGCGTTCTCCCAGTCCTTCCTGTCCAAGTAAGACGGCGAGATTTCTCTTTGCTGGACAATTAGTAACACAAGGGCATCAGGTAGTCTCTGACAGACAGGGATGTTCACGTGTGTTCAGGCCCTTTTGCTGTTTGTGCGCCTTTGTAGCTGGTGGCTGGGCTAGGAGCCAAAAAAGGGCAGGGCTTAATTTGTACATAATTTACGTTCCTTTTCAGGAAAAAATGAAGTATTTTCTCCACATCAGACCCTTCTAAATAGGATATCTCTTACTGTTACCTGGTAAAAGTATTGATAAGACATCAGACAACACAAATATACTATTGGTACCATCATTCTGCGGATAAATTGTACTAGATTGCTGAAATGTCTCACACTGTTTTTAAAAACTACACAGAAAAGGGGTTTTTACTAAAGAAAAACAGGAAAGAAATTATTAACGCTAATGTTTAAAAGTGAACCTCTCTCACAGTTTTGTGTAACTTTGGTAGGATACACCTCAGCTAGCAGCAGAGTTAATGGAAGTACTTTCTCCTTCTACCTATGGTTTTTAATCTAAATTTGGATAAAAAGAAGAAACAAAAATTTTGTTTGGCAGCAGTACTTAGCACTTTTATCCTGACTGTTCTATCTTCATCCCCAACCCAATTATGTATTTGCGAAGAGGCTTAACTGCAGGCACAAGGGTTGTTCTCTGGCTTTGAAAATGAATGAAGTATAGGCAGCAAACTTGCTGGTATACAACAGAACAGGAAAAAGTGTTTTACTATTAAATAATGCATTTAAAATGAATAATGAATTAAATTATTAATAATTATAGAAGTTCTCTGATCCTAAGATTTTAAAGCACTTTAAAAACACATATCCTTTTGCAAATTAAACAATGAGAAATCAAAGCCAATGTTTTCAAGTGGGTGTGTCTAAAATTAGGTCTCAAAGCAGTAGTTAAGATGCTAAAGAAACACTCCCAAATCTAAATATAAATGACTACAATTTTAAAAGTTTGCATGTTAGAAATATCTCAAGTCCATAGGTGACTTTGCAATTTAAATGTAATTTAATGTTCCTGTGCCGACAAGAACTCAAACTGACACCTAGGCAAATTTATTTTAGCATATCATATTATGTATTTAAGTCCCTGTAGCCTGCAATAGAACTAGAATCTTTGAACTTTTTAAGCTAATCTGCACTTCTCAGATTGCTGGATGAGTAACAAACACAGCTCAGAGTAAAACCCCCAAGAATACCAGATTCTCTATTTTGAGATGTCCACTGACAGCTTTTACCATTTAATCTAAGAAAGAGAGTGGCTTTTCTGACCCTGGACTGTTACAGAACTCCTTAAATCAAAGCAACTGGTCAGCTTATTCATAGCATATCAATCCCTCATTGCTCAGTGAAAATCAACAAAGAGTATTTTAACTTGGCTTTAGATTCCACTTTAGCCAGAAGAAGATACCTCAGAAGAGCTTTCAGAACTGGTATTTTGTACCTCTCCTGTTATGCTTATTCTCCTATCTTTAATGAAGAAGAGGGGTGACCATATTTTATTCACTGCATCCTGCTAAGCCTTTTTGAAAGAAACAGAAGCTCAAGTTACAATGAGAAAAGCTGCTGCATTAAGATTCAAGCTTGCTTTAGTCTTGAATCACAACTCTATACTGCTCTTTTATTCTTTTCCTCCTATAACCACTCACAGTTCTCGTAGGCACACAGAAATAAAAAAACCCCAAACATCCAGTACTTCTAGGAGATGACTGCATAAAATACAACAGGAGGGTGTCAGAGAGTTTGCCCGCTTATTTACATGGAGAAGGTCCGCATTTCTGAACTGCTAGATTGGCTTATCAAAATGTTATGCACATCCAGGTTGTAAAGCAATGTTGAAATGTAATTGCACCGTTTCATAGAGCAATCTAGTAAGCTTACACAAGCTGTTTTAAAATCACAAGCTGATTTTAAAAAATGCCAAAGACGTTACATGACTCCAGTATACAAAGGAACACTCTTGTCCCCATGCTAGCTCTGTGGGCACCAGTGCTGAGTACTGGACCATGGAGAGGTTTGAGCTCATGGCCTAGAAGACAGATGTGTGGAGGCTGGGGCTTTGTCCCTTTCATTCAGCAGGTCCCATTAACTTCAAAGGTCTGCATTTTCAGGGCACAGGACGGGAGCAATGCTCCAGCTGTGAGATAACAGGAACCTGAATGAGGGTTTTTAGTTGCATAGAAGATACTACGCAGAAAGGAGCCTTTAACAGAGATATAACCAAAACATGAAGAGCTAGACAGAGGTCTGAGTTAAAATGACAGCCGGATGTTTGGCCTGAGTCATAGGCAGGATGAGATGTTCTGCAGTGCCCAAGGGCAGAAGAATAGCAGAAAAGCTTAAGAGACAAAGCCCTCTCTTAAAGCTATCTCAAGGATAGGATTTTGCTGAAATAACTGCAGCGTAAAAATACCCTCTCTTCATTCGATTTGTTAAAAATTCTGTATCTAAGCCCTAAATTAGTAGGGTTGTGCAGGCTCATCATGTGTTTGAGCACCTCCTTGTGCACTTGTTCACATCCAGATGCCCAGTCATATGTACTGACACAATCATATGAACTCAGAGTAGTGAGACTTGTTTGGACAGCATACCAAATCGCTGATCCTCTCTGCAACCCCAAAGAAGTCTGGACAGATCTGTTGCAGGGTGTAAGTACTTTTGACTAAAGGTACTTAGCTCTTTGTGACTACCAAAACAACCATCCTCACAATAAGGACTGAGTCTAAAACAACAGAGAGCTGAGCAAAGTGAAGCGACAATGTTGAGGTATTCACATTTTAAGTGAGAGATGACAGAAAATGTTAAAAAGCATTTAAATCAGAAAGTCTTGCAATGTCAATGGAAAAGAGGAAAAGACTGGAACTCTAAACATCATACCTTGCTGTGTTTAGAATTTTTGCTTCAAAAAGAGAAATCATGGGATCTGAATTTGGGAAAGGAAACTTAAGAATATTTATTTTTCATATAATCAAATGCTAAACATTGGTACATATCAAATATTTCTAAGGAATAAAGTCATCCTTAAAAAAGTTTCCCAACACAATATTAATGCAACAACAGATGTAATTTAATACCCAAAGTATGCATCACTCAGATGCAACATTAAATACTTTATGATAACACAATGTTCTTCACATTCCTTGCTAAGTTGAAAAAGTAAGATACAGAGGCAAAGCAACTTAAATGTCACACTGTGAGTCCATGCCAAAATGGAAGAGAAGATGCAGATCCTTATTTCTGTTATTAGACAAAAGGCCTAAAACCAGCAAAAGAACAACTGTATGCTAGGACTAAGTTAAGATCCTCTGAGCAGTAAGCTCCCTCTGACTTTTTGTTACGGAAAGATACTGAGCATCCATCACTATGCATTTCAATAGCTTGCCTTTTGTAAAAATATTTTTTCTGTATAACAGTGTAATTACACATTTCTGTAAAATATAATAACAACAGAAGAAAGGTACAAATACACATTTTGTGGAAATGATACTAGGCTCTTTCTGTTTTTCTTATGTCTTGTCATCTGTTAATGGCTTTTTCATTTTAATACTATCAGATACAGTGTTTCTAAACCCAACCATATCTAGTACTTTAAACATATTTTTCTTCTTAAAAAAAAGTCTGAAAAAAAAAAAAATCAAGGTTTTCTACTATATTCTTCACACAGCTTAGCTGCAAAGCTAAGAGACCAGATTCTTCGTAAGTCCCCCAATTCTTCATTAACATACATAAACATTCCCACTCTACTCCTTCCTTTTTCCTGTGTCTTTGTGTATTTATTTGTGTTACAATTCAGCATATTTCACCATTTCATATGGAAGGAATAAAGCACACATAAATACTTCAAAGCACAGTCCTGGAGTTTGTTATATAAAACGCTTTTCAGGTTATGTTGTTCTCATTTACTTTGCATTCATGGTTGCTTTGCATGCTTCGCAGATTGATTTACAGGTCAAATGAAATGATAACTTAAAGACTGCATTGCCAAGTCAGGGTAGAATTACAGGAATTAAAAAAAGCAACTTCTGATAGCAACAATAAACATGTTCTTTATCAGCTCTTAGGTCTTGTTAGAAATGGGGACAGTTTATGCAATATTCAAAGAGAAGGAATACAAATGCATTATAACTAAAAATACTTCATTAACTTGTACTGAATAAAGGCATGAGCAGGGATGACAGCTTGGCTTTTTACATATAGGAATCACAGAGAAAACAAAAAACCCCCACAGGAGGTATATATATGCAGATTTTAAAAAGATTATTTATCTCTTTAACCACCTACACCAAGAACACGGCAGGAGAGTGGGATCCCCGTCACAGCCTGGCCGGGCTTGGACACAACCCGGGGTGGTGCAGCACACCGGGCACGTGGTCCAGCCCTCGCCTCTAGTCCCGCATCCTCAGGGATGAGCGCATCCCGAGGGGCCTGCAGGGAGCAGCTCTGCCTGTCCTTGCCCTCCTTGACCCCCTTCTCTCCCGGCCAGCACGGAGCAGCCACCACCTGAACCGGCGCAGCTCGGCTACGTCACCCCCTTCCACCGTCCTGCCCAAGAGCAGCGGCTACTGCTGGAAGCACGGTGACCACTAAGTGCTGCCTGCTGTCCTCGGCGGCAGCGCTGGGGCCTCTGCCAGCCGCGGCCAAATACTGCTTGCTGCACATGTGCTCGCGGTTGTATTTCATTCTTCCCGACAGCCTGCGAGGCTGCCCGCTCCAGGCCAGCCCTGCCCGCCCCAGGCCTCAGGCAGGGGATGATCCCAGGGCTGGGGAGTGAGTCGGAGGTGCTGCCGACGCTGGGACTGACCTGCCAGAACCACTGGATCTGTTTGCTGTTCTTGGTGTAGTGCCGGTAGATGGTATTCTTCTGCCAGTCGTTCATGTCGATCTCCTGCATGCCACACAGCATCAGCTGGGAACAGGGGACAGTCAGCAGGGGGATGGAAACGGGACCCTGCACCCGCGCTTCGCAGCACTGACTCCTCCAGTGCTGGGCTTCACAAGGCACAGGCTCCAGCACTGGGCAGTGGAGGCGTCTGGGAGGAATCCATCGCCTCCAAGACATTTTCTTGCTAATGGACCCCACGAGCCACCCTACAGACCCGACCACCTGGGGTGGGGGTACCCCCGTCAGCAGAGCCGAGGGGCGAGGGTGAGCTTGTGCGCTCTGCCGTCACCACGTGCCATTCCCAGGGCAGCCTGCAGCGGGGTGGGAAGCACCAGCATCTCCACTTCCCCGTACCAGCAAAGGCACCAGCTCACCTCCAGCTCCTTCTCATCAAAGTACCGCAGCCACTCCAGCGGCACCACCTCGTTGAAGCCATCCAGGAAAGCCTTGGTCTGCTCCTCCACACCCCGCGTGAACCTCCAGTCCGTCAGCAGCCTGGGAAGGCAGACGGCGGTCGGCAGGCAGCCAGCGCTGCTGGCCCGGCATGGGGAACCCCCACCGTCCCTCCCGCCAGCGGGGAGGGCCCCGGGAGCGGCAGGGTTGCGTGGGGAGGGGGAAAGGGGTCTCCTGCAAATCACCAGGGCTCCCCTCAGTTCCCACTAGCAGGTTTCTCTCTCCGCCTCCAAACCTGCGGGCAGCCAGACAGCCCTGAGCACAGACCAGCAGCCGTCAGGAGGTCGAGGGGTGCAAACCACGTTCCCTGGCTGGAGCCTACCATCAGCAGGAGATGGTCCTGGCAGCCCCCAGCCAGCCCAGCGGCGGACGGGCAGGGTGAGCAGCCACGGGACAGGGAGAGGAGTCTCACCCTCTCTCCCCTCTCCTCTTTCCTGAAAGTACTGGCAACTGCCCAGCCAGCAGCAAGCCAGACCGCAGCGGAGCTCGGCCGACCGCGCCAGCCCATACTTGTCACAGGCCACGTAGCCCAGGGAAGCGGCCACGTCCCAAGCCCCATGTTCCCACCCCAGAACTGCCCTGCAGCCGGTGGGGGTAGGCGCCAGGCGGGGGCCTCGGGACAGCCACTCACATGATGTATTCCTCCTTGTTCTCCTCCGTCACCCGGATGCTCTCACCACCCTCCTTCAGCTCGTGGGTGGTCACCTTGCCCAGGATCTCCATGTCCTGGATGAAGTACAACTCCAGCCCGCACTCCTCCAGGCTGTTTTCCCTGCGGGAGGACACCGAGATGTGATTTCTGACAGAGGCACCGGGCAGCAGCGACGGGCCGTGGGGAGGAACGCTCCCTCCCCTGCGGCAGGACAGGCCCAGGCCAGGAGGCAGCACGGGGCACTCACTTGGTCCAGACGATGGAGTTGTAAAACTCGGGGTCGATGGATTCCAGGTCCTTCAGCGTGGGCCGCTTGTTTAGCATCCGCTTGTAGAAAGGCAGCGTGAAGCCGGTATCGATGAACTTCCCGTGATACAGAGCCTGCGGCGGGGAGGTGACGCCAGGTCACGGGGGACCCCACGACAGACCCACGGGGTGAGACAGTGCTGCACCACTGGGGCAGCCGCAGGGCAAAAGGGAATCGCTCCCGGGGTCCCAGAGATGCGGCATTCGCTCCCGGCTGGCAAACGCGGTGGGAAGGAGCGGGCTGCCCCCAACAGCGCTGCCCGGGGCGGCCCGACCAGTGCGGGTGTGCTCGCAGCCCCTCTCCCCTCCCCACCGCGAATTCCACCGTGTCTCCCCAACTCAGAGTAGGACCATCTCCAAGGTTGCAGCAGGTTGTTTAGGGCCTTGCCCAATGGGTATCTGAGAATCTTCAAAGACTGAGGTTCTACATCCTCTCTGGGCTACTTGATCCAGTGTTTGAGCCCTCTCATCATGCAGATTTTTTTTCCATAGATCTAGTTGGAATTTCCCTTGTTGCAACTGGTGTCCATTGCCTTTTGCCTTATTACTAAGCATCTCCAAAAAGAGTCTGTCTTCTCTATAACCACACATTACTTATTTATGCTGCAGTTGTTTACAGAGCTGCATGAATGGCTGGTGAAGAAAGACAGGTACTCTGAATAGCTGTCATGTTGAAGTAATTAAAACCAGAACCTGCTGGGCAGAGGTTTCTGCAGGCCAGGAAAGACATACAGCTGGTCTGAGTAGCTGGATGAAGCATTAATGGCCTTACCTGGGAATACAAAAAGAAAGGTGCTATAGCTACCAAAATGCCTCTTTATGGCCCTGCTTGCTCACAATAAAAGAAAATTTCCCCTTGTGCCAGTTGTGTGACAATTGTCCCAGTTGTGCCACATAATAGTTTTTCCAAAATGTAGTAGATGGTATCTTGAAAAAACTTGGTCCTTAATGAACCCTCTAGTTCCTACTGGGAGGCTGAAAGGATTCCTTCTGCTATGTGGGGTTTTCTCAATGAAAATTACCACAGTTGTTCAATCCTGTGAGCTATCCTGTCGACTGCATTCATTCTCAACCCGTGGTGGACATACTGGAGTCTATCCTGCTCATTCCACCTGCACAGGTATGCCCTTCTAACAGGAAAACTAGAGAAGAGTAAGAGTCCCTCCTTGCTGGGATTTTGTGATATAAAGTTTCACACAGAGTTGGTACTGATAGGGGACAACTGTTTGCTGAGATAAGATCTGAGGTTTCAGTCTCTCTGGAATGCAGGGGGAATAGAGGTCTCCTGGGCATTCTCC
>JANZLP010000052.1:12275871-12287267 GCA_026930925.1 Chelictinia riocourii | reverse complement strand
AAGGCTATTTGTTGTGCTTTGGAAGTAAAGTTGTTTCAGCCTTAGGCTGAAAATTTTGCCTTTTTGTTGAAATGTTAAATGAAAAACATGTGCTTACTATGCAGAGCATTAAATTGTCTTCTGCTTTCCAACAAACTAGGCTGGTGGAAGCATTCTTCTCAAATACCACATAGGCTGAGATACACCACTTTTCACTTAGTATCTTGGATATTACTTTGTCAGTTAGAAATTTAAGACTTACAGAACTTTGAACAGTATCAGATTAAAAGCAAAATTAAGTTGAATAATGGACAGAATGTTAAAAGGATAATTGAGCCTCTTGGTCAGAATCTAAAACAGCTGCTTGGAAAAGTCCTTTGAATTCCTTAACATCACCTGTGTTGAAATCGCCACACAAGACAGAACCAATCTTCCACAGGTAAGTATGAAAGCTTTTTGATAGGATAAGGTGGGAGGAGGGAGAGAGACCTTCAAACAGTGTGACAGCTGTATGAAATCATTCATCTGTGATGCCAGCTGATCATTTTTCCATCCTGTTAGTGGCTTTGATTTATAGTGTTTAGATCATAAGACTTCTTGCATTGTTTGTACAATTATTTGTTCCACACTTGGTATTGGAAACTCTCCTCCCTCCCTAAGTTTGTCTACTGCTAAGTGCTGTTCAACAAGCAAAGGAAATCAAAATGGGAATAGTTGTGCTGTAGTTGTAATGAAGGCATATATTGGCCTCTATGTGTTTTGGAAACAGCTCCTGCTTGGAACAAGAATGTATTTGATCGAAGAGAGATGTTTGGTTATGGCCCTGCTGGCACACTGAAGTAAGACCTTCAATAACGCCTCCGTGCTGCAGGTGTAGCATGATGCTTGTGTTGTGAATCCTGAACTGCAGGGAAATCAGTGCTCCCACTATTTTGATCTTGTCAGTTGAGGAGAACCAAGCAAACAAACAAACATAAAAGCCAGAGAAACAAACAGAGTTTTTCCGGGCCCTACACCAGACTGAGCTTAGCTCAATATTGCTTGCGGGAGATGAACAAAAAATTGAGTCAGCCCCCCAGTCCCCCATCAGAATTGGCTTTAAAGTAATTATTTTTAATTAAATTATCTTTTCTGAAATTATATTAATAAAATACAGACGTGTATTTTATTTCAATCATGGGAACAGATCTTTTAAATAAAAGGCTGGAATCTTACACAAGTGCTTGACTGTGGGAGCAAACTGCTTAGAAATAAATCATCAAGTACTTGAATGCTAATAATCAAATTCTCTGGATGGGCAATTGACTGCATGCCTGCTAAAGCAGTCCTGAAGCAACTAATGAGCAACTTTGTTTACTGCTTCTGTAGATTTTTTTAGGAGTATTCCAACAGGAAAAAGTACTGGAAAACTTCAGCAGATTTAGGTTATACCTTGTCTGTGAAGAGTAAACACAAAGGGGATTGTTGTTTACAATGTTATTAGTTGCCACATAAAAGCACCGTATCCCTAATGTCTCCTAAATATGCTAAGACTAATTCTTGGTTAAATGCTTTCATGCTTATGCACTAAAAATGAAGTTTCTCCTGCAAGACATGTAAGTAAGCATGAGTGAGTGGTGTCCAGTGCTGGCTCTGTGCTTTTGTCCGCCTCCCCAGCACATGGCATCTGGCCCCATGGAGTTTCTTGCAACACAGTTACTCTCGCTAGTCAGAGGCAAGGCAGCGGAACCAGGTCTTAAAATAAAGACACCCAACACTTCTATTAAAAGAGGTTTAATCCAGCACAGTTTCTAAATATTAACCATGTACTAGTTTCCAGCTGTGACATGCAGTACATTTTTTAATTAAGAAAAAAGAGAAATAAAAAACAATTGAATATAAAAATGAGCCCAGGTCCCCTGATGTCACAGTGCATGCCAGTAAAATATGAAAACAGGAAAGAAAGAAATGTGGAATTTCATACAGGAAAAGGTCCAAAGAGCTGTTTCTCATAAAAGTAAAGATGATTTGTCACATTTAGAAGCAACCATTTGTTTTGCTTTTATTCCCTCAGTGGTCTGGAAACAGGAGATGTAGGAGCTGCCTGTTAGACAACTCTGGATCTGACCAGCACCTTCCCAAGCACCTGCTCACTGTTAGGTACCGTGTTTGTGCCTGTTAGCAGCCAGCTGCTAGCAGGGAATTGGAACCCAAGTGGTAAATTTTTTTCCAAAGGAAATCTGCCTTTATTGTTTTATCCCTGTTTTTCATTTACTCTGTTAGTACCATCTGTTCTCATTTTAATTACTTTTTGTTAAGGCCACCTGTTCTGGTACTTTATTAATTTTTTTGAAACGTATACAGGTTTCTTTGAAATAGACCTATCTGATGCCATATATAAGGAGCATGCCGTGCTTTTTCCAAGCAGTATGCATGTATAGGTAGGCACAAGTATTTCAAGGTAGGTTGTGCTACCCATGAAAACACCTTGTAAATTCAGAAGGCTTTTCCCCCAGAATACTAGACCATGAGGTAAATCATGTTCTTCCAGGGGAAAAAAAACCGAACAAACAACCCAAACCCAACCCAACCCAACCCAAAACACACACACACTCCCACCCCCAAAAAAGGGGTCTTGGAAAATTAATTTCACTGCAGACATTCTTTAGTTTGGAGGTTGGGTTTTTTTGTCTTTTCACAGTGGGAAGGATGCATTGCCCTCCTGGGGCCCAGGTATCCTGAGTTTTACGAAACAGTTGTCTGTTTTGCGAACCCAGTGGACTGAGTCCAGCGCTACTTCTCATGGGAGGACCAGTGTTCGCAACACAGAGCATGAGATCAGACAGTGATATCTTGCACGCAAATATTTGCAGGCTTTGATAGGCAGATACTGTTGGATGGTATTTGGCAAGCCTGCCTTACCTGTATGTGCAAACACATACAAGGGCTTCCATGCAAATGGTAGGAAGGGGGCTGGTAAGACAATGATACTCGAATGTCCAAAACACGCCTGAAATGTGTGGATGTTATCCAACGAGAAGAGTTGTTGGATAGTTCATTGTCCTTTCCCCAGCCATCATTCCAGGAATGTATGTAGTATTACTCCAAATATAAATGGCAAGTTTTCTCCCGGCAAGTCAGTGACAGACTGGTTGCTCAGGTATGGACTGATGTTAACTGTCATGTTACCTGTTTGAGAGAAAGTGTTAACGATGACCTTCTTCAGTATGGTCAGTATTAAGTCTTGCTTGTAGAGACAATGGAGGATGGTTACAGTTAATGGACAGGGTGTATCTTGGAAGCAGTGGTTATGAAAAGAATCACAGATGTGATGGATAGTGGGACGCAAGTTCCCAACACATTACAGTGGCCAGATGAGCTAATTCAATTCTTGATCAATGAACAAGAAAACATCTAGTAACAGCAACCTCAGCTATCTTCCTTTTGTCTTAAACTTCATATTCAAAGTTTGTAAACAGGACAAAAGGAGCAACTGTGCAACTGAGGTTGGGTAAGGCCTCACACACAATGTAAATAAACATAATCCTCAAATACATAGTCAGATGAAGACTTCAAACTTCACACAGGGAAAAAAAAAAATCTTAGGTTTTTGAGTATACCTACACTGACATTTGTCATTTGGCACTAGAATGCATTTCAACAAGTGGTGGAGGCAGAAGGTAGCTGGTAGGTTGAATCTCATCTTCTGGTAAGAACCCATGACAGGCTGTGCAGAAAAAACTCTAGGCATAAATACTAACAGCATGGGTTTGGAAAGCTGACTGTAAACCCTACCTTTGGCCAGAAACATCAGGTTCTGTTTATGAGTGGTTTAAGACAGAACATTCCCCAAAGGCTTACTTGCTAGATAAATCAAATTGAAGTCTCACCCTGTCTCATGGAAATTGCAGTTTTGTGTTGACTAATCATCACTGGGTTCAGTAAATTCACTGGATCATCAAAAAAGCTGAATATCAAAATCTGTTTTTCAAAGCAGATTGCTTACACTGGTCATATCTGCAACTGTTGTCTCTAAATCTGACTATTTTCTGTCCTGTATTCCTTGGTGCTGACTTACACATAAAGCAAAGGCTGGCAAACTAGAACCATTACCAATACACAAAAAAAGGGCTGTCAAAGTACAATACCTCCTTTCACAAACACTTCCCCATATTCTTCTGCTAGCAACAGATAGCCAGTCAATTCGTTTCTCATAGATTCTTACCATTTTAGCAAGGAGTTTCTATGGATAAAAATATAGAAAATTTAAGTTAAAAATAAAAAGCTCAAGTAAGTCTTTTTTTGCCAAATGCTTAATACAGCATAGTGATGACAAAAATAATGATTTTCATTCATTTTGACAGCAGCATTTCATTCTTAGTAAAGATGAGAGAATCTAGTCCATGAGAAAAACATAAATGATAAAAAAACAAAAAAGGGTCTAAAAGTCTAAACCTTCGTCTTCATGTTTCCTCTTGCTTTCATGTCCCAAAATAGTGGTCAAGTACATTAAAAAAAAGTTTCAAAACACAGTTTTTACAAGCTTACCATTTCTTCAATAGCAATTTCAGGCAGTGTTCATAACAAAACATATCATTTAAAATAAACACAATACTTTCAAACACATACTATTCTTGAAGACAGTATCAATTTGAAGACATTAAGGCAATTTATCCAAACTCTATAGAACATGACCTTTGCAAGCATATGTATGCATTATATGTATGAGGGCAAATCAAGCAAGAAACTCGGAAATAAAGCTATAAGGTAGCAGCTTTTGGAGCACAAAACACAAGCATCTACTAATGATCAAGGAGCCAGAAGCTGCTTTCATGTCTGCCAGTTAAACTTTACCTTTGAGGTCTGACTATAGAGTTCTACAGATTTCTCATCCTTCTTCCATTTAAAAGAAATATTTGCCCTGCCTGGAAACATTCCCATACCCCTTTGTCAGGGCTGCTAGAAGAAGGAAGAGAGAAAAGAAAAACACACAATTCGTGTGCTTAACACAAATTAACAGGTCTTGGAATATAAAGCTGCTCTGACTTGAGACGATGCAATCAATACTTAACATAAAACTATTATCTGTAAGGTATTTTACTGTTCTTATTGAATTCACCAGTGACTTCATCTACAATATTATTTGTAAGCTCTCTTTTAAAGCTTCCTTTGAGACAGACACCAAAGCAAATGCCACCTGCATAGTTAAAAAATAATTTACTTGCTAGAAAGTTACCCAATGAAAAATTCACTTACATTACCAGAGACTCAGCCACAGAGATAGTACTTTGTTCTGCCACTCGATTACAATTTAGAGATCACCATACATGACACACAAAAGAAACGGTTAGCTGCCCTACTTGCCATTCATCGTACTTATCACCAACATCTCCCTCTCTGTCTCAAGGCTGAGCAAGAGTACATAGCTGGATGTTTTTTCTACTTTTAGTCTTATTAAATCATTGTCACTGACTCCAAGGCAAACTCCACATTGCTTGCTATGGAAATTACTGGTATTCCTAAAGGCCTTAAAGACAATTGAGAAAACAGCTTTTATACACGTGGTTATAGACTGGAAGGCATGAAGTTTCTCAAACTGAATGGGGCAGTCGGTATAACTGGACAAACTTACTATTTTTCTGAACTCTAGCCAGCTTTCTGAGCCTAAATAACAGGGTGTGCTCAACATTCTCGAACCCTTTCATAAAAATAGTTTCCCACTGACTTCCTGCTAACTAATAGCAAACAAGGCTTAAAAGCTTCCATTTCATGACTGCTACTTTTTGCCCCAGGATGATAACAGTTCTTGTCTTGCTCATAGTGTAGAATGTGGGGCTCTAGATATGAAAGCACTGGGTGCCTCTGCTCATCATACCATGCTGCACAATGACACAATCCTCTTGATTTTCCCAGGACTCAAATCCCTCCACAGTATTTTACCTTGCAGATAAAGGTGCAAAACCAAAGCTGCAGCATCCACTGTCTACACATGCCCAGCTAAGCCTGAAGAGTGTAGTTTCCTCATACCACACTCACATTGGAAGAAAAAAGAGAAAAAAACCTGAAACCTCCATCCATGCTGTAGATGAGGAGGATAAACTAGAATAATTTAGGAGAATGTAGTTTGCAGCACTATGCTGGCACAATTTTCAGAATTCACATTAAGTATAAAGAACAATTGAGCATATCCTAAAACATGAAATGCAAATACCCAGCTTCCTCTGACACTTTAGAGTAAAGCAAAAGTATGACAACCTTCTATAAAGTAAGCAGAGATAAATTCTGTTTTCTGACTTTTAAAAAGGTTGGTTATGCCAAAACCACATTGAAATCAGTTGTCCTTGACAGTCACATTAGCAAAAAATATATTCTGTCTAAATGCATGGCAAGAGTCTTGCAGGAACATTGTCAACACTAAAATGCTACTCTTGGTAAAAGAGTAACTTCAGAGTGAATTACTTCTGATGTGACCATCTGCAGAATATTACCATTTGGCAATTCTGTAGAATTCACTAGATTTGGATGTCATCATTTTACAATGGAGACAACCAGCTACTTCCCATGTGGAAAAGGTGAAGGGTTCACAATGAAAAGGCTAATGTGATGTCTCTGAAAGTACAGATCAAGGTGCTGACTTCAGAATATAAACTCTATCTCCAAATCCTATGGGACTCTCCATATGGACTGTACTACATTACTGGTCTTAAGGTATTATAGCAGGATTTCAAACAGAAGGGAAGTGGGTGCTGGACGCTGTAGGACCTACCCCAAATTACACAGGAGAAAGAAACTCATGTGTATGTACACATTATCCAAAGAGAGAATATAGTCTAATGCAAGATCAAGGACCTAATAATATTCCTGTGGCTTTCTTCAAAATGCAGACTTTCATATGCTTCTGCCACCTTCCCCACACATGGAAATCAACATCACTGATCTGGAATACTGTGTCTTCTTTCATCATTCCCCTTAATTCACCATTCTCCCCATCTCCATCCACCCACCCATCTACGGAACAGAGAAGCTCACCTACCAAAGAAACTCATGTCACAGTCTAATATTTTGATGCCTTATCCAACAAGTCTTCTGGACTATTTGATAGTTTAAGATCAAACTTTTATCTCAAAATAATCCCTTGCCTTGATTCTCTTCCCTACACATCTGAGGGATGAGGTTGCTATGCAGGAAGGGGCTCTGGTTTGCTGCTATGTTATGTGCCTTTGCACATACTTTCCTATCACGCAACGTCTTTCAAGTCATGCAACAATCATCCAAGCTTGCTCCTACACTACTTCCTAGAGTGTTCCTGCTATGCCTTGAGCCTTTCTTGGTCTACCCAGTAATAGTTAGACATTCTTCTTCATAAAACTTGTTTGACTTTCAAAGAAATAAAACAAAATACAGAACTTTTTTTTTTTTAAAAATAGTTAAACCAAGACTAGATGGGACAGTTCTGTTCAAGCAAGCAGGAATAGTCTATTGTGTTGTATCCTTTCAATGTACAGGCGAAAGGATTCATACATACATGTGTAAAATAATGTAAATACATTCTTACACACAGATTGCAAAACGCACATTGCTGTATTATGAGCAGCACTGATGGACTTATTGTTTTACTTAGCCTCCTTCCTCACTACCATAAGAATCTGGGTCCAAAGTCTGACCAGATCACTGCACACTTACATGGACAGCTGTCTGCACATGAATCCCTGCAGTACTTAATGTAACAGGACAATTAATGTCGAATAATTAGATGGCAATCTAGCCCTGACAAGGCCACATCACCATAGACGACTCACCTGATAGTTGTATAATACTGGCAGGTCAACATGGATATTTTTCACAGTTCCGTCATACCATTCAAACTGCATCATTGCTTTCTAGAAGGATAAATAATACAGTTACGTGTTTACAGAAGCCTATATGAGCTCCACTAACATGGAATTAATTCCTGAATCATTCTTAAGAATGGTGTAAATATCTGATTTGAATCTATGACTCAAATTTCAGTTAAAGCCTGTAGAACGTCACTAACTTATGAAGTACTGATTTTAATTAGAAAAATGTAGCAATAGAAATTAAAAAAAACAAACACAAGAAAGAGAAAGGGTCTTTATCACCTACCTCATGTAAAGTTGATGATACTGTTTTTTTTAGAATAGGTACAAATTCTTCCACAGGAGAGAAGGCATTGGGAGCCAAAACTTGATAGAGGTTTAACTTTTTAGCTATAGCAAGGAAAAAAGAAATTAAATAAAACACATGCTCTGTCTCTAATTCATGTTTCATACCTGTTAAGCTTTTCTTTCTGTGCTACCTTTCAATCCATTTGTCTTTAACCAATCTGTTGAGGTTTTGGCCAGGACACACGGTGTTTGAATAACTAATGGTCCTTCGTGCTTTGGAGGCTTTGGTAAGAAGTTAGAAGGTGCTGTATTTGCAAATTCTGTGGAAACCTAAAACAGATTTTAAGAAAAACTCTTGCAAGTTTCAGCATATTTTTTTTTACCCTCAATCCAAAATATCCAGCATCAAATGCCAGTTTTAGTTATGTTAACCAAAGTGCTGGGATTTCAACAAGCAATATACTTTGAAAATAGCTATCAAAGGACCCTCTAAAGATGGGGCTTGGGGGACACTGTTCCATTAACTTCCCTGTGTTTGTCACAATGCAAAAACCCACAGGGAAATTAAAACATCATGGTTATACATACTGGCATGAAAACAGCCAATCATTTCTCTAAGAAAAGCAACTACGAAAAGGATCTTTGTTACACACAGATCAAATCTTGGCTTCTCCGTTTTCTACCTGTAATGAGTAAAATGAACCACATTCTACTTCCATTCATACCAATGAAACAAGTCAACAAAAACTCCTATGGGGCACCAGAATTCCTTTATTTGGAAGGGATAAGAGACCTTTGTTTTATGAACGGACAGAAGTTTGTGGAGGTGTTTTTTTATGCAGAAGGTTTGACCAATAAGTGTCTGAAATGATGTGCTTTTATTTGGGAATATAAGACCTTCTAAGTCATTTCAGGGTGACTTCTGTTCCATACATACTCTACATCGTCCTTAGCAATTATGAGGTTGGAAGAGAGATGAAAGAATTCTGTATATATAGAATAAGGAGGTTGAGGGAAACAGAATTAGAAATATTATTCACAAATAACCAGTTTGTCTCCTGTCTGCAATGTCTCAGGTCAGATGACCAGATAAGCAAGGATACCCAATGGAAGCGTTCAGTCTCTTTTTCAGATCAGATTTGTCCACCTCACACAACTGCCTACAGTAGTTGTGACAGAGAACAGATTATTTTTTTAACAAAAAATTCCTCAGAGATTTGTAAAACAGTGCTGCCAAATTTTTAGCATTAAAGTTTAGCAACCATAGGGGAATTCAGCCACTTTCTGAACTGCCAGGCTCCTAGAAAGTACAGAGATGAGCATAAGGCAAAAGAGATGCATATTTCCTCTTAAGACTATCTGCACAAGGTAAAAGAAAGACATGAGTAAATAATCTCTCTGCCAAATCAAAGCAGAACTAGAAATTATCCAAACACTCCACAGAAAAAAGAAAAATCACAGATTCTTTTTCTTCCTCATCCATATTTCAGCAAGAGCACTTAAAAGTTACTTTATTGGAGAAAAGACCAACAAGGTAAGAACCTCTGGTATACCAGTCAAATAAGGCATAAAAATAGGAACATGATGAAAACAATTGTTACAGAACAAATGGTGCCAATAAGATAGGACCAACACAGAGACAGATGTGTAAAAGACTGTAGCTTCTCCTATCTTCAACACTAATAATGGATCTAGACGAGCCATCAGATTTTGCAACTGATTTAAGCGTCCACCTTAATCAGGTAGGAGTAAATATATGGCTCATTTCCCCAGCCCAGCTCCCCAGGGTGAAGGCCCTAATGGCTGCCAAGGGCTGCCCCCACCCTCCCCAGCATGGTTTTGGGGACCAAAATCTCATCTCCTACATGTTCCTGCCGAGCCGGAGGAGCCCCTGCCCATGGCTGGCCTTGCAGGGCTGCACGCAGCCCCTTATCTGAAGATGCTCCTGTGTCTTAATCATACCAGCCCCTTCCCAGCAAACATTGCACCTCGGCAGTTTCATATGGTAGTACTTGTAGATGGGAGTATATAATCAGAAGTACAATAGAAATTTCACTTATATCGCAACTGCACAGCTGTAGGAATATGATTTCCTTGTGCAAGTGCAAGTCAGATCAAGATGGGGGCCATATGCCAGCTTTGTAGGCACATGACAGTATGTAGAAGAACCCATCTAATAGGTTGAGCTTATTTTAGTCATTCCATTCCTACCAGTTGGATGCACTGCTTTGGCTTATAAGAACTCAGTAGAAGGGGCAATTTTAGATGCTGATGTGCAACATAGTTGTGCAAATACTGCAAACTGTTCAGAGCTGTTCTTTGCTTTCTTCTGAAGGAAAAGTGTCTATCAGTTGTTAAATCATACTGGCCATGGTCATTTGGGAGCAAAAGCTATCCGGATGTTAGCACTTTTTAGAGTACAGTTAACTGCTTGTTCCCTGCTGGGGAATGCGCAATCATTCTCAAGTCAGCGCCTGGATTTCTGGATCAAAATTGAATACTGAGAAACCTAAAAGAACACAATAAAGGCATTTAAGGCTTGAGTATTGTGTATCAATGAGAAAATAAGTGTCTGTGGCTAGAATAATTTTACTTCATTCATAGGCTGGCAACACAGGGTAATACTCTGTCTGAAAGAATTACACAAAGGATCTTATTGGACTAATCAGAGCCCCTGGTGAACAGACCTAATTACTAAACTGCCATGGAAACATCAGCAACGTTCCAGGTGATTGATAACTTTTGTTTTTCCAAAACACAGAGAACAGGGAGAAGGAAATATTTAGATAACAAACAATGCATAAATGCAAGGGGAAATGTCATACCTTTAAAGTAGGTTGCTCTTTTATGGTACTACTGTTATCACATCCTTTTATCCATAATCATCATAAAAAGCAAAACAGAAGTCATTTGTAGACATTCTCTTCAGGCCTATTCTTTTTCCTTAAAACACTGAAGGAAAAAAATGCCTAGGACCTCTTATCAAATAGGACAAATGAAATAGCAAACAAGATGAAAGCAAAATTGCTAACGAGCATTGTTGCACAGATGTTACCAGGGATCAGTGTCCAATATGTGGGCATGATTACTCTAGTAGAAATCAAGCAGGATATTGGGCAAACCCAGTGATGTTAGTTCTTTTCACTGGCTTCAGCTGGCTCTGGATTACAACTTCACTACAATTACTGAAGATTCACATTGGTGTAAGAAAAGGTTAGGAATCTGGATGGAGAGTTTATGGAATGTCATTACCTAAAGCCTTCTGGATCATAACTGTTACAAAAAAAAAAAAAAAAAAAAAAATTATAATCT
>JANZLP010000052.1:11779046-11791756 GCA_026930925.1 Chelictinia riocourii | reverse complement strand
CTGCTTCACAGGGGAATGAAACAGGGTAGTTTCCCATACTTGGGGATTCTTCATCAAGCTGTTTTTATAATAGGATCCAGAGTACAGGAATACGTTCCCTCTTCTAAATGCAGTAACATGAAAGATCCCCAGGCTGGGGCTTCTCCCCATAGCCTTCCCCTAACTCAGAAAGCTTACAAGAGTTTAAAAAGAAAAGAAAGCAAGAAACTCAGGCGTTCAAAAAATGTTTCGGTATCAATTAATATAGGACATTCAAGAGAGTTAGGGATGAAGTCTGTTAAAGGGGAATTTTTCAGTTTTTACAAAAGAATAGGCAAATAAAATATTTTTAAAGAGGGGGCATTTTTCTTTGAAAGTGGTTTAGATCCTGCTTTCACGCAATGCTAGTCCCTGCAGGTGCCAAGATGGAGCAGCTCCTGACCTCAGGGGAGAAAAGAGACTGTGGCTGCTTTATTAATAGGGATTTTTGTCTCCATATGAAATAAAGGCCCATTTTCAAAAAGTATTCATGGAGGGCTGTTGCCTAAGTGATTCTGAAAATCCCAGTTGTTAGTCTCCTCTATAGACACCTAAATATCTTTTAAAATTTTGCTCTAAATAAAAACCGAGTAGGACCCCCCCCTCTGGCTCAGTATACTTTAAATAACCTGTTCCTGGAGATTTGCTGGTTTTTTTTTTTAGAAAATGTATTGCTGCTGCAAAAAT
The DNA here is from genome assembly GCA_026930925.1 of Chelictinia riocourii. Classification (NCBI taxonomy): domain Eukaryota; kingdom Metazoa; phylum Chordata; class Aves; order Accipitriformes; family Accipitridae; genus Chelictinia; species Chelictinia riocourii. The sequence continues at coordinate 11,791,051 of JANZLP010000052.1, read as the reverse complement.
TTATCTCAGGTTTTAAAACCACCTCAGCTATAAAAAAGGATAATATTAAGCAGGAGAAAGTCATGAAATAAGAATGATCAAATACTTCCAAGCCTTATCATCAATAAAACTGTAAAGTTAGCCACACCAGTTCACTTCAGGGCATCTGCTCACATTTAATTGAATGATTGTTTTAATTTTTCATTGTTTAAAACCACTCAACCACTTATCAAAAGCCAGTGCTGCTCTTAGAGCCAAGCATAAAAACTTCTTGCTCAGCTCCACTGAAGTCCATATTTCTTTAGGAATCCCGGACCCTGTGAGAGCTGCAGAAATACAATGGTCAGCCCAGACCCTGAGGTTACCCAGGCAGAATTCTCTAAGTGGGATCAGATCCTCAGATGTCTCTTTGGGACCATTGCTTTCTTTTATCAGAGGAAAGCGTGGTGCTATTTCCTCCCCCAACTTTTTAAGAGGCTGTTTTCCTCTCCAGCATTTCGTTCCTTTAAGGAATCTTAGAGGCTGAACTTTGCATGAAATAATGCAGATAAAGGAAAGGCATCCTTCTCCAAACAGGTTTAGTATAGGGACCATTTTCTCTAGGGTCAGATGTTTCCAGAAAGCCTGGGGTAACAGTTGATGCCAGTACTGGCACTGGAAACATACTCGTTATCTCGTTAACACAAATGATGCCACCAGTTGACACCTATGAGGTCTGAACTCCTTAGCTCATACTGGGCACTGTACAAAAAGAAGACTGACCATCCCTTCCCCAAACACCCACTCTATAAAATCATGGCAAAAAAAGAGAAGAAAAGCTTTTCACACACATAGCTCATACCATAGATGTCCCTTCTAGTAGATGGCCAGATTAGCCAAGGTGGATGCCATCACAGTGGTGCCAGCAGAGCCACACAGTGCCCTGGTCTCTTCCATTTCGCATACTGAGGAGCACCAGCTGTGCTGCAGGAAGGGGGGTCACAGTCCTGCTTCCCACTCCGGTCCCCCCACTCTAAATATAATGCTGGCTAAAGCCTGCAGGGACTGACAGCCCATGGGAAAGTCCATGAGAAGCAGCAAGAAGCAGCAATTGGGAGAAGAGACAGATTCCAAGTCAGTGTGACTGGGCTTTGCAAAGTGATTCAATATAACCTCAAAACTTCTTTTGAACCAAGGCTTAGAAGTGTATTTTAACACCCTGCTTATTACATCCGGGAAGGCGAGGCACTCAGGTGAACTCAGTTTGTGGCAAGGTGAGGAAGCCAAAGGAAAGGAAGTCCGTAATACTTGTACGCATGCCATGCCAAAAAAACCCTTCTGCTGTCTTTAGGAAAGAGGAAGCCAGATTCTGAGGAGCACTGGATTTTTCTCCGTTGGTATTAAGGGCACAAACCAGTGCAGCATGTTTAAGGTCCAGCCTCAATTTATCTTTCCAGGGCAGCTTTTCCCACAGCATTCATCCCCAGCAGACCAAAAGCTTGCCAGCCAGATATGCAGATTAAGAGTTGGCCATATAATGGGTGTATAATTTGTCAAATCAAAATGTCTGCACTTTCCAAATTTTTTTAATCGTGCCCTATTGTTCCATTTATCTTCTTTGTTTAATTTACTTTTTTAATAACAACTCAATTCTGCAATGTAAACACTGTGTCAAAGCAAAAGCTAGAATGCTTGAGAAAAATTATTCAGCTTCTCCAAAGCTAATGCCTCCAGTTTCCCTCCCAAAGTATTTGCTGAGTATCATCTGAATTCACAGAAAGCTTCAGATCTGCTGAAACTGCTGTTGTTGGGCTTGGGGCTTTTTTTAAATAATAAAACTTAGCATTCACTGAAAGCAACTTCCCATTATGAGATTGGCTCTATTGTGAGATGGATTCTAAAATCATGAGATGTTAAACAACAAACGTTGGACTCTTTAGTTTGCTGGACTGTGAGCCTTTCCTTGTCCCTCAGCTCATCTGTGCAAACTAATCTTTGCTGCTCTGCAGTACAGAAACTTATTTTTTCTTTTAAATGAAACTGAGAATCTTATGTAATTGAATGACTCCAGCATCAAATATTGTGATAAAATCTCAATTTGGAAGACTTGCAACTGCAGATGTCTTAGGTCTAAACCCCATCATTTCCCTGAGTCTGAATTGAATGTGTAGAATTACTGTGGGCTTTCCTCAGTACAGCAGATGGCGGAGGCTCTAGAGAATCAAATCCAGGTCTCCAATTCTCCTTCTTATCCATGCCCTGTACTACATTTAACACTCCACGATTTTGCTACTGGCAAGGAGACTACCAAAGATATAGAGAGAGGAAACGGCTTCTCTCATGCCATGTTCCCATGCATGAAATTCACCTTATACTCAGCAGAGACATGAGCAGAAGTGCAAGGGCCACATACACATGCAGATGCTCACTGCAGCTTTCCTTACATCGCAGAAATTTGCTGGGGTCAACCTGCAAATAAAAATTAGACGCTTGCCCTTCCCCACCCCTGTGTAGCACAGACATATTGGAATCACAGGCAACAGCCCACCTGAGATGACAGCAGGGGCTGAGAGGCACCCAAATTACACCAGACGGATGGCAAAATTGAGGCAAACTGCAAAATCATGAAATTATGAAATCCCCAGGGCCCAGTGCAAGGCTAATTGTCTACATTAAGTCTTTGAGTGCAATTACCAGCACTAATGGTTGCAGGGACAGATTCCAAAAGAACACTACTTAAAACTTTCAGAACTGGAGGGTTTGGGATAACACTAAAGCCAAGCAGATAATCTCTAGAAAAGAAGAAAACAAAACTGTGATTACAACTGGGCCATGCTCACTTGGTATTTTAAATTAAGTAAATGTTACACCAGGACACACAACCTTGAGAAGGAACAATCTGGATTATTTTGTAAATGCTGTTGGTGGTTGATATCCAGACATTGGTCATTAGATCTAGTTTTATTACAGCCATAAAAGAAGTGAGTCAACAGCTTAGTCACATCAGGCAGGATATGCTTCAAGCACAGCCCGAATGAAAGAATGAAGTTAAACACTGAGAAATACAAGGTAATTAAAAAGAGAACCCTAATAGTTTCTTCCCTAAAACAGCAAGAGGTAACATACAGGATAGTCTTTGAGTAAGACTGCATGGCATACTGGGAGGGAGCAGGGCATGAATTTAAGGGAAATAAACTGTACCTACCAGCAAGTATGCCAGTATGGCAGTTTGTAAGCTATCACTGCCAACAGGTCTTCTGGCTTTCAAGAGTATCAGGTATCTTCACCTTGTAACAGAAATGCAAAGAAAGATAGGGAATCTGGTTCTTGTCCTACATCAGCATAAATCTGCTGCCCATTGACTCCATTCGTGCAGATTATCTAATTACTAAAGGCAGACACTGCTCCTGTGAAGGCTGTAGGATAAAAAAGAGAAACAGGTCAGCAGGCTCTGGTAATTTCAACATGCCATGTGAGTATGGAATGATCTTCCAAGAGTGATCCAGAAGAGAGTCTGATGAACATTTTAAAGCATTATTTATTTATTTTAAATTAAACCAGTAGCTAAGCACTGTGTCCACAGGAATAGAAAGGAAAGATATGGTGAGTGGAATGGGAAGAGACAAATGAAGGAAATCTTTGCAGATAAGTCAAAAAGATTGTGTCACTGCAGGACTAGATATAAGTCTCTCACAGACAGCATGGCAGATTTATGCCACTCTAGGCTTGACTCCAGGAGGCTGGAAATTTGGAGTGAGCTTTTTAGAATGTCATTTTATTTCAATGTGGGTACATGGCTAAGACTCAACACTGAAGTAGTTTAATGACACTACATTCTCAAGGGAAACATTAAATACATAGGCACAGTCACATATGCCCTCCCACCTGATGGCAAGAACTAGCATTTTCTCTTGCAATAGAAAATGTGAATGGGATTAGTGTTTTTTGACTAATACATTGAACAGCACCTCTTGCGGTAGGGGGGCTAGGAGCCAGGGGACTGCGGATCCACTCCTGAACCCCTGGGGGCCACCAAAAGTCTGATGTTGCCGATGTTACTGTAGGCAACTAACAAGGTCTCTGCACATCTGGTTTGCACCATGTGCAAATAATGACACTAACAACTCCTTTGGGATCCACAGATGAAACCGATGATATATTTGTACGTAAGGATTAATGTGAGGAAAAGTGAATATGCCACCAGAGGGCAGTAAATGAAATGGGTTGGGGTTTGTATGTAAGAGACAAGTTAAAAGGATAAAACAACTAAACCAGCCAAATTCCACACACATGTGCTTGCAGACACACCTCATGGCCTGATTCACTGATGGTTCATATCAATCTGGTGCTGGAATGGTTTGGTGAGAGTCAGCGGAGCTGTGCCAATATAAAATTGCTTTAAGGAAGTACCTAGTCAGTGCCGTTGTGTTGGGAACTGAACACGTGTGAGGCAGTGAAATAGTGACCTAGAGGAGAAACTTCATCTAAATACACACAAAACCAAAAGTTTCCAGCAGAGGGAAAGCCTCCTCAGATACCCACCACACATTATCTCAGTCATGTAGCCAGGGACCTATATGAAGCAGTCATAATTCTCAGAGATCCTTGGTCAAAATCAGAGGACAACGGTCTTCCCCCAGGGCCAGAGGCATTCCCTTGCCCTGCCCTGCTGGGACAGACCATCACCAAGCTTGCCCTTGCATGGGAGGAGTGGGCAGGTCTGCGGGACACATGGCCATCGACCCCACGGGCTGTTCTGCATCTGGATTCTGTTTGTGCCTGTGGAACATGATGACTACGATCCCTAGTCCACCTCTCTAGTCCTCCCTTGCTGTCAAAGCATCCTCCACCCAAGGGTCTATCCTTCCTATGGACTGGGAGAAGGTGGGGGCTGCTGCTGCAGCTCTGCTGCATTACTCTGCTTTGTCCTCAGAGTGCAATTACCCAAAACACAGAGTCATAAGACACAGTTTACAACCCCTGCAGCTTTTTGGCATCCCAGTGTATTGGCTTACAGATAGAATTTGTAGTAGGATGCAGCAGATAGACAGAGCACTCTAATTACAGATTTACATTAAGAGGAAGGTTTAAAAGCTAATAGGACATTATTAGAATAATGATCCCTAGATGTTCTTCCAGCTGAACATCTGCCATTACTAATTAAAAACAAGTTAAAGTCAACCTGTTTAAAGAGATACCAATATTTACAGAAACAAGATACCACCCTAATGTTAGACGTGGTGCTGACCTACAAGAACCTTCCCACATGCCATAGGAAATACAGGATTTCAAAAAGCACATTGGTCATAAATTGGTGCCTGTGCAAAAAACACCTCTGTAAAACCAAAATTTGACTCATGTACAGCTTGTTTGTCTCCTTCATTAGTCAGCTGCCCAGCAGTTTTAAGTAACTGCCACATAAAATGATATGTTACCCACTTTCTGAGATTGGGGTGTCATTTTTTCCAAAAGCAGGTTGGAAATTACATTTTGAGTGGCAGATGAAAATAATCTTCTTGAAGCCTCTGTCTCCTCTGTCTGCATCCCTGATTGCTATTGAACAGAGTGTCATTTTGTGGAAGTGCACAGAATCTGCATCAATCTAACTACATGGGAATGTAAGAGTAAATCCTGGAAGTGAAGGCATACAGTTACAGAGAGAAAACAGGCAAAAAATTACAATAGCAAATAGCTTTGAAATCCATTAGCTACCTCAAACTGAAAAACAAATGCTTATTTCATCAGTCATCGTACAACACCACAAAACAGAACAAACCCCTGACAATGAGGAAACACTCAGCTCTGATCCAAGATCTAGCACTGGTATCATGCAAGAGAAGTAAAGTTCAAAAATAGGCGGGTTCATTCAAAGTCTGAAAGGAGAGTATCCAACCCACAGGAAACCCATTGCTAGCACAGTACTCCATCAATGCTTGCGTGCATCCACAGGAACTTAACAAAATTAACAGGGAAGTCACCTGCATCACCTGGCCCGGTAGCACTGGCCAGTACAAGGCCAGTACAGACAGGAGAAGGAAAGGGATGAAGTCCTCCTGATGGCTTGCTTTTCCCCTCTCACATAAACCCAAATCTACTGAAAAAAATTAAAGCCAAGTTTGACTCTGGAATTTAATTCTGCCATTGATCCGACAAAGTCCTTGCACATCAACCATGAGGACCAAGCGCATGACTGGAAATGCTGGCCACTGACAGCTTCCGCTGTCTCCAGGTGAAGATCAGTGGGCCCTTTGGAAAATACTGTTCTGTTCATGACGTAGCTGGATGAAAAGCTCTGTAGTCTAGTAAGTGCTCTAGTGTTTCCAGGCCAACAGCAGTGGAAGAGAAGAGTCAATGGCAGAAGAGACTCTGCTTTTATAGCAGTGCCCAAGTTGGACTTCAGGGGCCAATAGCAAGCACTGTGTGACCTTGCATTTGTGATTTCCATAGACCATATTATTAGAGACTTCAGTTTGCTGTATGTTTTTGCAGTGTGGGAGCAATAAAGTGCAAAGGCAAGAAATAAAGAGCCTCCAGGTGCTGACATAAAATGAAATCCTGACTCCACTTTCAGGTTCAAGGTAGGAAAATCACAGCTGTATGTCTTTGTCAAAAGTGTGCCCAAGCACTAATATCATCAAGGACAGAAACTTTTGCCGTGTAATCTTACTACACTCTGTATATCATCCAGAGCCTTTGTGGACTTAGGTGTAAAATAAACTACTAACCCTCTTTAAAACATACTGGCAAGCAGGATTTGGCCCCATGTAAGTAACTTTACATTACCGCTGCCTGATCCACAGGGAGACCAAAGCTCCCTTCAGGGCAATATCTGATTAGAGGAGAAACAGTTGTTGGCCTGTAGGAAACTGCAAATCATTTTTTGTTCAAACCCACAGGGATTTTTGCGAGGCCTGCTGAGCCAATTTAAACAGGGAAAAAAATCAGAGAACCCTGCAATAATATTCTCTGCAGTTTTCTAAAAGCCAAATCCTGCTCATCCTACTCAGTGAAGCAATCTTACTGAAGTTAATGAAACTGCTCCCCACCTAGAAGACAGGCTCTGCCGCTGCACAGAGAATTGCTCTGTTGTCTCTGTTGAGTTGAACCGCACCAGTTAGTTTGCAGTTAACATCCCTTTCCCTGCTAATACTGACAAGTTCAATTTTCAGTTTGTTTTCTTTTTTTTTTCTTTCTACAATGATGTGTTCCAACATCTTTTCCTCCTGCTGTAGACAGAACTAGGTGAGCTGCAGAATACACATAAGGATATCAGAGTGCTGCACCTGCCTGTAAAATGACATGAATTTAATCAAACCATTTCTAGTCTCAGGGTTCAGACACACGACTGGTCTTGTTGCTCTTCCCCTAGGCAACTGCTTGTTGTGCCTCTAGTGTAGGCTTGGACATATGTTTGATATCACCAGCAAGTGACTGAGCGAAGATGTAGGAAGACTGCATTATTTGATTTCTGATTATGTAGAGCTTCCTTCTTTTTGTGCTCTCATTGGCCTTACGGATTACAGTAAAGCTGTGGCTAAACTGAGCCAGATCCTGCTTATGCCTCACTTATGCCAAGGTAAATCAAGAGAAATCGTGGCAGCCTCAGTGGAACTACATGAGAATAAGACTGGGCACAAAGCTCGTTAACATTTTTAATGGCACTATTTTTTAAATAAGCACTAATTCTTTTTACCTAGAACAAGAACAACAAGAACAAAAAAAGACAAGCGCAATGCAGGAAAATACGTGTCCATTGACAGACAAATTAGTCTTGCTGAAAATTCAAAATAAGATTTTTTACATCAAAGAAATAAAGCCAGATGAACAGTGGCTTTTATGGCAACTTAAAACATTTACCTGCAGGAAGGTATTTTTGCTGTATCTGCTAAGTATGGTACCTAAAAATATCCACAATACCTAGAAAGCGAGAAAAAATTAGTCTTCTGCTTCTGATACATTCTATTATGGTTACATCTAATTCAAAGTGTATCAGACAAGAAAAGAGGAGTTCAAGGAAACCAGAACCTTTACTCTAGTTAATTAATAGGGAGGATACCATGTAAAAGCCTTGTGTCAAATGAGAAAGTAATCTTATTCTGCTCAGGCTGGCTGCTCATTTGTTAGATGGGCAGAAGTTAACAAGGGGCCTTGCAATCTACTTAATTGGCCACAAGATCAGAGTCTGCATCAGCCTTTTGTCCACCTAGCCACACTCTTTTCTGCCCCACAGAAAAGGAAGGTGATGCTGCAAGAGCTTCCTTCAGTTCTACCAGGCTGTCAGAAATAAGCCGCATACCAGTTGTTGGAAAAGCTGCCTTCAGCGTTCAAGTTCCCACAGCTGCAGGGATTGCCACTGTGCATGCCGGTGACAAGCACGCCAATGGCAGAGCCATGATTTCTGACAAGACCCTCTCTGTAGGCACCTCGTTACCAGCCAGTAACGACAGCTCCATACAGAAACCATTCCCAGCTCTCATGAAGAGGCACATTGATTCTGCTGGCACTCATTACGTTCCAGTAACGTAAAGGCATCAACAAGTAAATATGGGAAAGGATTATGTATTTTCTTAAAGTGAAGAAAAGCTCCAAATCTAAATTAAAATTATGTAGCTTTATCTTGAGATATGCAGAGAGGATTTAACCAAACCGGCTAAACATGGCATTTGCATGGGATAACCCTAAACTACAGAACAAAGTACGTAACTTTGTGATTTGATCCTGAAATGAGGTCTAATGAGGTCTAATGAGGTTTAGCATGATGAATATGAATGTGCTGTTATGTTGTAATAATAATATTTTTTGCAACAATTAGTAAAAATATTTGGTACAATGGTTTTAAAGAAAGAGATAATCTAACCTGTTTTCACCTTTTTTCTTGGCATTCACAGGCTGGACTTGATTTGTGCTCAGTAACACAGTAAGAAAGTTTCACCTCCATTTGTCAGCATCTACTGTGACATCTGTGCACACCCTACCTTTTCTACAGTTAAACCACATGGAATTTCAAGTCCAAGCAAAAACTTAAATATTTAAGTACTTTATAATTCAACTTTTAAAAATCTCAGTAGAGGAAATGCAGAGAATCTCTGTGACATGAATCTCACGTGCTTTCTTTTCACCTTTGGGAGAGGATAAATTAGCCACCATCTTTAGAAGTATTTGTCAAGTAGCCATATTTTAATCCTTATTTATTTATGCCTGAATCCAGCAAAGCACTTAAGCATACGCTTATGCTAAACATATGAATTAGCCTGTTAACTCTACAGTTAAGCATCATGCAAGTACATCATACAATCTGTGACAGATTCTCTTCACTTCCTTATCTTTCAGAAAGAGTTTAACTTCTATTGTAAGTAATAGATTAATTTTATTTGAAACATTACTTACATGCTGACTGTTGCAAAAATGGTACTAATTTGTCATAACCACTGCAAACTGGATAGGTCAAATGAGTTTATCTCAACACACATTTCTGCCACGTTTTCAATGTAACCTGAAAAAAGTATTATGGAAAATCAGATGTATCACCTACAAAATAAATGCAAACAAAACACAGTTACCTTCCTTTGTTCCTTACAACAACAGATGCTAGGTTAAATCTCATGTTCAGGCATTTATCACATCTGTTTTCTGTTCCCTTGGAAAGTATACTCACAATAGTGCTCAAATGAATTACAATGAGATTTGTCAGTTGAAACCAAAAAGGGAATTCAGGGAATAAACAATTTTAGGAGGAAAAAAAATAGGTGTTTAAAAGCTTTAAACATGTTTTCAGATGGTTCCAATAGGCAAAGCTCCATTACAGTCATTATTTGAGACCTACTGTAACCTTCATGAGGTCTCCAAGGAGATATGAGCCCAAAGGAAGAAGAGATGAAGAGGAGTCTATGGGGGTGTGGAGCCTGAGGGTCCAGGCTATGAACCTGCAGCACAAGCTGGAGAAGCCAGGACACACCAGTATTCTGGCCCTACAGCCTTCCCCAGCAATCACCACCAGCACAAGAAAAACTTCTCACCTTAAAAGTTAATAAATCTTTACTGTTCTTTTGTAAAACTGAAGCCTGCCTATTCAGAGGCACTGAGGAGGCTCTAGTAAAGAACTTTCATAATCACATTTTTAACTTAACAGCTTTTATGAGAATGGAGAAAGGCCTCCCCTTCCAAGCCTGGAGAGACCTGCAGAATGGTATTGACAAAGACAGTCCTTTAACTTAGAAGGAGTAGAATTTGACTCTATTATTCTGCAGGCTAACAGTAAGGAAAGATAAAAATATTGCTTCAGAGGGAAGATTTCATTGCAGTAAAATTATATACAAGCATCTAATAAAGTACAATCTAAGACTCGTCATTCTTACAGGTATAATTTTCACTGCAGCAGCTCTGAGATGAATTTGTGCACCACTGCTACGCAGGTAAGACAACCTTGATCAGGCCATAAACCAGTTTTCCTGCCAATGTCCCTTGCCTCTTGCAACTGTTAACCCCCTTTTTTTGGCCAAACGGTACCTCTTCCTTTGAAAGATTTCTCTACCTTCACATTGCCTCTCCCAGTCCCTTGTACACACTCCATACATTAGTCTTCCAGTTTCACCTTTACCCTGTTACTCATGCCAATGTCTTGCAACAACACAACATTTAGTTCTTCCAGGCTCCTTAAGTCAATGACTCTTTTCTCTTAAGTCACCATTGCTTTGTTCCACAGCCCAAGTGGATGGGGCTGTACCTGACTAATGTGTCACTCAACCTTCCTTCCCCCAAGATCACTGCCTAGCAGTTTACAGAGATGTTCAGTTCCTCTGAAAAACAGAAAACTAACCAAGTTCAAGTGATTCTGGAATTTTAAAAGCAAAGTATATCCACCTGTTATGTAGTGTGTCATACAAAGAATAAACTGCTCGTCAGAAAAGAATAAATGTCATTCATTGTCTAAGCATGTGGCTGTTTATGAGATTCAGAAACCATCCTCCTCAAAGCTCCAGAGGCATTCTGCCTTCACTGTTAACTCCAGCACAGATCAGTGCTCTTCTCACTGTGGGCCAGCTCTTACATGTAAATGTCATCCATTTAGAAAGTAGCTAGAAAGTAGTGAGAAGTTTAAAAATAAACAGCTTTAAGTAGAAGGAAGCATTGTGGTTAGTTTTGAACCGACTTTATTGAATTTTTCTGTATGTCAGAGGTTCTGTGACATATTCTGCACAATTCAGAGATTGGAATAACCAAATTAGTTTCATTTAGGCCAAAAACTCATTTGAAGTTGTTTGAAGGACAAAACCCCCTCAAAACATCTTTTACACACAGGATCTTCAGCAATCTTCACAGTTACTTTGGGCAATATATTACCCAGTATTTCATTAATTTGACTTCAGTGAAGCAAAAGCAAATCAGACCTGGAAACCTGGTGCATCCTGCCTTAAAAGCTTGTATTGGGTTTCTGTGGCAAGGTTTTGGTAGCCGGGGGGGTTACAGGGGTGGCTTCTGTGAGAAGCTGCTGGAAGCTTCCTCCATGTCCGACAGAGCCAATACCAGCCGCCTCTAAGAGGGACCCACCACCAGCCAAGGCTGAGCCAGTCAGTGATAGCGGTAACGCCTCCGTGATAACATTTTTAAGAAGGGAAAAAAGTTGGGGGACAGGGAGAAAAGGCAGCTGGGGAGTGAGAACATGTAAGAGAACCAGCCCTGCAGACACCAAGGTCAGTGAAGAAGGAAGGGGAGGAGATGCTCCAGGCGCTGGAGCAGAGATTCCCCTGCAGTCCGTGGTGAAGACCATGGTGAGGCACGTTGTACCCCTGCAGTCCATGGAGGTCCACGGTGGAACAGATACCCACCTGCAGCCCATGGAGGACCCCACGCCGGAGCAGGTGGGTCCCCAAAGGAGGCTGTGACCCCATGGGAAGCCCACGCTGGAGCAGTTTGTGAAGAACTGGAGCCCGTGGGAAGGCTCCCTGTTGGAGCAGTTCGTGGAGGACTGTGTCCCATGGGAGGGACCCCACGCTGGAGCAGGGGAAGAGTGTGATGAGTCCTGCCCCTGAGGAGGATGAAGCGGCAGA
>JANZLP010000052.1:11620641-11630926 GCA_026930925.1 Chelictinia riocourii | reverse complement strand
TCATAGTGGTCAGAGTGATAACATGCCTACAACTGTTAACACATACAAACTATTTATATACTTATTTATCTACTTACAATGAAGAAAAGACATTGTAAAAACAAAAGATAGCGTGGAACTAACATGAGCAAGTTGGTAAGTGGGGAGACAGTCATGTAACAGACAGGAGAATGAGGCAGAACAGGTGAATGGCAACAAGAATGCGAGAGGAATTAGAAGCAGCACAGCCAGAAGTCTTAGTAGTGAGAACATGCAACAATAAAAGACCAATTATGTTTTGTCTTAAGTTCTGTCTGAAAACTATAGTGGCTTTCTTCCCCCTTAAGATGCTCTCTACTTGTGGAGGACCTATCCATTTTAAGGATAAAACTCAGTCCTTCTGTGCTTCCATACTTCCTACATATTTTGCAAGTCACCACGTGTTGCTTCAGTTTTATCTTTTGTAGGACCAATATTTATGTATTCTGTAAGAATGTTTGTGGTCCTGAACTGAAGGAAACCAAACACAGACTTATTCCAAAGTCTACTCATGTCAACGGGGAAATTTCCATTAATGTCTGTGTCCTTTAGATCAGACTTCGTATCCTGTAAACATGAAAAACTAACAGCAGCAAAGTCTCCAAATAGTGCTCTAACAGCAGGAAGATGTCACAAACCACTAATATGTTTTCAATTTTCTCATTGCCATTTTGACAATCTTTACATAAATTAAGGCAAGTTTCAACACTCCATTAGGATTTGTAGCCCTAAAGCCCATAAAACACAATTATACAATATAAATATTTCATACATAAACTTTGTGCAATTTTCCAACACACAGTTGCAGTTTTTTAAGTAAAAAATTTCTCCTTCATTAACTTGAATTCTGCCACATTACTGGAATAGCAATTCTATACTTGCATCCACATAGGATAACACCGATACAGATATATTTGTTGGACTTTTCTGTTATTACAATTAAATGTGTTGTTCATCATACCCCCCTCCTCCCCCAAAAATAAAAAAATTAAAGCTCAAATTATTGAAGAAAGTCAAAGAAAAAACATAATGCAAATCAAATATACTCTAAACATGGCTGGTTTAGAGACAAACCAGTGAAATATAGCAGTGTGCAGAGAGCAAAGCCTGTACAAACTGGGCACATTATGGAAAGAAAGAAATCAGTCACCCATGCAAAATTACCCCTACTGGCCATCTGAGAACTGACAATGAAGTCAACTGTAAAGGCAGCTGAGACCAGCAGACTTCACCTAATTAGAATAATGGGGGGGAGGGAGAAAAAAATAATCAATGTACATATATGCATATACAGATATTTGGCAAAAAGCCACTACTTCAGATTTACTAATCGTTTATAGACATACATATACCTATATATGTATCTTAGCTGTCCACTTAATTAAAGCCATGATAAATTTGTTTTCTCTGTATCTCCACATTTGTTTTGGTACAGACAGATAGATTAAACCAGGAAATGTGTCCTTCTGAACTGAATATCAAGTAAATACCTCTATACAGAAAATGAGAAAAATGCAGATAAAGAAATTCTTGTGAATTAATGTTTATTTATAAAAGGTACCTTCAGTTCCTGTAATCCATGTAAAATATGCATGCAAAGACTGATCTTTAATACTTATGCCATAATAATACTTATTCCTAACCTAGACCCATATACCATTCTCCTTCGTTGAATGTAAGGGTTAAAGGTGAACTTTAACAATACTGTCATATTATTAAATTCATGTGACAGTAAACTATTATGATATCAGTATTTTTCAGAGCAGTGGAAGTTTTTTATTGTTTTCTTCATATTTCTTTCATTAATATGCTAAAGAAGCTTGGGTAATGATACTCCCATGATACTCAAAATAAAGACTCAGCCTGTCTATGCCAGAAAAGTAAAATTTAAGGAGGATCAGGGCATAAACACAGATCACTCTTTCCCTATCCCTGATTCAGTACATACAGCTTGGTTACTTGCAATTAAGCTTCACTGCTATTCAACCAGAAACAACACTGGAAAATGCTGACAAAAGGCAACTATGTTGCTTGTTAGCATATTTATAGGAGTACAAAACATTCAAGGATCTAATTCCATTTACTTGGCTATATCAGCAGTCTTGAATGTAGGAATAGGGACATCAGTAAGTATCTCAGCAAGTTTCCAAAAACTTTTGTCAGCTTCTTGTTAAAATTCCAGTTTCCTGTCCTCTGAAATGTACAGCTGTCCTTTATGACAACAGAAATGGTTTGTGTTCTCCTGGACATGAAATGTAGATTACCAGTCAGTGTTGAGGCTGCTCCTTCTACTGCTTTTGAAATCTGCTTCGGGAATCAAGGATTCCCAAGGAATATAACATAACATTGTGTCAGTGCTACTGGTAATATACAGAACCCAGTGGAAGACAAGGTAACTACACTGAGGCTTTTATTCACTGATGTTACTGATGTTGCAGCAATTACTATAAATATTAAAGCTGGAAACAAATTCAAATTTTACAAGCTCCTTCACCTACATTAACCAGCTTTTGAAGGTACAATGTTTGCATTTAAAATTCTGGAAACCAGTGCAGCATTTGAGTCTCCTTATAAAGGAAAAGTAGGATGTAAGACCTCATTTAGAAACACATCATACAGGGAGTGAGACTCATAAAACTGTGGCTTTGACTATTCTTAAAAACAAAATGAGCCTCAAAGACAAAACTGGAGGAAAGCCAAAAAAGTCATACTCAAGTATGGAATATATTAAAAAAAAACTGGATCTCTGATAGAACAAAAATTTATCCCTCTGGGGTTTTTTTTGCTTTGGGGTTTTTTTGGTTTTTTTTTTAAGCACAAAGACCGCTTTGCACAGTATAGAAATGTATTCTTATTTAAAGGACCCTTCAGAATGCCTTCCAAATTTAGACAGCTAACTGAAAAAGCAATACAAGAGTTTACCCTTTGTTGTTTGCAGCAACACTTTTTACTTCTTTTTCTTTATTATACCATCTAAACAGTTGGGATAAGGATGTTTCCCATCAAAATTTGACCAGCACTTTCTAGCATATTGTCTCTTACATATTCATAAATCCTGTTAAAAAATGAAAACACCTTTACAAATAAAAATGGAAATGACAATAAAAAGCATAGAACCAATTACCTTTTAAATGTGATAACTGGAAGCATATAATAATAAAAAACTATTTATGACATATCCAGAAGGACATAATAAAATAAAATAAATACATTCTCTCATTTTTATTCTTATTTGATATTGCAGTCTTTCACTTTGCTCTAATAATGCTTACTTCATAAGCAATATTTGTTAAGAAATCTGATTTTAAGGTAAGTTCACATGAAGTTGTTTTTTAATAATAATTTGAATAATAATTATTTTTAAAGGCCTACTTGTTTACAGGATTTAATATCAAGTGTGTATCAATTTAAGTAGGACTTTCAGTGTCCTTGTGGAGCTGTCACTATGTTATTTAGGAGCACAATTACTAACAGAAGCCGTGAGTCATTCAGGCTGTGATTCCACAGTGTATTTCTCTTGTTGGCAAAGCTGACTTAAGCAGTTCCTGCCACCACCTCTATATTTTACCAGCTCATTTGTTTTCTTCACCTTGCCCTGAGCCCTTCATTTTAATCCTTCATTTGTGCCAATACAAAGGTTTGTCAGGCTCCCAGGTGAACCAGATTGGAGAAACGATCTATATTTTAAATAGCTATACAAACCCTACTCTTACATTTTGGCAGAGAGATTTCTAACTCAGAGGAGGTCCCTGATCAGAATAACCAAGAATACTACCAGACGGGGTGGTATTAGGTTGCCTACAAGCAGGCTGGGGTAAAGAACAGGAGAGAGCAGGGAACCATTTAGGTCAGCTTTACTTCCAAGATAAACATTTGTAAAACTGTGATCTTGGATATTTATCTTCGGTACAAGTACCCATCCTCACAATTCAGTGGTATCAAAACTGCCTTACTAATCAATGGCTCTTTGGTATGCTTAAGAATGAGAATGATAAGCCTACTGCAGTTCATAATGTTTCCAAACTACAAAATTCACTGCCTTAAACAGGAATCTTGTTGGCAAGACCTAGCAATCTACAGAAGGAAACTGTTAGAAGTGTCGCACCAGCGGTAGGTTTGAACAACAGCAGCTGGGCAGTATGATGCACTAGCAGGTACCTGAAGGTATTGGAGTTGAGATGAAATGGGTCACTCTACAAAGATGTCCATTTCTTGCCACAGAAAATTCCTACACATCTTTGACCCCATGACTACCTCTAAGACAGTCAAAGTCAACCATTCATGCCATAATCCCCAGCTTGTCTCCAAAGACCTGTGAATATCAAGGAGCCTTCCTCTTGCTGGATCAGTGACTCAAGGGTTCTAAGTTTCACATGACAAGAGTTCAAGAAAGTTCAATTTCCACTTACAATAGTGTAATGACATAAACATATCTACAAAGATATTGATCTCTAAGTTTTCACTAACCACCAACCTAGCCTCCAATTAAGTTTTCAAATTGAAATTTTTCTTTAAAATCTGACCTCTGTAATTTTATTGTTCTCTCACTGTGGACTATCATTTTACTTTTCTTCTTTTCTCATACAACAGCTACACTGTAAACCAAACTGCAGTCTCAGGGACAGTAACACTGCTTTCAAAACTACTGTGTAGCTTGGTTCTACAGGAATAACAAGGAACATACAATTGCGGCTGCCAAAACAAGCATTCACTTCTCAGATGCAAAGTCATAAATGTCATAGCAAAGCCTTGGCTGTTATTACCTCTTGAAGAGCCAGTTTATGGCCACCTCCAGGGTCTGGTCTCCGTAAGAGACTGCCCTAGTTCATGGACAGGTTTTAGCCTGGATTGCACCTCAACTTAGAGATGAGAGGAAAAGGAAAAGAAAACCAAGCCCAGGCTCCTAATCTGTTGCAACAGGGGCCATTTCCCCAGGGAAACCTTTGAAAGGCAGCAGTGGTCCTGAAGATGTGCTGTTTGAGGACAAACTCTGCTCTTACAGCAATTTAGTGCTGGCTTAATAGGCGTAATTTTGTGTTCTAGTAAATCCAAAGTTTCATTGTTTTCTGTTGTCTTCCAAAAGAAATTGCCACTTTTTCTGCTATATCCTACCTACCAGCCCTCTGTGCTAAAGGTCAGTTCATTTTTTTATTGTTTTCTCATCCCAGTGAGCGTCTTCACATCCTCATGTGAGGCACGAATTCCTCAGAAAAGCTGACTTGGATCACAGATTAGTTTCATTATTATGCATTTTATCAAATAGGGTTTATTGTGGATGGAAACTCAAACAGTCACTGGGGAGTTTTCATGCAATTAACTGGTTTTGCAGAGAAATTAATCAATTTTGCTGCATAAACTAACTCCTGGGGTTAAACTTCTCCAGCTGGATCTCTATAAATCTGCCAGTACTTATGAGAACCCTTTGGAAGCCTTCAGGAAATTAGCAATTCATTTTCATTTATATAACACCTTTTGAGCCCAAATGGTCCTACAACACTTAACAAACTCCTTTGTTGGTGGCTCAATGCAGGGTGAGTTGGTGGCCCACTGATTGTTTTGACTGCACAGTTGGGTTCCTGGTCCCAATTATGGCCCCAAGCTGGGTAATGCTGGCACAGAATGGTTTTCCCTGTGCCCATATAACAGTGACTGTCGTATCTGGGCTTTTTTACAATGGGCCAGATTCTGAGCTTCCAAGGTAAGGATGAGAAGAGGCTTTCCTTCCAAGAAATATCTCCTGCCAGCCCTTGGGTCTCCACATCTCTGTGGTTCCCTTGTGAGGCTTCAATGCCAGCTTTCCCAGTGGCTGCAGACAGAAAAGTGTCCTGGCAGAGCCCAGACCAACAGCCCAAGCGCACCATACCACACCGCAGATGCTCAAGCCATGTCTCACACTGAGCATTAGGGCTCGGGCACCTGAGTAACCTGAACTCTTGCTTTGGGAAGGAAACAAGTCAGGCAGGGCTGCTGAGACCAGCACGGCCCACCCCACAATGATTTTAAGCAGTAGCTCATGAGTTTGGGAAATGTGGCCATTCCTGACATGGTGGATTCCTCCCAGCTGTCTCTGGAGCTGACAGCATCACCCAGTTTGAGTGTTACAGGAGGTATGAAGGATCTGGTCTCATTGCTCCAGGCCCTACCTCCACACCACAAGCATAATGGTCCTGGTTCACCCCAAGCACCTCTGCCCACAGTGCTCCATGCCTATGATGAAGCAAACTTTACTTACAGATCTGCGACTCTGGAGACCTCAGCACCTTCTTCGATTCCTGCCATATGGTTTTGCAGTCCTCCTGGAGCTTATAAAACCGTTCCTTTCTCCAAGAGCCTGACTTCACTTTTAGCAGCTGGCTGCCTTTCAGGAGGAACTTGAGATCCTTGTCATCTTTCAGGCCTGCAGAGAAACAGCAGTGGTAATGTTGTAAGAGTCAACTCAAGAAATGATGCTCATAGGATCTTCCCTTCCACAGGACACTAATCACAGACATAGATAAACAGCACAGCCAGGTCTGGGTAGGACAGCAGAGCAGAGAGACCCAGAAATCTGCCATGCCATACTTTATGCTCACAAAAGAGGCTGGGGCCTTGTAGATTTCTCAGACTGGAGTCCAAAGACTTTTGTACTATAATTCTCAGATGGCTTACAAACATAAAATATCTTCTTCCCAGCAAATATAGTCTAATGTTAGGATGCAAAAACTACAACAAAACCAACAACATAACAGTAAAAGCAGAGGAAAAAGTTGTATAACTTGTAATTGGAGTACTGTGAGGAACTTTCAAGTGATTTCAAATCTATTCTGTGACAAATTTCCTTTGTGGAAACAGGAATACACAAAGATATCTCTCTTCCTTCTCTGGCAAGCAGTGCCCTCCCTATCCATATGGGAATTTTGAAGATCAGTGTCATGAAGCTTAGGACATACACAGATAAATTTGGTGACAGGCAGCATCACATCAATAAGGTAGCAGTAAGGTAACAACCATGCTCTCCTCATTGCCCAGCTAGCATCCGAGAGGACCTTTATCTTTCTTACCCTACCAGGCCACCACAATGCCAAGGAATGATAACCAGACCCTCTGGTTCCAGGAACTTCAGATTTCACATCTTAGCCTAGATTCAGGAAGACACTTACACATCTCAGGATGCAACAGGCATCTACCGAGACTCTGAAAACATAGATTTGGCATTCTACATGGTTTTGAATGTCTCAGCAGTATATGATTTCCACATACCTAAATACCTTAGAGAATCTGTCCCTCAAAACAACCATTAATTACAGATCTGGAGTGTGTGGGCTGGGGAGGGTGAGAGCATGAAACATGAGAAACACATCCTGGGCTTTTGGTAATAGGCACCTTGCATCTCTCTGACATTGCATGAAAGGCTGGTTCAGAGCTGGTGAAACAGCATGTAACTCTATAGTACTGACCAAGCACATCCCAACTCAGTGGGATTTTTGCTAGCCTTATCTTGACAATGCAGATAACCACTTGGCCACCTGCAGCCACCTGACACTCACATCATGGGAAATTTCCCAATGCCACGTAAACATAACGTGGGGTCTCACAAAGGAAAAATCCAAGTTAAAAGTGATTTATGCAATAACGTTTATATTGCAGTGTGGCATTCCCTTGTGACATTGGGTTTGTTCTCTTCTGGAAGACACAGCTGCCTTGAATTGTTGGGTTTTAAACAGGGCAAGGCAATAAACTACCAAGAATCACTTCAGGTCTGCTTGAAAAACAAAACCCAGGATGAGATGTAAGTGGCCAAATCCCCAGACTCCTGACAATTCATACAGGAAACTGAAGTGCCAGACGCTGCAGAGCACTAAGGTGGGTCATGGTGGCTGCAGCAAAAAGCAGCACCATGAGTTTGTAACCAGGATACATTGGCCTAAAGAGAGCATTTTAGTTTGCCAAAGAAAGCCTGAGATCTCCATCAGAGATAATAGTAGGGGTGTCCAGAGTCCACTCAGTGAGCCACTCACACCATTTTACTGGTGCAGATGCCAAGGAGCATGCCCAGAGCTGAGCGTGGCTGAGGCATCCAGACTTGAAAGCGCCACAGTGGGAGCTGGAGATGCTGAAACTATGGCTGTGGCCTCTCTCTTTCCTCTATATTCAATTAGGTATCTCATTAATTAAGTGTCTTCCCATACTACAGCATCCCTTGGGCCTGTCAGCTCATGTCTGGTCTGGAGGTTCCCAAGAGGAGAATTTGAATGCTTCCTCCTCTGGAAACCTCAGAAAGAAACTCATGAAGGGAACCAAAAAAAGCCATCTCCTGCAAAGCACAGGGTGAAAGATTGATCCCAGCTATGGGATCTGGGACAACCTCTTGCATTTTCTGAGGTTCAAGCACACCCAGGGGTTGACAAGAGGCCAGACCATCCAGAGGAAGGACAGACACCACAACAGCTTCACAGGTCCTTGGTCTCCTGAGTTGTGGAGTTAAGTCTTCCCCTCCACGGCAAAGGTCTTCTAGCTGCAGAGAAGATACCACAGACTTAGGCCTCACTAACATCTCTGTGGTACCCTCAAGGTTCCTGGAGAGGAAACAAACTTCTTCTTTCTCTCTATTCACTAGCAAACAGGACTGCAGCACTGTGTGCTGATCTTGCTGTATGTTATATATTTTCTACCTGTCTGCCCCCCTGGATTGCACCCTTTCAGCATTTAAGGAATCCTCTGCATAATTTTTGGATTCCTGTCAAGCTTAAGACAAACTGCTAAATGAGCTGCTAAAACTGGAATAGTTTTGAACATGCTCTGAAACAGACTCCTAGATCCTAGAGGAATTAGACTAAGTCAAACAAAGAAATGCCTCTGTGGTTAGATAATAGTGAGGCTGGAGCTTTTTCAGTCACAATTTTAGACTTCTCCTCAGCTGCAGTTGAATTCAGGGGAGAAGAAGTGGTTTTAAAAAAAAAAATCTCTAACCATTAGTATTTTTCACAGCAACACCCAAAAATTTGAGAGACATAATGTGCAACTTGGTAGAGAGACAGAACTCTTGACTGTGAAGACATTTGTGTTAGAAAAGAGAGATCAAGAACCTGAAACATATCATATTTATCCAAAAAGGAAATAAAAAACAGCTTGCATTTTTTCTCTTGGAGACTCTCCCCACCGCCCCCAAAAATAACCAGGTTTAGCTGTTTCTGTTCTCCTATTTATCTCAACTGTATTAGAGGGAGAAAGGCAGAATACGTCTTCTTTTGTCAAGGAAATTACAGATAACAGTTTCAGTCTTGGAGTAATCTTTTAAAATTGTCCATGGCCAAATCCAACAATGCAACCCAGCCCAGCCAAGTACTTCAGTATGCACATAATTTTATTCACTTACTTAAATCCCTCTGACTTCAAGAGGATTTAAGCAGCGCTTAAGTGCTTTGCTGCAACAGTGCCTTGAATTGGTAGATGGCAAATTTCAGACAGAGAAAGGAAGGCCACGGTTTTTTCAGTCTCTGCCGGTAGGTGCCTAAAAAAATTGGTTTGATTTTTTCAGATGATCCTGTAATTCGTACCGCCTCCAATTTTCTTTTATTCTTATGGTGCCTTTTTTTAGAGCTATTTTGTTCTTTTTTTTAAATTTTTTTTTTTAAGGTCCTCAGTTATACACCGCTCCCAGCCTCATTCCAAACCTAAAAGAAGATGTGTTCTGGTCTGGTTTGGGCAAGCAATGTTTCAGCAATTTCACATGAGAGAGAGAATTTCAAGGCAAATCAGGCAGATCCTAAATCAGAATGGACGGATCTTGCAAGAACCCATTTCTAACACTTAACAAGGTAAATAGGGACAATTTCTAATGGGTTATTTTCAAAAGTAGTTAGGTGCTAACCCTAGTGAAAGTAAGTTACAACTTTGAAAATGTCACTTTTTACATTTCCTTTTTATTTGTTTTAGTTTATGTAGACAGTATCTTCTTAATGTGGTGACTGATCTTTAATATGATCAATTGTCATTCCACTTTACTGGCAAAAAGATTGCAAATGGTTAAGATGATTAATGTAACTGTCAGGTGAAATATTGAAGAATTTAGCTGACCTACCTCACATACAAAGTGATAATATATATCAGGGTTTATGTGCTTCACTCACTTTGCAAAACACAGCCTCTGACGAGTAAATGCATGCTAAATTATAAATATGAAGAGAAGGGAAGAGAGAAAAAAGCATGCTGGGTTTTTTTTTTTACTTTTTATTTCAAATCAGTCTTTAGAAACAGATCCTTCTACCATATATTTGCACAAAACATA
>JANZLP010000052.1:10838649-10848654 GCA_026930925.1 Chelictinia riocourii | reverse complement strand
GGTATTGGACTAGAACTGAGCAATGCCACTTGTATTTGGCTGCTGAACTCATACAATACACGTTTTGAGCACTGCAGGCTTTTTATTTTCTGCATATTTAAAGTTTAAAAAAGATTCCCTAGAGGAAATAGCAGATGAAGTCAGCAGAAGAGTGGCCATATACTGAACTTGGTGAAGCTCTGCTGATGAAAAGATCCGACCCAACTGCATGTTTAGCAGAAAGAAGCCCTCATCCAACCCTACCAAGGAAAAAGTAAGTACAACAAACTCCCCTTCCGTTTTACTCTTGCAATTCTGACTCTAGGTTTAATTTTCTCTCCCTCATTAGCTGTGCTCTAGAAAGCATGAAGTTTGTAATCATGTCTTTGTTAACAGCTCAGTGAAAATAATCAAATAATCTATTTTATTTGCAGTTGCCTTCTCCTACTAGCATTTCCTTATAAATGAGATGAGGTGAATAAGACACTAAGCAGTAAGCACTGGACGCTCATGACAATTTGTCAGAAATGATCTCGTTTGCCTACCCTATTTCCTATAGCACTTATTCACAGAAAGGCAATGTGGTTGCTACCAGCGCAGGTGTGTTCACAGTCTGTAGGACTCTGGCCAGATGCACAAGCAGTCTTAGAGAGTTCCATCCAACAGATCATTGCCTATGTTGAGGAGTGGAGAAGAGCATAGTTTTAGACAATGTTTGTCTCTCTCTCTCCAGACCAAAATGTTTATGTCAGCCATCGCTTCTCTCCTCCTTCCCCTTTCCCTGGAGTTATTTATCATAACTTGCAAATAAAACTATTGAAAGCCAAATGATCTCTGTGAATTGCTTGGTCTGCAAAGGGTTCTGCGGTATGGCTGCTACAGAAGAGAGGTAAACACTTTCTTTGCCTGTTGTAATAACACATCAGGAAAACTGCATATATTGATTCCTGATTTCCCAGAGTATAAGTTCAGTCTTTATTGCCACCATGTTAGGAAACAGAACAGGGCTGTCTGCAATATCAAATATGGCAAGTCAGTTTTCCCTCTGAAAAGCAGGTGGACTATGCAATATTTAGCCACCATTCCACAATCATCCAGTGACTGACCCCAAACCTGGATGACCAGATCCTCAGTCACCTGCACAGATATACATCTTGAATTTCTATTGCAAGAAATGTTTTTGTTTGTTCTGAAGAGTCAGGGTGCTACAGTTGTGTGCCTATTGCATATCACTTTTTAGAGAGCTTTGATGTGCTGCCAGTGGTCAATACTGAAATTATGCTGAACTGTGTGGTTTAGCATTTATCCTATGCATAAGTCAGTTGCCATGGTTATATTTACAGAGTTGATGTCTTTAGGGGTATATGTAACTTCTGTATGTGACCAAGGGGTGCAAT
Source organism: Chelictinia riocourii (assembly GCA_026930925.1). Classification (NCBI taxonomy): domain Eukaryota; kingdom Metazoa; phylum Chordata; class Aves; order Accipitriformes; family Accipitridae; genus Chelictinia; species Chelictinia riocourii. Next base: position 10,847,278 of record JANZLP010000052.1, on the reverse strand, counting down.
GTTAGTAATGGGTTCTTCCAATGGAGAATATGCCAGAGGAGCCTTGATAAGTTTCTGAGTTCCTGAGTACTGATAATGTGCTCAAGGACCAACCTTTTGTCTTAATTATAACTTCTCTACATTAGAAGTATTTACTGAAGCCAAATAAGTTGCCTCAAGTTTATATCAGTGGAAATAAAATTGGAGTATTGAGCATGGTACTGAGTCTTTCTCATCACATAATGTGGATACATAAAGTTAAAAATTTTGGGGTTGAATTATTTTGCCAAGCTGTGCATGCAGTCTTGGTCAGTGAGGCTCTCTGTGGGGAAAACTGTGTTGACTTAAATGTCAGCTACATCAGCTAGTGCTGAGGTGGTACCTACTGTCCCTGGCTGAGATGGAGTAGTAGCACCCATGAAATACATTACAGTAGCTCAGGAGAGGAGCTACATCTGTGTTAAGTTTCCAACACTTGTCAGTCAGTTATGTTCCCACACCAGAAAAATGGTACTGAAGCAAGAATCAGGAATTTGGTCTTGGCTTTGTTAGGTAGAAGAGATCAAGTCTGATAATAATCTGTTTCTTGAGGAACATTTAGCAGAGAAACTACAGCAGACATGCATGAAAGGCTACAAGTTGGGAGATATATTTCTAATTGTTACAGAGGAAGTTTAAAGAGTTGTCAGGGAGAACCAATCTTGCTTCCAATAGCAGGCTTACAGGTTGTTTAAAATATTTCATAGTTATTTTAGGCCTCAGTAACAAAGATAAATCTGTTTTTTTTTAGGAGTAAATTTATTATATCATATTTGCAATAAAATTTGCTCTCTCAAAAGAGTTGTACCTCATGACTGGCAGCCTCTATGACTGTAGGTTAGGGAGCTGCCTGCCATTAGTCATCAGATGAAAGGTGTGGAAGTTGCTTATCCAAGGAGATAAAACTCTATTCCCTCTCACACAGAGCAGAGGGATATCTGGAAAACCATGACAGTGCCTGTGAAGGAATTCAGATCTGTTTCCACCTAGTTAAAATATATTTCACCTCCTTATTAATTTATCTATTTATCCAGTCATGCTAACACTGGATTTGTCTGGGCTTTTCATAACCAATCTCCTATTGGATTCCTTATTTATGTATCCTTAGTTTAAGGTGCCTATATTAATGGAGAACCTGTTTCCTAACAAACTATACTTTCACACTGTTTTCCTCTTGTTTGAATGTTCTCCAAACATGGAATAAATGCCTTGAAAAAGTGTCAACTACAGCCTTGAGAAAGGTCCTCATGATCCTAGGACAGCTGGTGCATCTTGCTGATGCTGCAGATAGGGATTTCCATAGGAAGGAAAAGAGGGTTCTCATATACAGGTGTATGGATCTTGCAAGGTCAGGATCAGTCATCACACAATGTGACCATAGGTAGTACAACGGTTCAAAAACTGAACGACAACGTGAATAAAATATATGACCAAACCCTCACATTTTGTATACAAAAGAAAGTGTTTGTAAGACAGGCAATTTTTCAGGGTGCAATAGCCTCTACTTCTGCATCCTCAGACCTGTCAGCAGAGGTGCACGTCTGTGACTGTGCAAGGAATTAGACCTGTGGGAGCTTGTGTCTCCAAACTGGTCATCCACAGTAAGCGTGTGTTCAGTGGTGTGAATGTGAACAGATGACTTCTGTGCTCAGTTTGCATTTGATTTGTGATGGGATTTCCCCCAGCTCTGGCTTCTAAATGGGAACATAGTGCCTCCCTTGCTGGCTCAGCCTCATAGTCTCTTCAGCTCACCATGCTGAGTCTGATCAGCATCAGGTGCTTCAGAGGGAGATGCATAAAACCCCACAGTTAGCAGAGGTAAGGTATTAATCTCAAATAGCTGGAGATTAAACACTGACAGCTAAGGTTGTACCACCTTAGCAATGTGCTGCTTAGCTTTAGCTGTTGTAACTCTGATTATTTTTTGTTAACTTTCTGAGCATCCAAGCCATCTTTCCTGTGACATTAGAAGACACTGGTAAGATATATTGCAGCAAAACCCATTGCCTTTTTTCAATGTTGAGATGGTCATGTTCCCTATTTCCCTTTTGCTGTGAGCACCAGGAAGCAAAAGCTTGCTCTTGCTGTCTGTCTACACTGTGGTGGAAAATCTGAATTTTTTTCCCTTAATTCCAGGTAGGAGAAAACTTTCTCTGACAGAGCACTGTGGGTTTCCAATACTTATTCTGCTGTCACTGCTGAGATCAGTGGACAGTGCTAGCACAGAGCTCCATTCTGGAAAGAAGACCTGTCTTTCCTCTCATAGGGAACAATTTTCCACTCTATTGCTTATTTTTATTAACCACACTTCTAGCTGTTAAGTAACAATAATGTATTAATACAGTACTTTGGATTTTACAAGGAAAATTGACATTATTCGTATTTTCTTCCTCAAACAAAAACAGTCTCAGGCGCAAAGATGAAATGTGTTTAGTTTCAGTTCACTCCACAAAGCTAATGAAGATGGTAATGAACCTGTACCAGTTTATACCAGGTGGAGTGATTTAGTTCATGTCTTTTTTTACTATTTGCTGGTTCTTAGCTTGTCTAATTAAAATGAAAAGAAGTGGCAAATGCTTTAATAAAATAGGATCATCACTGTACTTTTATGTAATAAAGAGCATGTATTTTTGGGCATTGATTTAATAAGTTCTATCCCTCATCTTTCATATGCAGTAAGAACATGACGTAGTTTTGATGGAAATACAACTGTGACCACAGTCTGTATTTGTATCATGTCACCTAGGAGGTGTAATTGTGGATTGGCAGCCCAGCGTGCTGGACACAGTAGAAACATGCAGCAGAAGAAATGCTCCGTGTCTCAGAGAGTTTACAGTCTAGGTGTTGCACAACAGATGGTAGATAAACAGAAAGGTGGGAGGTTGTGGAAAGCCAGAACAGTGTTGCCAAGCATGATGGGCAGCCTGGCACACTGCTCTGATCTACCAAGGTCAGCCAGGAACTTTGTTAGTGCAGTAGTCACTAATGAAGATGTGGGATTGGAAGGTTTTGTGAATAAGGAGCCTTTGAAACTGGTGCTGGTGGGTAGTTAAAAAAGGTCCTATGGGGATGTGTTATTTGACCTTGCTGCAAGGTCCATAGGTTAGAAAGGTCTATATGAAAGGAGGACTATCCCAAGGATCCTAGAGACAACAGAGAACATGGCAATCTGCTCTAGAAAAGATGTGACAGAGTAAAACAAAACCAAGAGCCACTTACATGTGTATAGTACTAAAAATGAGAACCTGTCTGATAGCCATGGGTGGCTATCAGACCGCAGAAACTAGTCCTCAGGCTGGTGGGGACACAATTTTTAGACCCCTGGAACAGGAACATCTCCATTTATTGAAGTGATCAACAGCAGACAAAAATCAATGGGGAATTATTGTTATAACATCTGAAGACAAGAGTATAAGTATTCTTTCCACTAGTTAAAGACCTAACAACCAAAAATCAGAGGCTGGTAAATTACTTCATCCACCATCAATGATTGATGGGAGCCACTCTTAGCACCTATGAACCACATTTTGTATTCAAAACGTTCTACCAGCATGAGCTAATTGTTTCTCACACCTATTCTGCAAGAGCTACTTAACTGTCACGTTTTGTAGAGGAAGGAAAGGGAGATGATGACTTATCCAAGGTCATGCAGGGAGTCAGTATCACTTTGACCTCTGTAGCTCAACAATGAGAAATGTTTGAATAGTTTATTCATTAGAAGATGTGCTTCTGTGAGTGACTGAAGCAAGTCTCTCTCCATTAATAGCTTCAGCTCACAAGTAGCTTTAGCTACACAGATCAATGTAGAGATGTTTAACCCCCACCTCCAACCAAACCAAACCAAAACCAAACACACAAGTCAAAACCCAAATGTTTTTCAAACAAAGTATTTTTAGTTTGGAGAGAATGTATCTTTTTTTAAAAAATTATGTTTCTAATTTTTAAGGGCACACATGAAATCAAATTCTTTTTTCTGTTGTCTTCTTTTAAGGAGAAAAAAGAACAGTATTTTTTAAAGAATCATTTAGGCTGAAAAAGACCCTTAAGACCATAAACCTAACACTGCCAAGTCCACCACTAAACCAGGTCCTTAAGTGCCACGTCTACACATCTTTTAAATACCTCCAGGGATGGCGACTCAACCACTTCCCCGGGCAGCCAGTTCTAATGCTTGACAACTCTTTTGGTGAAGAAATTGTTCTTAATATCCAAGCCAAATCTTCCCTGGTGCAACTTCAGGCTGTTTATTCTTGTCCCATCACTTGTTACTTGGGAGAAGAGATTGACCAACACCTCACTACAACCTCCTTTAAGGTAGTTGTAGAGAGTGATAAGGTCTCCCCTCAGCCTCCTTTTCTCCAGACTAAACAGCCCCAGTTGCATCAGCTGCTTCTTGTAAGACTTGTGTTCTAGGCCTTCCACCAGCTTCGTTGCTTTTCTTTGGACACCAAAGAGAAAACAAAACAAACAAAAAATAGTTTCAAGGCAGCCTCCATTCCCATGAATGACCAAACTAAAAAAAATAAAACAATTATTTTCAGAGCTCAGCTACTTTCACTTAGACTGTATCTCCAATGCATCTTAAAAGAAAAAGACCCCTTCAAACCCAGCAGCAAACTGAGCAATAAAACTGTAAAGGTTATTAAAATCATACCCAAAATATCTCTGCTTCTCTGAGACTTCAGATGTTTGATAGTTGTCATGTTCTCTTTGTTGTTCAGCCACCTCCAAAACCTCAGCTTAGTTATGTCACTTGTAAATTTGACTTGCTTTATTTTAATGCACTTGGATCTTGGATATGTATATGTGAAATAGCTCAGAAACTTTAATTGTTGTGCTGCCACGTCTCCTCTAAGCTGGTGCTGGAATTCACCTTTTTTCCTCATCAAATAGTTAAATGCAAGATGCCCTCCACTCTTGTGCATATACATATATGTATATATGGTTGTGTATATATTTATCTATATACACAGCTATATGCCTAATTTAAATTACACTTACCACAAAGAATCAGAACACACAGCGATTACCCTTTAAAACATATATAGTGTTCCCTTTTTGACTGCAGAACATTCTACCAGCTCTCTGATGTAGGCAGGAACACACAGAGCTATCTGGAGTTGCAGATATCTGGACAGATAAATGAGAATAACTAAATGAGACACAAAAGGGTTGAGGTAAATCTCTCTGGATGGTGTGATCCATAACCACAGCGGGTCACCCAGGACTTTCCCTGTCTCCTTCAGCTGTTTTGTCCTCCAGTTATAAAAAACTTAAATACAAGAGGCATCCAAGATGATATTAATTCCATTAACATAAATTTTATAACCCAAATACAACCTGAGCCATTCTTTATAAGTAGTCTTTAAACTTCAACAGATTAAGTAGTGAAATACAAAGGAAACTATGAAAGAGCAAACGTGAGCTTTATTTGTTGCATTTCAATAGCAGCAGTATGCACAGAGGAACAGGGGTACCACTCCACCATAATGCAAAGCATCCCTATTGTTACTTTTCATCATTAATATAGTTTTAAGCACGTTCTACCTGTAACTGGAGTATTCCACCATGCTGCAACTTAGGGTCAAAATACCTGGCTTCAATGATGGGGCCGGAGGCAAGGGGGAATCTGTCTTCTCCATTAAACTCTTTCCAAGGTCTCTAAGGGCGATGTCACGTTAAGATATTTCTGTGTATCTTGGCAACATTCCCTCTCATAGACTGACACTTGCTAAACAATTTTTCTCTTTAAGCTAAAAAAAAATAATTAAAAAAGTGCACCCCAATCTATACAGCAAACGGCATGTTGATAAAGGGAAAAGGAAGGGAGAGATGTTCATTGTTGTTGGTTTACCGTGGTAATTCTTATTATCCAGACGAGACTGGCCTGAGCCAGAGCGACAGGCACATAGGCTCTCATGTCCTAAGGACCCATGCTCTGCCCTCCTACCCCATCCAAACCTCTCTGTAGCTTAAAAAAGCCTTGAAGGATGAAGTTTGGGCCCCATTCCTCTTTCAACAGCATCTGACATGATACTAATATGATGCTTCAGTCGGGATCTTCACTCTCCATATTACCACCCCTGCGCCCATGAGTGGCCAGTCAAGCTATGCAGCTCCCTCAGGACCAGCGGAGGCTGCAGCTCCAGGTGTTTAGGCAGAACATTTCCACCCAGCTGATGTACTACCCTTGCAGAGTGTGGTAGAAAGCTGCAATGAAACCTCAGGAGAAAAAAGCAAAGTAAACAGCAGATTTACCGGTGAAAGGTTCATCTCTTTAACTGTTTTCCTCCTTCAAGTGCTTTGGCCCCCTCTGGGGAATGCTTTACCAAGTCTAAGTGCTGGAATTTGAAAAGACAAATTAATTTAAAATGCTTCAAAGGCAGACACAAAACTAAGCTCGGCTGTAACTCTTTCCTGCCTGCAAGGACAGAGAATACCACAAAACATCCTCACCACGGAGGACACGTGGTGTCTGCAGAGAAATCTCTTTGTGAGGAGCAAGAACTAAAAATAAAGCACAGTCTATAGAACAACTGTACCAACCAAGAGCTATAGATATACATTGAAAAATAAGGATGTGTTATAAATACCACAGTTGGACAGTCAAATTCTATCCAGATCCCACACCTGTTGATGCAAATGTTAAATGCCACAAACCCAGAAATCTCCATCCACCTTTAATTTGCATTTGTCTCTCACAGTAACTTTCATCAAAGCCGAGCGTAATTTTTACAGTGTAATGATTCAAGATAGGATCCATATGTGACAGCAGAATGTACACCTTTGCAGTGCAGGGGAAATGAAACTCAGCACTCTGAGCTTAAAACAGCAGCAGCTGCTGACAATAAACTGTGTTCATTTGTGAAGTTCAGGGGTACAAACAAAAGCAGCACATCTGGTTTTCAGCTGGCTATGGGAGGATGGCTTTTATTTGCTCTGCAACATCTAATTTTCATGGTGCTGGATTAATTGCAGGCATCATTTGCCATGGTTATCTAACACATTCAAGTCAGGACAAAGTAATCCCAGGGAAAGATGATCTTGAAACCAAGCATTCCTGGTTCTGACAGTACTGTGGGTTGCACATCAGCAGGTTCACCATTTCAGACATCATCTTTTTCAACTTGTATCTAGCTATTCGTTAGTAGCACCTTTTTATCTCTCTCTGTGCTTGCAAATCATGTTAAATACACTGAAAAAAATGGAAGGTTATACCAGGACCAAATTAGAAGCGGAGAGCCTATAAATATAGCCTGTACATATCCACAGTCAAAGATGAAAGCAGTATTTTCAAACCAAGACCTGACACTTCTATTTGTTGTTGTTATATAGACTTAATCTCATCCACAGAACACAAAAAAGTTATGGAAAGCACCATTTTGGTCTTTGCAATAGAGTATTTCTCTTTAGAACAGACATAGATCAGAATAGGCTTTATCCAAAGCCAGCTCATTTGGGAGGCTACCCTATAAAAATTACCCAATATTTCTCAAACCCAATATGTCTCAAACACAACACATACCGCCCAAGAGCATGTATTTCAACTGTGCTTCCACTATACACTCCTGGTAAAACACTCCTTTTCTGTGTGATCCTATATGTGCTTCTCTGACAGCCATTCATTCACTGAGTTTTAGATCTAAATCCAGTGTAAAAAAACTCTCTGTTGTGTAGAATGGATAATATGCAGGGTAACAGAGGAAAAGTACCAGCTGAAATTACTGCAGGAATTTTACATTTGTGTACAGTTTCCCCACCATTTACGCAATAAATTTCCAAAAGGTTCTAGATGGTCTCTAGCTGGGCTTTAACTGCTTAGTATATCAGACTGATACACTGAAAGGAACCAGATCAAAAATGTCCCAGACATTGTAAGGCATGGAATATCCCTTTGGTCAGTTGGGGTCAGCTGGCCCAGCTGTGTCTCCTCCCAACTTCTTGCTCACCCCCAGCCTGCTCGCTGAGGGAGCAGAGTGGGATAAAGAAAAAGCCTGTCCAGCAATAGCCAAAACACTGGTGTGTTATCAACACTGTTTCAGTCACAAATCCAAGACATAGCACCACATGTTTTTCTGAACAAAGTTAACTCTTTCCCAACTAGACCCAGTACACTCACACTGAATTAAAATGAGAGGAAATAATAAGCATGAATCACAGAGGACTGAGCTGAAGAGAGTTGGCTATGACAAGAGTTGGACTCATCTCATACAGTTTTAGTTGCATGTTTAAGCTAAGGTAGCTTTCTTGACTCTTTTTAATCCAGAGAGAAGCAACACCAAGGGAAAAATCATCATAGCCTACATATAACAAATGTTATGGCTTGTCCTCTGGAGTTGAGTATGTTTCTTCATTTATTATACAGGTATTCTAATGGAAGAATTTATCTCATCTAACATAGGCAGCTAAGCTCCTTATACTTCTTTTAAAGTCTGTGGAAAGAAAAGAATCACTGCCACAGAGTGAGAATCCTACTTATCTTTGATACCATTTTAAGAAGAGATGGATCACATAATGGAAGAATTTATTGAACTGCTATATAAAATTTGACTAGGAGAATTTAGACTTACACAATTAATTTGTATATGTTTGAAATTAGAAGAAATGATTC
>JANZLP010000052.1:10231611-10247011 GCA_026930925.1 Chelictinia riocourii | reverse complement strand
CCAAAACTGAAGAACTCGTCATTTTAGAAACACTTGCATTTTTGCTGAGGCCTATGTTATGCAAGATACAGAGCAAACATGCAAAACTTGTATTTTAGAGATTCATCTGGTATTGTATATAAAATCATCTAAGCATTCATTTGAGTTTAAGTGGTATCCATCTCAAGTAAATAAAACAGAACGCACACACCAAATTGATTACTGTATACTTAGTCCTGGAGAACGATCTTAATTCAGCCCAACTGAGCATACCCGCTTCCTCCCTATGGCACTGTGCTGCTAAAGGTGTTGATGCAGCAACGCAGCCAGCCAGTTGAGCTGAAAATACATAAGCTCACCCAAAACTGTTGTTCACTGTTGTGAATGGAACTTGCTGAACTAATTAACTGATACCTATTCTACTTTTATTCATTGTCTCCTTAGTTACCAGGATACATAAATACACTTTCAGGTACTAGTATAGGACTGTAAGGCAGCGACCACCAGCACCGTGCTTCCCTTTCCCCCTACAGATGACTGCCCCACAAACAGGGCTTGCATCCCTTGTTCTAAAGAATGTAATGTTAAGATGCAGACATATCAAAAATATTCAGTAACTCCTTGACTTCCCTATGCTTTTCAACACCTGCCAGGTTATCCACAAAACATGTAATTCAGCAGGAAAAATGAAGTTACAATCGCCTGAATACTTCCATCATGAAAACAAGTTCTGAAGGTACTCTCCTGGCCTTATTAAAAACAAAAACCCCAAACAAAACCGAAAACTCCCCACACTGGAAGCATCACCTGCAAGTAGTTTAAAAGAGTTAGGAAAAACAAGAATTTTTAGTCCTCAAAGTTATGTGAAGTGACATTATAGAACTAAGAGGGGAAAAAAGCACACGAAGGACTTTTTCATGCGAGACAAATTAAGCTTTGATTAATTTTAAACAGCTTGTATGCATTATAGCTCGTTTAGATTCAGAACTGCTAGAGTAGTCCTAGTGAAGAAAAAATGTCACCCACACACACACACTTCGTGTGCCAAAATCCTGAAAACCACAACAGAGAGCATACACAGAACGGATTGAGAGCAGCCCTGAGGAGAAGGACTTTCGCCCCATGCTGCAGAGGCAGGATGCCCCAGGGCATTTGGAGGGACTGGAGGTGGCTCATGGGGGTTGTTGTGGTGCCCCCCTGCTGGGATTTGGGTGTCTCCCATCAGGGATGGGGCGGGGTTGGGACTCAGGGTGCCCATGGGGATGTAGGTGCAGGGCAGGGTTTTGGGGTGCCTGTGGGGGGGCTAGCGTCCCTATGGGTGCACAGGGCCAGGTTTCAGGGTGCCTGCAGGTGCATGAGGCCGGGTTTGGGGGCGTGGGGCCGGTGCCCCCCCTGCCCGCTGTGACGCTGTTCCCTCCGCAGGCCCCGAGGGCTGTAACATCTTCATCTACCACCTGCCCCAGGAGTTCGCCGACACCGAGATCCTGCAGATGTTCCTGCCCTTCGGCAATGTCATCTCTGCCAAGGTCTTCGTGGACCGCGCCACCAACCAGAGCAAGTGCTTCGGTAGGGCCGCCGCCTAGGGACACCGAGGATGGGGACGCCATGGCCAGGGCTTGGGGTCACCATAGCCAAGGACACCATGGCTAGGGACACTGTGGCCTGGGGATGGGGACACCATGGTCAGGGCACATGGATGCCCCAGCCAAGTGCCATGGGGTCACCTTGCCCCATGGCAGATCCCCCCCAGGGCCATGGGGCAGAGGCAGGCCAGGGTTGTGGCCACCCCTGTCCCCCACAGCTGATGTCCCTGCTGTCCTCGCAGGCTTCGTGAGCTTTGATAACCCAGCCAGCGCCCAGGCGGCCATCCAGGCCATGAATGGCTTCCAGATAGGGATGAAGCGCCTCAAGGTGCAGCTCAAGAGGCCCAAAGACGCCAACCGGCCGTACTGAGCCCGGTGAGCCCCTCTAGAACACCCTGGGACCCCCCACTGGGCACCCCTTGGCTGGGAGCCCCACCTGCCCCTGCAGCTCTGCTTAATGCCCCCCCATCTTCCTCCCACCCCAGGTCCGGAGGCTCTGGAGCAGCACCCATGGGTGCCTCCATATTGCAGAGCAGCACCCCCCCCCAGTGGTGCCCACAGGGGCTTGGTCCTGCTGGGGGGGGGGGACACAGACCCCCACATGCTCAGGAAGGATGGACCCCCCCCCTCCAGGACCGATCTGGACCCCCGTCCGGAACATCTTTTTAATCATACAACCATAGCTAAATGAACTGGCCGTTCAGAAATGGTCATCTTTGTAGGGACTGGTAACATTCCTGTTGAATATCTCCTATAGGTCTGCCCTGAGGAATGAGGAATAAGGCCATAACTTGTATTAAGGTTAAAGAGCAAAGAACATGATTATTCTAGCCCAGTATGCTCAACTTTCATCAAAATCAAGACCTTACTGTACCACTAGAGTTAAGATTGCAGTCAGATTTATGCCAAGTCATCCCCAATAGACTGAACACATTCATTTCATACATCTGGCTTATGCCAAACTACATCTGAACCTCTGAGGACAAGCTGAATGTAAAAATACACTGTGTAAGCAAGCAAGCGATTTTCCTTCAATGAAAAGGTACTTCTATTTGCTGCAGTAAAGGATGATGAAAGTAGGATGGAAGCTGCAGGCATGCAGTCTTTCTAATTTTAGGCTTAGATGCCTAGGCTCCCTATACAGTCAAAGGAAAGAAATAAGCTTCTCACTTTTACGCCCTCAACTGCCCTCCTGAGGCTTCACTAACTATAGAGAGAGCCCAACTTCCTAAATTACATGACTGAAGTTTGACTGTGTGAAAATGTTCCCTCTCCAGGGAAAAACCACACATCAAAAGTAACAATAATCAGCTCTGGATCATGAAAGACTAAGGGAAACTCGACGCAGCTCTTCATAAAGACGACACAAAACACCCTACTTGGTTCCTGTTCTGTATGCACTTAAGGACAAATACTGAGCTGCCACGTGGGCCTTGCAAAAGCAGGCTTGAGAGGCTGAGTAACTTGAGCTTTTGAACCTCCACATCTTGGAAGAACTGCCAGGCAGGTCAACTGAACTTACCTCTTAGTCTTTGCCCACTCTTTTGCCCAGTTTCTAGCCAAACTTGGCACTATCTCCTCCGATTTGTCCTCTTTATTTAATGACCACAAATCCTTGGCTTCCAAAGGTCTCCGATAACCCTGAACCATCAACCTGTATTAGAAAGAATCAGCACTATATGTTTAAGAGCACTAGAGATATGTGTGTGTGTATATATATATATACACACACACACATATATATATACATGTGCCATAAGACAGTGATCCTTACATCCAGCTCCAAAACAGAGCCAGCTCTTCACAAAAATGCATCCAAGAGTTAGTACATGTAGCAACATAGGTCCAGATGCTAAAACATACATCCTCCTGTATTTACTGTAAGAATTAAGACACGAAAACATCTAAGGATCCAGGATATGCCACTGGAGTCAAATTTCAGGGAAAAAAAGAAGAAAGGATGAAGTGATCTCATTTGAAAATCAGCCAGGCAATTAATATTCCCATGCCTAACAAGTTTCAAAATCTTTATTAACCTTCAATTTTGCAAAGCAATTCCTTTCATCTAACTTTCTGTTGAAACTCTGGCCAAGTACCAACCACAACTATACACCAATATTATTATTTTACATGTTTCTGTATTTTAATTCACAAGTACATGTATTGTGATCAAATCATACAGCATGACTACAGCTAAGTTAATGAAAAAGAAAGAACCTATTGGACAAAAAGACCTAATAGTTTTGAATGCCTTAGTTTCTAAATACAGCAGATAATTTCTACCTTCTTATATTTCCCAAAGAAATTTTTTTTTATTACATTCTTTCAGCAAACATACTAAATATATACCAGCAAAATTCACAATTACAAAGACCCTACAAAGGAAGTAAAAAAAGATTGATCAAATTAGGGGGGGGCATGTGTGAAATTCAATTTCATCTATCTACAAAACAACCAAAATTATTACTGCATGATTATTGCTAATTTAACTCTGAAAGCAGGATCCCAAAATGCCATCTAACTTTATCCGGTACATTATGCATCATCTTGATCTTACCCTGTGATCCACCAGAATGTGATTCTGGAGAGGAAAGAAGCACTGAACTCTGGACATGGATTCTAAAGGAGAGAAAAATAAATTAACCCACATACAAAGTAACTAACACAGTGCCAAAGGAAACAAAGCAAGAAGAAAAGATGCTTTTGAAATTCCTTTTGTTTATAGTGTTTTTTTTCACGTTACTAAACTTGCCATTTATGCTGTCGAGAGCTCATGCAAAAAACACAAGCACAGCTTCAGGGCTGTTAGCAGAGTAGACCACTGGGACGCAGGAATAGCAGTGCTCCATATCAACAACACAACAAATAGTTGAGGGAATTTTAAAGACACTGCAGGCCAGACAGTCTCTCAAGATGTCATGATCAGTGCCTCCCTATATCAATGCAAAGCATGCTACCATATGAGAACATAAATATGTTAATGCAGTAGAGTTAGTCATAAATGAAGAATTCAGTTTTACTGTTCTAGCAGTTAAGTGCTGTGACTTCATCAAAACAGACACACAAATGAAAACAAAATTTGTAAACTCCATAAAAGCATCCCAAAACAGCCCCTAAAACCCCTGTGTATCTCATTCATCAATAACCATGGGAAACTTAATTTCCATAAAGGCACAGAGCTAGCTCATGTTCTACATCCAGCACAACAGCTGCCTGTTGTAACTACTCTTCAGGTTAACATCCTCTCCTAAATCTAGTTGGAATAAAACAGCAGAAAAGAAGGGTGAAGGAATTTCAAAGGCACTAAAGGTGATTTACTTGCAGAATTCCAGTGCAGATTTCTCTCTTCCCTCTTTTACTGCTCTGAACAGCATCTAACAAATGCTAAAACCAGCCACTCCTTTGGCACACAAACCTCTAGGTTTTTATCATCAACTATAATTGGAGCAACTCAGGTACTTCCAACTACAACAGTCATCAAACAGAATTAAGAGTACTGCAGTTAAACAGCCAGAGCCAAGTGTTTCCAATATTTGCATTTTTCAATTTATGTTTGCATAACCTGGCTTCTCCACTAAGCTATATTGAAGTGTGTTGTAATCAAGCTACACGAAACAGACTCCTGCATTTCCTCTTCTTCATGTGACAACTTTTTCTGCAACTTTGGAGAAGTTATGGGGCGGGGGTGGGGGGGTGCAGGAAGTACTTTCAGCCTTCAGCCATGCCAACATTCCTGACAAACAGATCTTACTTCAGCAAATTTCAAAATATTCTGAACTTTACATAAAATGCTGTATTACTTTTTTTGTTTATACTTTTTTTAATCTACTTGCAGGTGGAAACTCTAATTCAAGAGTCTTCTACATCAAGTACTACCAAAAAGTGGACCTCATTTGCATAAAGCAAAAGTTGAAAACAATAAAACCTATTAGATTACTGTTAAAATAATACTATTTTTTTATAAAATTAAATAGTTATCACACAAAGAACTATTAATCCTACTGACATTCAGGCCAGATAGAATGAAGACAACAAATTGTAACAAGTCTGGACTTAAATAATGTAAACAAAGTGAAAACAAGACAAAACATATTGTTTGACTTCTATATACATCAGCATCTACATCTTAGAAATGTCACTTTAGTTTTTTGGCTTAAAGTAAACATATAAGGTCTTACTCAAGACTTACAAACATTTCTGGTTTGGAAATGTTTGGCAGAAGGGAATAAAGCAGAATTTAAGACTGACATGACTTGCTTTGTTCTTTTTCCCATCATAACATTCAACAAACACACCACTCATGAAAAAGAAGGTCAAGATTTGAAGTTTGCCCTACTTCCTAGAGACACTCCTAGAAATAGAACACAAAAACAAACCACTGTGGTCTCAAAGCACCTTGTAATTATTGTAACCATGATCAAAGAAGAAAAGAAGTTTTCCGTAAATTCACAGTATATTGTCAAATACATTTCATCCCTGAATGAGATGAAAAGAACCCAAAGATGAAGAAGATCCAAAGACTCAACTCTTCCCTCCAGGCATATACAGGCAGACTGCCTGCCAGAAGTAATGCAGAGCACCACTGGCACACTAGATACTGACGGAGGAGGTAACTGTAGAATTCACTAAGTGCAACTGGTTACAGACCTTTTCCACAGTTACAAAGGCAACATTTATTTCCCACCCTCACACATTTCACACCTTCCTTCATCTGTCAGTGCCACCTAACATCCATCAAACCAGAATTATACCTTATAAAAAAAAACTGAGGTTTCTAAACTTGAACCATCCAAACTCCAGGCAGTGACAGGTGTCACTTCACTGTGACTCAGAAGGTCTAGCCCATGGCTAAGCAAGCAGTATAAAGATGCATCATCCCTTGAGTCACTTAAGATCCATGCCATACAGCTAGCAAATATATTTAAGAACACATGCAAAAAATAACATGTCTAGATAAAATTAAATTTCTACATCCAGACCATCATCTAACATTAACTGCTCTTGCAACTGAGCTGGTTAAATTTTTGCTTGACACGAGAGGTAAATATGGAAATCAAGTAAATCTATCCAGATTCACAAGTTTTCCATGTGTATATTCTTCTCCACCTTCAATAGGAAGGGAATACACATCCTTATGAGTTACTGCCTACTGAACAGTATCAGATGACTAGGAGGACAGCATTTCAAATCAGTATTTCCCACCAATTGCCAGAAGTACTACTGAATATAAATACGTATGACTTAACCTTCAGGAATGCTATTCAGGAATGACTGAAACAGTATTTTAGCTCTTTCTCTTAAATACAGCCCACCTGTTTTGCATGTTTGGGCTTCACCTTCTGTGTCACCAGCTAAAGAGCAGAAAGAACACTATTGCAAACAAGTCAACAAGATTTGAATTATTTGGCATCCAGAAGACTATGGCCTTATAACTCATTGTACAGAATATTGCACATATGATACTCAGCACTCAGTATAGACCAAACACTTACAGGATCATTTACTGTTTCAGAAAACAAAGGTGGTCGTTCTGGAAAACAACACAGGATGAGCTGTACAAATAACAGGACGAAGTAGATGCAGAAGGTGACATAACGAAATGCATCCACTTCAGCACCCTATAAAGGAAGGTAATATTCCAATTAGAAGGCTTGAGGAATTTCTTTAAAACAACATGTTAATAATAAACATAAGACAGCTCCTTACTGTAGATTCTGCAAACTACATAAACATTACACTACCCACCTCCATGCAAATTAAAGTCCATGTCTATTTTGGTAAATGGAAGGTAAAGAGTGCAGAGAGGAGATGAAAGATACCATTTATTTTTAATCAACCACTGCCATAAACAGACAAGCATGAACCTCTTCTGTAGAGCAGTTCCCTTTAAGACATGGTTTGTACCAACACAGCGTGCCCCAATTCGAAGTTAAGGTATTCTTTACAGGAGCAAGGCATTTATGCACTGGGTAGTAAAGAGTTTTTAAAGCAAATTTGTTAATATGCACACAGAAAATAAGTAGAGAAGCAGAATTTAGATTACAATCTGTTGCACTGTGCTCAAATTCCAGAGGTTCTTCCATTTTTTAGACTGGGGCTGATACATAAAGCATAATCCACAGAAATCAAAGCACACGGACAGATGGACACACTCCCACACACACCCCCCCCAGTAAAATCCCACTCTCAACAGCTAAAGACAAAAGTTGGCTGAAAGTCCTCAAAATTCACAACATGGCTTAAAGGTTTCAAGAAATAAAAAGTGATACGCCACTTTCAGGCAGCTCCACAATTAATCTGATATTTGTATAAAGCAGACTGACATAAAAATATTTCACTTGTACACTTTCATTTTCATGTCAGCAGGTAAGACCACATTACCATCAAACCAAGTGTTTCAGGAAATCCACTGTATAATCAACAGGAAGATGACATAAACTCCCAGAACAGTTTCATATCAAAAATTATATGCTTTTATTGTACCCAAGCAGACAACATCACCTTTCTGAACAGCTAGCAGAATTTTCTTGGCAACTGTTGCTACAGTAAAGATGACTGAATTTCACTAGCATTTCAAAACAAGAGCCATTAAGTCTTGCTTGTTCTGCTTTTAGAACCCAAGGAATGAAGGTACACTGAATGGATCATTAACTAACTTGACTGGCACAATTAGCAAGCAACTACTCTTATTACTGCAGCATTTAGGATTATTTTCAACTGAATGAGGCTAGCAATCACTTACCATATTTAAGGCATGTATTATTTTAGATCTAAAAACCACTGTGGCACATGACAATGAGATGAGCCAGAAAATAGTCATTACACCTGAAGACTGGACTCCTTTTATTCTTTCATATTGTATTAAAAATGTGGCAAGCAACTGTGGACAAATAAGATAAAAATATATTCACAAGCTTTAAGTTTTATAACGTTATACACATATACAATGTATTGTGTTAAAGTGTGCTTATTTAACATTTCAAATCCAGTATCTCCCAGACATTCTAACACCCAGAGATTTTAAGTGTAATTCAAAACCATGTTTAAATAGGAAATTCTTCAGAGCAGTAAAGATAAGAAGTGGACAAAAAAGGGAAAAGGAATACATATTACATCAAAGTAAACGACCACATAAACAAAAGCACCATCAAAAGCTGCCAGTCCTTATTTCTTTACTTTTCTGGTTCTACATCACAAATCAATTAGAGTAATGCTATATCCTTCCCAAGTATTTCCTGACTAATTCTTTTTAAAATAAAAAGATGGCTTCCATACAAGCCACAGCACCAAACAACACAAACCAAAGATTATTCTATTTCTGTATTTTGTGTGTTTGCAGAGTCCTTTAGGAAGCTGGTATAACTTAGTAATCTCACTTGGCTGCTGCAACGTGTATTTTCAACTAGCCTGACAAAAGCTTGACAATTGCATTATTAAATGACCACAAAGTATTTAACAGCTCTTGCATCTGTCAGTATGTTTCAGGCCTGCTGGGGTTTTTTTTTGGCTTGTTTTTTTTGTTGTTACTGCTGTTGTGGTGGTTGTGTCCCGTCCCGTCCCATCCCATCCCCCCCACTGAAGTATCATGTTTAATCACTACCATTCCAAGTCTGATAAATGTAAGGCAACTGGCAATAAATGAATAGCAAGGCATTTTCCTTGAAATGCAGGCTGCAGAGATACTGGTGTGAAAGTAGACAATACTTGCACATTTAGGCAGAGAGAGTTAGCTGGGAACACCTATGTGCCTCATGGCATTAAAGACTTTCCACCATGCCATCAAATGTAACAAAGAAAACATGCACTAAAAAATGTTACATGGCAAGAGAGTAGTAAGATAATGTGATGTGCTTGACAGTCTTTTATCAAGTTCAGTGTGATTTATACTATCTAGGTTTAATCAGTTCTCTTGACTTGATTCCTCCACCTCATGCTTGAGTCAAGTTACTAAATAAATGGTAGCTCAAGCCTACCAAAATAAGGCAAGACAACTAGCACCGGCTTGTGTGCCGACATGCAATGCACTGAGCACAGCTGGGTTGGGTTTTGGGTTTTTTGTAATATTTTTATTAAAAGAAAGTGGACATTTCAGAGTTAATATTTCACAGTTCAACTGCAGATTAAGTCTGTATATAAAGATTGTAGCTTAAATAATTACAACACTGTGAATAATACTAAGATACATGTTATTGCTTAAGGCTTTGCATGAACAAAGGCCATAACAGAAGAACTTACCATAGTTATACCCAATACTGTAGGCCTAACGAGAAAAAATGGAGCTCGAAAAATATTTTTACTTCTTTCCCAGAAAGAGTAGAAAAGGTCTGCCCAGCAGACTATCCACAGTATCAAGCCCAAAGCCTGCAATACAAAAGTGTATTTCATCAGTTCACACAGATTAGGCACCACTATATATACATGAACATTAGATGTTATGTGTTAGTAGAAGAGGAATCATCATAACCAGATCATCTCCTTTTGGCAATTCTACAACATGCACAAAAGAGTAATTTGGCTTTACCTATTGGATCCCCACTAGAAGAAAAAAGTTCACTAATTTTTAGTACCATATAATTCAGTGTATTGCGAAGCAAGCAGAAAGCTGGTGAATCTCACTCATGAATAACAGATTGCAGAGACAAAAACTCTCCAATACACCATGCTATTATAGTCCTTAAAACTTATCACTTATTCTACAGGGGAAAAATAAAAGTAAGAAAACATTAAGTACCTATTTCACAATAGAAGTGGAATAGAAGACCTGCAGCAGCTGTAGAAATCTATGCTGTGTAACTTAAGAAGCTGACAGGATAATAAATTCTTTTTATTATTGAAATAAAGGCCTCAAGATCAAGTTGCCTTAAAATAGTCTTCTCCAACTGGTCTTACAAAGGATTTGCATGCTTTTTTGCTATGTCAGAGTAAATTTCATACAAATTTTCAAATAAAGCCTACTGATAAAAGGGCAATGGAAACACAAGACTTAGAAATCAAATGCACTTAGTAGGACAAGTAAGTTACAGCTGAAGTGTGCACACAGACCAAGACCGATGCTCAACAAAAATAGTGAGCTAAAACATAGCTGAAAATAGATTTAAACTTCCAGATAAGCTTAGTAAGTTCTGATTTTAAGAAGTCACATACAGTTTTGGCTTTGTTGAGGTTTGACATTTGTATGTATCCCCTGTCATGACAACGAAGGTATAGGAAGTACACTGGGAAGCAGACCCATAGGCAAATGCAAGGAATCCAGACCAGGACTGTGTTCTGAAAGCATTGGGTGAAGTCTGGATTTTCTGTGTACCACGTCAGATTCCAATCCTGTGGAGAGAAAATGGATCAAGTTAAAGAAAAACAAACACAGAACTTCAATATTTAAAAAAAGAAACAGCCACTATCTGCCTTACTTTGCATCTCTTCTTGTGTATTCATTTATACTTGTATTAAACTGGCTCCATTCTGTGATGTATCTAATTTTAATGCACTTTTTGTAGCTCAGAAGTTTTAAACCTTCACAAGATGACATTACTGTCACTTTTGTTGGTTATACATGGCTACCACAACACATAAATCACTCAAATATAATACTGGGATCTTTAACAGTATGCATCAAGGATTATTCACATTATCATTGAAGAAAAATAATATGACAATGCTATCTATCTCCCATTATAACCACTGTGCATGTATGTATAAATACTCAGATACACTGCATTCCCAGATTTCAGTGTGGAGACATTATCTGGCACACAGTATAAGTAAACAGCACAAGACAACATCACTATTTGTAAAGTAGTCTCATAGCTCCCAAGCTGTCTGCAGCAAACCCAGTTTAGACTTTCTGATAATTCATAACAACAGGGTACAGAACTAAGTAAAAGGCTTGCCCTTGCAGCCCATTTTCTACTCAACAGGAAAATGTAAATCAATATAATTTGATGTTTTACTATTTCTCTCAACACAATTCTCAAAAACAAGATAAACCACCATACAATCAAACCAAAACTGACACAGTAATAAAAATGCGATCACCATTTCCATTGCTAGTATGAGGACTATTTACTATGACAGGCTATTTACTAAAACAAACTTTAACAGCTTATTTATGATCGGCTTGAGTTAGGTAAATCTCTTGCAGGAAATTTTACCTTTAAATTACTGACAAGGGACACTTTCAAGTGCTGTAGATTTCTGACTCTCCAACAGAATGATGCAATAGATAGATATTGCTGGTGCAGATGGACAGCAATACAACAGTAAAAGCATAGCTCACAGGCTTCTGTTGAAAAGCCACACAGCCACAAACAGCAGTCCCATGCCCAAAGGCTTGTTAACTATAGTGTCATTTTCAGTTGCAAAGCATTTTTTCAGACTGTTGCACAGCTTAAAACTGCACAGAATACCAGTACCACTACTGGGACATAGTGGGAGTTAGTAATCCTTCTCCTCTATAAAAGCCTGAGCTGGTCACAGAAGTAAGTGCCATTATCCATATTTTACAGATGAGGAGACAGAACCAAAAGGAGCTGTAGTGCCTGCCCCCTCTATTCCAACGTAAAAGCTGGAAACAGCTTCCACTGCTCAGAATCGCCACACTTTGATCCTTATCTGTCCCCCTTTTCCACTGATAAAACAGTTCCAAACACAAAGAGAAGAAAACAGATATAAAGAGAAACAGAAAATACAACTTGCAAAAATTTCACCTTGAGGCTAACGAGACATTATTTTATTATAGAGCAGGTTTCCCCTTAAACTGACTATTCCATATTCAGTTGTTTCGTTGTTTAAAAAACAAAGAAACCCCAAAACCCAACAACTTTTTAATGTATTAACAAGATTTTTTTTCCTTCCTCACCTCCCTCTCAATTTGTCAGAATCTAGGACTTCTTTCTTGGTTAGATACAGACAGTATGCACAGGGTACATAGCTGTTATTTTTCTCCTCTAATTCCACAGCATTCTAAAAATTCTTCTCACTTCATATCATTTTTAATTTGTCAGTTAAAAAATAAATGAATCTCCAAACTTAACACAGCCCATTCAAGGAAATTAACAGTGGTAGAGCATAAAAATGCCTTATTGTGTTTTGTTCAGTGTATCTGCATAGGAGTCACATAAGTTGTTCATAAGGCAGCAGCTGTGAGACCCTGTGGGCAAGCCACATGCTTATTAAGTTCCCTGACTCTGTAACATCATCAGAAATTTCAGCTGAGTCACCCTTACATTAGCCACTGCACAAATATTTTTGGCTTTCAAAGTCCCAGCTGCTCTGCTCCAGCACAACAACCAAGAAAAAAGTCTCATGACTCTGCACAACAGTTTACAATTCACAAATTAAGACAGTTAATATGATTATACAAGTAAATTGACAGGATGTAATCAGCTTTACAACAAACAAACAAAAGCATTGACATCATTTTATCGAGTAAATTTTTTTGAGATCTACAGAGTGCTTAAGAAAGTTACTGCTTCCTTTTTCAGTGTTTTTAAATGCTTGCTGTAAAATCAATCAGGCAATTACCAGAAAGGACAGAGCAGCTAACACGCGACACTGCCAAGTGGCTAAATAAAAGAAAAAAGTGCTGTACACATGACTGGAGGATATTCTATAAATACGTGCAATCTTTCATTTAACTCTCATATTTGCAAGTTATCTGGAGGTGTTTCTGTATGAAAGGCAAAAGGGGAGAAATTTAGGTTTCAAGCCACTAACACAAATGCATATCTTTAAGCCAGAGACCTCGTGGCACTGCTTGTCACTTTAATGAGGGGGCACTTAGGTGGCTTTTGTGCCCCCCTGACCTGGGGGTTCACCATTTTCCTAGCCTCCCTTGCTTGTCCTAGCAGCCATTAGAGCTGCTGAAGGATTTCTCTGATTACTGAGAGTTGTTTGCTCACCTAACCCAGCCACCTCGGTCCACAGAGGTGCCATGGCAGTTGTCAAACTGAATTTGCTCAGCCCGTGGATCTCCCTGAGCTGGGGATCATCTGGGCACCAGTTAAGCTGGCATTAGGGCTGCTTCGTGTGGATGATACAGAGCCAAGCTGGGGGACTGTTACGGCAACAGTATTTGGGACTCTTTCCAGTGGTGTGAGATTTCTTGAGCATGGTGACCTGGTACTGGCAACAAGGTGCCTTACTGATGCAAGGCTGCAGGAGCTGATAAAACAAGGGTATTTCCTGCTAAAAGCTTAAGAACCTCTCTTCTTGCCCTCCTCCTTATTAAAACCCTGAGCAAAAAAACCTAGGGAGTAATTAATTTTTCTTCTTTTTTAACAGCCACAGAAACTGACACATTTTAAAGGTTTTTGTTGGCTTTTTTTGTTTTCATATGTTTTCATAAACTAAAAAGAAAGAAAGAAAAAAAAAAAAAAAAAAAGAGTGTCTCCTTCCAAACCCAGAATATTCTGAATTATATACAAATTTTTGCTTAGAAAAGGACCCAGGTCCAAAAGGAGGTGAAAAAACCCAGAAAAGCTGATAATGGTGATTGAAGCAGAGGTACATCTCCCCAACTAGCACTCCCTGACAGCTAACAGCATTTAACTCACATTTTTATAAATGCCACGTACTTAAAGGCATTAGAAAGACTTCAGTATTGTCAAGGAGAGCTACTAAAACAATTGCACCAAATTTCATTTGACAGTTCCAAATACTTTTATTTGCCAATGTAAAATACTTACAAGTGACAACCCTAACTGCTTTGTCTCTGCTTTAAAGCAATTTTACCTGGTAAGGATAACACCTGTTAACAAAAATAGACACCTATATTTAGATTCTGTTACTTCATGCCTGGTTAATCTGGAGAGCATGTCCGGGAGAGCAACTGGTGTTAACCAGTCTGATAGTGTGATACCTGCAGCAATACGAACTTGTTAATCTTAATTTTAAAATAGATCTTCACCAGTAATTCAAGTTAACTGTGTCTGATCCGACTAGTTTTATCTTAGACTATTTGCTTCATTTAATCTCCTCTCTTTTGGTGCTGGGACAATTTGACTCTAATTTGATAGAATGTCTTGATCGTTATGTAGCCTGCATTGAATTGTAGAGACAGAGAATTTGTGGACTTTCTAAACCAATAGCTTGAGCTCAGTGGGGTTAAATAAAACATCAGACACCTAAATTTGAAGACACTTCAGGCCCAGTTATGTGTATGTTTTGGTGGCCCTTGCTGCTGAAATCATAAATTAGCTGTGGTCCTGATCAAAAAATTGTTTTATTCCACTTCGGAGGTTTAGGAAGAAGTTCACCTTCTCTCAGGTTGAGCTACAGTACACACCATAAAAAGTGCTAAAACTGATGATGACAATAATCTTTTCTGCCTGCAGGAAAAAGCCTTCATGAAGTGATAGTGAATATCTACAGCTTCCATTGCTTTAATAGGATTTGTGTGCACTTGAGTTTTGGAAAGTCAAACAGTATGTTCATAGGTGCTTAGATAGAGACTTCAGAGCCTGATAGAAATCTCTAAATTGGAGTGTATAAGGCAATCAGACAAAACAATATATATTATTCTTTTGCCAGACTTTCCTACTCTCAGGGCAAAGAAAGATGCATTTGGAAAACTGAGCTGCAAAGTGTTACGTTTTTACTTGTTTTCTAGCATTTGTTAACAACTTTGGTTCAAAGCACAGAAAATCACATTCAGCATTCATTTAGCTTACATTATTAATAAACTTACTGAACCTCAAGAAACCTTCAAAGATTACTGTATCACAACATCAGTACTCAGAAGCCCAAAACTTTTCCTCTCTAAGAAGTTTCAAACACTGAAGAAATGAGGTTTTTAGTTTGCTGGAATTCAGGCAGAAAATGTAGCTGGTCCAGAAGCAGTC
>JANZLP010000052.1:10220873-10231511 GCA_026930925.1 Chelictinia riocourii | reverse complement strand
GGCTATCAAGTTAGTACAGGGCACATAGGCATTTCTTAAAGTAGTTTCATGGCAACTGAATACACTCTGGAAGAGGATAATAGAGAGGAGTAATGGGGAATGATAGAACAATTCAGTTGGAAGCCCTCTCCCTTGGAGTTACTACAGAACTAGGACTCCTGTTGTAAACTCAAGGCTTTGATTGTAAAGAATTCCCTATGTCTTTTCGGGCTATAAGAAAGCTGTTTGGTGTGTTTTGGGAACTGTCTGTTCCAGTGTTCTAAATTATGCTTCCTTAAAACTCTTGACTCCTTGTTTATTGAGGTGCATTGTTTTTCTCTGATTTCCATCTACTCAGCTTAGTGACCTTTTCAGCCCATATTTCATCAAAGAGGAGGCTCTATTTTGATAGTGTCAAGCATGAAGGTAATGCTGGATTCTGATCCTGCAAGAACCTTTGTACATGCTTATCTTTACAGCCTGTGAGCAGTCCCACTGAATTTCTTGAAACTGTTCTGTCTAAAAGGCAGAGCACATATGTGAGATTTTGCCAGGTCACGCCCTAAGTGACTGGAGGATTTTCTGCTCCTTCATGATGCAAAAAGATAGATTGCATTTTTCTTATAAACTGGCTTTGCAATATTACTTGAAACATAATTGAAGTAAAGCATCCTTATTCTGTCTTCTTGTCTGTATTATGATTTTAAAAGCTGCTTCTCTTCCCTGTGCAAGTGTTTTGAATGGGATGGGATAGCAGCATTTAGAGAGGGTCACAGCTGTCTGTGACAATGAATAGAGTGGATCATATTAAACAGTGGTACATAGTAGGCTCTTTTTCTGGAGTCCAGTCACAAGGCTTTGAAAACAAATACTGCAAACAAAACAAAGCACTTTTACAGATGTTGCCATTAAAATCTGAACAACCAGTTTCCAGCCTACAGCTGGAAAGAGTCACTGGGAACTTTGTAGTAGTTATTGTTTCTTTGCTTTTTGTAAGAGCACACTGTGGAGATTTCAAAACTGACGAAGAAGATAGTCACAGGTACTGTGACTATACTGGATGTTTAAACAACAGGGTTTTAAATGCGGTGATGAGCAACATGAAGTAATGCCTGTCACAGCATCCCAGAGACAGATTAGATAAATACAACTACACCCACAGTAATCATGTGATAGAGTTTCATTGTAAAAGATGATTTTTCTTTTCTACTCAGCATTAATTTTTTATTAGCTTTTATAACAATTTTTACAATGTTTATGTTTAATGGCTGGTGTTTGGTACTGATTGTTGTATTTGATCAGTGCGAGTCTTCTGCCTTCAGTTCCCAGAATCACAGTCTCTTGATTTTAAAGTTTGGTCGGTTTTAGCTTTCTTATCAGAAACTTTTTAACTAACCTCTCGTGAGAGTGAAAGAGGAAGGATTTTTAACTCAATTGTAACTGGCCTGTTTTGACAGAAGGAAATGGGGAAAGGACCATTTCTTTGTTGTGTCTATTAGTTCAAGATTCAACTAATTTAAAAGAGGTGATGAGTGCTAGTTGATTTTGTTACCTTGCAATTGTCATCAGATAATCTGTCCCTAAACTCTACTTGAGTTGTGTACGGTGCATAGAAGTGTCCACGAGCCTTTGGTATCAGTACTAAGGGGCTGCAAAAACATTGGTCGTGCAAAATATTAAAATGTATTTTGAAATCATAATGTTGAAGGTTGCTTGAACAAATGATTCTGCTCCCTGGAGTCTCCATGAGAAAAGGCATTTAAAGTTCTTTAAGGAACTTTTCTTCCATTTTTACAAAGGATTCGTAAAGCTGCCAGTCAGGTGTGCAAGGTATGTTACTTTGAAACACTTGAACTGAAGATCTTTTCCTGGTCTTCTCAGAGTATCTAGGTATCTCCTTACTTTAAAATTACTGCATGTGACATTTAAATCTGCAGGAAAGAAAGAAAAATCTCAACTTTGGGAAAATGTCATGTTTTAGATTCCAGTGGCATTGTTGGTTTGTTAGGACATCTGGGCTAAGAACAGAAACTTGTGCTCAGGTAGTTCTTGCACTTCTTTGACGTGCGTTGGTACCAAACTGAGTTGTGGTGGAAATTTAGGCTATTTAAGTCCAACTAATACAGAGTCTGGAGAGCAGAACAGTTGTCTCTCTCCCTTCCACCTTCCTCAAAAGCAAAAGTCTGGTTTTAAGATTGTGCCAGAATTTCATGATGCTGGTGAGGTTGTGGTTATCTAAATATTGGAATGCAGTGTATTTGCTGACTCTGGTTCTGCTCTGTTTTTTGGGCCGTACAGTTTTTATTTTTCCAGCCCTCTGTTTTGGTTAGGACTGTCCGAGTCAGGGAATGTGCTGCAGTTAATCCTGAATTAAACCATCTGGAAACTGTTCAAAACAAAACAAAAACAAACAAGACTTACTCAGATACCCAGATACTGAAAACATAGATAACACTTTGCGGCACACAAAAATTTCCAGGCTGTTACAGCACCAGACAGCATGAACTCGCTTTGGTATGATGCAGCTTGTTTAGCAATTGGTGATTAAGTGGTTTGAAAACTTCGTATGCAGATGCAATCTTTTCGAGGACTTGCGTGAAATCTCTTCAGTCAATCCCGTCTGTGCCGTGAACAACTATTTATTAATTTCCACTGTAAACTTTGCCTTCGGTTCAGCCTTAGGGTTTGCATAATGTTTCAGGAATCAGCCCCATCTCCTCTTTTTTTTACCTTGAAAACTCTGAGGCTCTTTCTGTAAATTTCCAGCGAGTGTTGCTGATCTGACCTGTGCCGGTTAAGAATATACCAAACCTTAAAGGCACTTGCAATGAGGGGTACTTTGGGGGAGTTCTGCGGTTGGCTTTGGTTTCTGTTGGAAGTCTGACACGTGTGAACTATGGACATTTCTTGTTTTTCAGTGGGTGAGTTTGTAAGCGATGTCCTGCTCGTTCCAGAGAAGTGCCGATTCTTCCACAAGGAGCGGATGGATGTATGTGAAAGCCATCAGCACTGGCAGACTGTGGCAAAAGAGGTAATTGAGCTGCTGTGGCCAGAATATTTATTCTGGATCTGTCCACTTGGATGCTTGTAGTATTGGAGCATAACAGCATTTATCTCTGACGTCTGTTATTCCCATGTTGCAGTCTATGGACTGAGGCAGGGAGCAATGAAAAAACACATTTAAAAAGTACTCAAGTGACTTAAACCCGTGTAGCTAGCAGAGTTATTCTTCACTCGTGAAGAGCTGTCCCGAGTAGTTTGCCCAAGATCATACTCTAGGATGGAGCTAGGAATTTGAAATCAGTTATCTAGGATACCGCTTTAGCCAATGGCTCATCCTTCTTTCCAGGGTAGAGAGCTACATTGGTCATAAAGTGTTTCCCGTTTTTCTTGCATATTTCGTGTTAACGTACCTGCTGCTGCTGGGGATTTGGTTGGTAGTGCTTGCTTGGGAACAATCCGAGTTTCGTTGTGACTGATTAGTGGAGGTTTTACATAAGAGATGGATTATCTTCTCAGAATAAATCTAGTCTGTGGGGTTTTCTGTGGTTTTTTTGTTAGCTTTGGGTTTTTTATCTGACTAGCAAAAATGTTGCAGATTTTCTGCACACCCATTTGAACTGGGGGTCCTAAAAACAAGATCATGACAAAATGTACATGTTTTCCATTCTGTAGAAACAGCAGCTGTAGAAACAGAAACACAATGATTAGTTGTGATGGTGGTAGTAAAGATGAGGTTAAGGATGTTCCGGTTAAACTTTCCATTTCTTTAAAATCCCGGGAGCCAAAACCTGTCTAAATAAAGCTGTGCTAGAGGAATCGCCTCTTAATTGAGGATAAACCTGTTCATGTCTAGCAAATTTAAAAATCACTTGCTTTTAACGTAGCTGGAGAATTTTTCCAGAAGTATGTGGCTCATTTTACATCCATGCTGTAACAAAGCAAAGCACAAACAAAAGGGTTCTGATGTACATAATAAAGCCTTTCTTACTTCATTCTTTTCTGGGGCACCACAAGGCCATGTATTTCCTTAGCTTAAGAGAAGCGTATAGACAGAATGTCTAAACACAGTTTGCATTTGGCTTTTTCTTGAATTATCTGATTGATTTTCATCTAGAGTATGCCGAAATAATCTTGACACAAAGTCCATTTGAGCAATTATTCACTTACTCCAATGTAAAGTTTAATAGATAGAGTTTAATGAAATGGCCAGCCCAGAAAAGCAAACAACGGTTCTGTTTCTTTCAAGTGCTCTCTCCCTTGAGTTGGCACAGAAAGTCTAGTTATTTTTCCTGAACTTAGCCAGGCTGACAAGTCAGCGGTCGTTAGGGCTGGGGGGTGTTTGATATGTTAACACCAGGAAGCACTGCATGGCTCTGAATCTGGGACTTCCTGGGGATTTTGCTTGAGCTACAAGTTTCAAATCTGTTTTCCTTTGATGGTGAGGCTCGGGTTGTAGTGTGCTGTTGTCTTTTTGCTGTAAAATTTACACCATTGGTAGCATTCTTGGGTTCTACGATAGGCAAACTTCAGCTTTATGCGAAGCAAGAGCATGATGCTAAACTGACATAAATGGGCTGCTCTTTCAGGCCTGCCTGACAGAAGGGATGATCCTGCACAGTTATGGCATGCTGCTGCCCTGCGGAGTAGACCAGTTCCATGGAACAGAATATGTATGTTGTCCTCAGACAAAGGTTGTGGATGAGGCTCTGTCCAAAGAGGAGGAGGATGAAGATGAGGATGAAGACTACGACCTTTATAAAAGGTAGGGTTCTTACTGGCACAGATGTTAACAGCTCTGTATGTGCAGCTGCTGCATGCGTTTCACATGGTGACTCCCTCGTGGTGAGGATTGAGAGGAGAATTTCTGTGCTTTTAAACTTCCCAAAGGAGTATCCTGAGCCTGAAAAAGCATTGCAGAAGGACCAATGACTTTGCACTGCTCCTGTTACTGGAGGAGCTAACGGCCCCCCTCCCTTCATCCTTACCCAGTCAAAAAGACTGCTGGTTTGTTACAGTAGGTACCTCTCCCAGATATGATAGACTTTCACTTACTGAAAAGAAGCTGATGAGAAAATGCAAGGACCCCCTACCATTTTACATTCATTTCAGGTGACAAAAGGTGAGGAAAGCATGCAAGAAGAGAGATATATGGTGGTATTCTTTCCTCCTGATTCCTTAAGTGTAATTCTCTCACGCTATGTCTACACAAAGCAGTAGCACAGACAGGAGCTGCAGACCTAAAACTTGCTGCTAAGCACCTGTTGTCCTCACAAGATGCCTTTCACTCAGGTTCACAAAACACAAGTTGCAGGGTCCCCTGCAGACTGACCAGACTGTCCACAGGCCACTGGAGTACATTTCTCAGTTAATGCCTGTCCAAAAGGTGATTGGTCCACTCTCAAGTGAACCAACAAGCAGAACAGGGGACTGTCAGGAGGTATATCAGAAGCAGGCTCCCAGTCTGAACTGAAATGTTAATACCCTCAGTCAAGAGGAATTAAATCATTACAAAAGAAAGGCATACTGTAAGTTCTGCATGGAGGATACCATAGCTTTATGAGGTTCAGTTGTGGCTGGAAAGCATGTCACTCTCATCACGAAACCAATATGTATTCATACTTAAATCACAATGGTCAGTTACAAAAGTCTGGACTAGTTCTCTAGTTCTGGCAGTTTAAAGTACATGCTTCTCTTTTGCTTTATATAAATGCAGTTTCAGAGGGTTTTTTTTTTCCAGCACAAACCAAAGTTCTTAACAGATCAATGCAGAAACATTCACTGAAGCTGACCTTTGTATTTAACAGACATTAATTAGCAAATTAATGACATTTTTTCTGACTCAAGTTTTAGAAACACTATTTTAGCAAGTTCTATTAAAGCACTAAATTGCCCCATTTTCACATTTCAAAGATTAATAACAATTTTCACTCTGACTGATCAGCTAACCCTTCCACTCTGCAAGAGCATATCAAGTGATAGAGATCCAAGTATCCATTGAAAGCCCACACAAACTAGCAGCCTCCTGCCATGAAGGAGGAGGAAAAAAGGGGTTAGGTCTATAGCTATTAGATTGTATAATCTGGAAGCAGCCTTTAATTTAAGTTATGACTGCAGGAATCCACAGAAGAAGCATCAGTGTGATCCTAGTTCCTTTCTTGGTAGCTGCTGGGAGAGAAGAGATCTGCTGTTGGCTTAGTTTTAGTCTTGTCCAGAAGAACCACATCTCAGATGTTAAAATAGTTTCAGGTTGGGTTTTTTCTTCTTTTAAAATCCCTGGACAATTTTAAAGTTTCCCAGAGTAGCAAATGGGTATTTTTAAATTTATCTGACGTATTTCTCAGTTTTCATTTCTATCCCCAGTACTGTGGGTGAAAAAAATACCAGTCCAGAGTTTCTGTGCCCAATAGCACATTTTCTCTTACAGCACAAGAGAACTATATTTGAAGTGAAACCTATCTCGAAAGGCATAAAAATTCCTCGCTGTTCCCCACAATTACATGGATCTGTTCACAGGTAAACCACTTATTTAACAGTGCATAAAACCTAGGAAAATAAAGAACTGTATTAATTCCCATCTAAAATTTCAGGAACAGGCAAGATAAAAACATTGGCAGTAGGTCTGTAAGACAAAGTTGCAACACAAAAGGTAAGTTATTCTGCTTCTGCTGAGGGAAGGAAGACTACAGAGAAGCTGTATGCCTCCAGTGTGCCTTTTTGAGGAATAACAGTAACACTGGACAGGACCTTGTGACTGGCTGCCTCTCTCCTGGCAGCCAAGAAAGGCTGTTAAGTGAGCAGCCAGCAGCCGCCTGTTCTCACATCAATAATCCTACTTGACCCACAGCACATTTTAAAATTCTCACTGGCAGAAATAGAGAGACCAGAATTGATCCGTTTCAATGCCTGCTGTGCTTAAGTGTGCTGGAGATGCAGGCTGCTAACCACACTGTTAAATCCACCTGCATGAACCAGCTGTGACTGAAAAATGACTTAAACATTACCACACACCTACGTAAAAAATGACATTACAAAACCACACTGGAATCTTCATATCATGGTCAACACCTACTCCTTCAAATGGAGTTTAACACCAACATCAGTGTGTACCTACTACTTTGATATCGCCACAGAAGAACCACATCCTTTGTAATACCAAGATACGGTTTCTCAATCTTATTTTCCTAACAGTAAAAAACCATTTTTCATTCAATGCAACACTTACATTTATTAGAACACAAGTAATTAGATCTCTCAGGCACTAACACTGTAATTGCAGCTGACAACTTCCGTTATAGTAGTATCATCACTTTCTCACTGAAATAGGAAGTCTCACAATCTGGCAGCCCTAGATAGCGTATTAAAAAATTCCCCAGCGCAGCACCTATAAACCCATAAGCTGACACAATCGTTCTCCCTCAGATGCCACGAGGCCATCAGCCTTTAGCTTACACTATCTAGGACAGCAAATTTCCTGCCTGCCTCTCCCCAGATAGGAGATTTGCCTGATCTGGCTGTGCCTACAGCCTCAGAAGAGCTACTAGTAGCATCAGTGGACAACAGGGTGTGGAGTGCAGAAAAGGACCTCTCCCTTTAAGGCTGATTTAAAGGAACTCTGACTTTGCTTTAAGTCCCTGATATCACCATTCTCCATTAAAACCAATAGTAAAAGCAGTGACACTGTTTTCCTTAATTCTCAGGGTGGTCAATAATGAACTACAAAATGATCCAGATTTTGCAGTAGGTTAGAAGGAGGTCTGTTTTCAAGTAATGAACTTAAAAGAGCTCTCCAAAGTTATTCAGCTTGCCAAGTTTTATTCAATTTAGCTTCAGAAGTTTTGAAGGAAGACTGAAATAGTGTTCTCAAAACACTGTAAATATAGCATAAGTATTCTGTCACCCACATTTTGGAGTCAGGTCATGAAACCATGTACTGAAGCTCACCATTTTGCTAAGAGCTTATTGAGAACAGAGCTGACAACAAGCACAGTCATACACAATCTTCACCAGCATAACTTTTGCTCTGTTGTGCTTACTGTTCAGGCTAAATCACAAGAGGCAACAGGTTGATAAAACAAGCAACAGATATTTATTCAAGAAAAATATTCCAGAACTCCCACAAAAAGCAGCAGAAACACCTACACCTCTGTCTGCTCAGCAATATTCGCAGAAACAAGCAGCAGACAATAATAACATCCCTAACAGCGGCAAACAAGGCACTAAATGAGGTATATGACACTGTAAGCAACCATCACAAACTTCCTATTTACATGTTTATAGTCCTTTAAAAATACTATGCATATTATATTGAAATTATTTTGGAAAAAGTACTACTTGCATTAAAGGATCCAATGGCTGTAGAATCAATTCCAGATGAAGTAGCATAATATATAAGGACAAACATACCTTTCCACCTCAGTCGACATTTATCTCCTCTAGCTTTTTTTCTTAATGAACAGGAAGTTACCCAAAATGCACAGATCTCTGCTGTGACACAAGGCAGTTATTCTTGCAATTGAAGTTAGTGCAGAACATGCAAGTAAAATGGTAGCTTCACTGTGATGCATACAAAGTGAGCTCATGCCGCATTTAAATAAAGCTTTCAATATACTGCCAATTCCTTTGAAGACCTATACTAACCACATTAAATTAATGGTTTACTGGTTTATTGTATCATTTAAGGGTGTACTCTGCAAACAGGAAGTAGAAGAAAAATTTGAAATACACAGATTTTACAATACTATATTTCCAACAGCTACTTCCTATGCTTAATGAAAGACAGCCAGGAGTGATTTGTTTTTAGAACACACAAAACCAGGATTCTACTAAAAAGTAAAAGCCACACAGCCAAATTCTTGATCTCATTCTCAGACCTCCATAGACTCTAAAAACTACCTCTGCAAGGACAAATGACAGAATCATGCTCCTGCATATAACTACAACACTCGCCACAAGCAGTGCAACAAATGAACACAGGTATGCCAGACTGCTGATTTGGGAAGAGATTTCAGGATTTCCCTTCATAGTCACACCTGAGGATAGGTGCTCATATCACCACAAAGCTCTCAGACACTTCTTCAGGCCAGTAACAGCCCAATTAGATCAATAAGTTTCTGCCTTTTTGTTCTTCTACTGCCACAAAGGTGAAGTAAGAAACATTAATTGCAATGAACACATTGCAGTGAAGAATTAGATTCAGATCTCCGACTCTCATGGAGATCACATTCACACACAGAAAAACCATAGTTTGGGGGTTTGGTTGGGGGGTGGGGGGTGGTTTATTGCTACAGGAGAACTAAACTTACCATGCAACTGAGGATCACCTCCTCTTCATACTAGAGTCTTGGGCAGGGGGTGGGATGGGTGGTTGTTCACCAAACAGTGAGAACACAAAACATTTCTTCTCATAAAACCATGAATGGAACAAAACCACTGCTACTAAATCTGAAGTTCATTGGTTAAAATGCTAGCATTAGTCAGAGGAGCAAGGAACAAGGAACAGTTCAGCAAAAGTTCAAAAAATACATGTGTCTAAGATTCTGACTTGTAAGTCTTGTGTCTGAATAAAAAAAGCCTTAAAGCATTCACAAGCAGCCATCTAGCCCAGCCTCCCAAAATAACATGTTCAGACCAAGAACTCAGATGGGGGAAGAGATCATGCCCCTTCTTCCTTTGTTTCAAAGTAATTCTGAAATCTAAGCTTTATTCTTACAGTCTCTTAACATTGCCACAAGACAAGATTATTAGAGCAAGACAAGAAACATTTAAAAAAAATTAAAAAATCACATAATAAACAGGGGTCCTAAAATTTGTTAATAATTTCTATAAAGAAGATGTAGGGGGAAAAACATCAGTAAGTGTTTTCAGTTACAGGGAAATACCCTTAATTTCTCATAATGTTTTCTATTAGAAACAGTTTTAGCAAGACCAAGTTCTCAACAGTAATGACTTACATAATGCAGATTTGACTTCACACAGCCAAGAAAAAGCCTCTACCTTCAATACCTGGTCCTGAACTTAAATCAGTGTCTGCACCTCCTTGTCCAAAACTCAAACATCATGTTTACAAAGATTTGAAATCCCTTGTTATAGACAGCACTTGATCAGCTGAAACTGTGTGTAAAATTATAAGAAAAAAGTGTGGTTTGCCTTTGTTTCCCTTTAGCCCAAAATAAGAAGCTGGTGCTAAGTTGCCAGAGAAAGGAGCACCTGAAGCTGTGGAATTTACAAAAACTGATCTTTGTAATCCAAGAAGCTAAAAGCCACTGAACTACGGCTATTTTTTTGTGTCAGGGAAACATGTGACAGATTACATCAGCACTTGCAAAATTAAAATGTTTAGCCTCTTTCTACAGACATAACATTTCCGCCATCTTAATTCTGGACTAGCAGGTATCACTCCCCATGCAAATATAATTTCTTAGAGCGTGAGCAAGTAACATATGTCCAGCCCCCGCACTGCAGAAGCCCCAGGGAATGGGCAACTGAAGTCCAAAAGCCAAACATATTTCCTGATTAATTGGGCCCTTGAGGCTTTTGGGTGACATTAAAGAATCTGCCAGTCATTTTTCCCCTTCTCACCTCTTCTTTTAGATAGTAAGTAATAAAATAACATAAAATCTGCTTTCAAGACCTCATTACAATGAGGCACTTCATTCC
>JANZLP010000052.1:9924790-9938513 GCA_026930925.1 Chelictinia riocourii | reverse complement strand
AATTCATCCACCCCTTCCCCTGGGCAGGCAGGTGTTCAGCCATCTCCAGGAAAGCCGGGCCCCAGCACGCTAAGTAACGGTGGCTTGGGAAGAGAAATGCCATCACTCCAAATGCCCCCCCACCTCCCTTCTTCTTCCCCCAGCTTTATCTACGGAGTATGACATCATACGGTCTTGAATATCCTTTTGGTCAGCTGGGGTCAGAAAGAAAGTGTCTTAGATACCTTTTTCATTACCTCAGAGGTACATGTTGCTTAGTTTCATGTTTGCAAAAGTTTTGCAAACACTACATCTTTTGTAGTTCTGCAAAAACCTCCTGCTTTCACTTCATTTGCATTGATAAACTTAACTCAAAAAGACATGGATGCAGGTACCATAGGAACCATAATTAATGACTGCCATTACATTGGCAGCAGCTATCAATTTTACCTGCCAGTTTTTCAGTGCATTTCAGGAGTTACAGATTGTTGGTGTTCATCTTGCTAGGATCCATGGAAAATGTGGAAAATTGCCACATCAGAGGGGAAGAGAGTTTTTAGATGCAGACAGAAACTCTGCCGTTTGCTTTGGCATCATGTCAGCTGCTGAACATTTCTTTTAATGATATTGTGATACTGTGATGTAAGTGGTTATTCCAGTTACTATATGTCCTGCTGAAATGTTCTGAGCACTAACTTTGTCGATGCCCCTAGAAATGTCTCTCTTCCTTGCCCACTTCAGCACTACATAAATAAATTCACTTTCGTGATTTACATCTGGAGTGACAATAACAGCTGTGATTGATAGGCAACACAAAGTTACAGATAGGTGATTTACCAAACAGTCCTCAAACTGTTTATAAGGGAGTGGCTTTTAAAGACGATATAACTCTAGAAACCTTTAGTGCTCTTTGTACTGAGCCATAGAGCTCAAATGAGATCGCTTTGCACTGAGTTCCAGCACACGTCTCCAGAACTGTCTGTAAATCAGTGTCAATGCCTGGTGATTTCAGACAATGACTTTCATGCTGACCTGGGCGGCGTTACAGACACCTCTGCATGGAGGTTTCTGCGATCCATACGGCACTGCTGGGCAGTCACTGCCTGGCACACGCTAGTGCCTCTGCCTGAAACGTCCACATTAAAATGGGGTCCCTGATGGAGAGATGGATGGGTGGTGCTGCCTCTCCCCACATCCTAACCACTGCTGCAGTCATCCACATGAATCTCAAAACTTTCCTTACCTCATTATGTTTAAAGCGTTCAGAGACTGGTTAAAACCAGAGGAGTGTTTGGTTTTGCAAATGCATTTTCCCAGTACAACATGTGGAAAGCCCCACAACTGTATAAATTGTCATTTGAGAACTAAATACTGATGTTGTTGAATTTAATGTTAAAATTCCTGTTGATTTTAATGAGATCAGAAATGAGCCCTTGGGGCTTAAAAGAAAAAAAAAAAAGAAGTAAGAAAAAAAAAAGCTTAATCTCTCCTCTAGCTTGGAAGGCAAGGTTTTTATAGGCTTCTCCAAAGAACTGATCTAACAGCACCTTATCCCATAGTAGAGCTTATGTCAGTCAGTGCAGCTGTACAAAAACTGCTTTGAGTCAGATGCCAGGAATTAGCTGGAAATGAAGTGTCACTCAGCTAACCGTGTCACTTGTTCAGCCTGCAAGCCAAAAAAATATTCTGAAGCTGTTCACAGAAGGGGAATAATATTTTGCACGCGGTTCACATTTTGTTCTCTTCCTTGTCACAGCAGCTGAATCTGAATGACATCTTGTTTAATTGTTCTGCACACTTTCTGAACACATGAAGTGCTTTAGCTTTTGTCCCTGTGCATCACTACACCAAGTTTTAGAAAAAAAACAAATATTTGGATGGGGTATGTACTGATGTAGTTAAATTTCAAGTAAAGAAAGTATGTTTTCAGCCACAATCAATCCCTAACCATCCGGCTTCATTCAGCCGTCATCTGTTTGTATGCTTTGATATGTTTAACAAGCTGTCTCTGTCATAACCACAATACTTTGGAAAATTACCATTTTTACATTTATCAGCACGTTGAACCTAACTCTCTTCTTTTCCTGTAGGAGCAAGAATAGGCATACTTTCTCCATGTAACACACACAGCTGTGGGTTTTCAGAGCTTCGGAACACTCTGTTTGTTTGTTATAAAGGAAAATATATATGTAGGAACTGTGAAAAAGGGGCTGAAAGATACATTTAATTCATAGCAGATGCTGCATAAAAATTATGTTGTATTTTCTCAAGCAGAAAAGCAATAGAAATCCTAAATCCAATCAACAAAACACAAAGCAAATTTATTTTGTTGCCTCATTTAATAAGTTTGATAATCCTGTTAAGTTCATAAAATAGGCTAACGTAACAAACACAGCATCTTAGGCACATAACTGTAATCCAGAATTCAATGCTGAAGTGCATCAGACACTTTTCAAAACCTGTCACTGTTGCTACCAGCCCTTTCTAAAGCCAATAAATAATTCTTTAAAAGTTGTATGAACTTTTAGTTACCCACACAGAAGGCAATTCATGAGGTTAACGAGAACCCCCAGAAGAACCTCTGTGAGATTGATATGTGCAATCTTTGCAGAAGGACATAACACCAACTGTCTTGAATCTGACTGGTTAGCCACTTTAAAAATACTAACTTGAACAGTGTTCCTCTTCTGTTTGGGATGGTCCCTGAAAGAAAAGAAAAACAGAAAAAAACATAATCAAGTCTTACCATTCCCTCTGCACTCCAGTATAATAAACAGGGAGAAAAGGGGAAGGGGAATGATTGACATTTTTTCCCTTATTAATTTCATCAGTTAGGATGAAATAAAAATAATCAGAGAATAAAATTTAAATAGAACAGAACTAGACAGAATGATAATGAAATCTATTACAGACAAAAATATACACAGTGGAAAACCCCTGAAGAATTTGTGTCGCAAGCTCATTTCTAAGTAAAAGAAAACTACGTACCATTCCTGTTTAAAATGACATTCTGTCCTCTGGGTATATCTTTTAAAAATCCTGCAGTCAGCCTGTACATTCTTTAATTGAGTTATAACGAAATAGTGATTGTCAAATACTGTCTTAAATTAGAAAAATATCTGACTACCATGATTATATCCTCAAAACCTTAACTAAAAAGTCAATTTCAAGTCCAAGTAGTATATGTAATAATACAATTTCTGGTTTTTATTAGCTGTTGGAAAACATGACAGAAGTTGTTAGAAAAGGGATACAGGAAGCACAACTCCAGCTTCAGAAAGCAAATGAAGAACGACTTCTGGAAGAGGTAAGGCCATAGACATCAGTTATCTAGGTAACTTGAAATAACTTGTCACAACACAGGTAGCTTGCTCACTGGCCAGTGTTTGATTGTGTACTTTGCAGGGACTGCTACGACAAATACCTGTAGTAGGCTCTGTGCTGAACTGGTTTTCTCCATTCCAAGCCTCACCAAAGGGAAGAACATTTAATTTAACAGCAGGTAGGACTCAGTGCATCTGCAGCCACCTTATGCTGTCATTAGAACCATTTCCAATTTTGTACTAAAATTGCAACACACTTCCCTGTGCCAATTTGATCATGAGTGACATAATCCACCCTCAGGATGTAAAAGAACATGTTCTTCGCTATTTCTGTAACACCTAGTAAGACAATCTGCTAACCTCACTTGTACAGTTTACATTTTATTCTTGCATGCTGAGTCACATTAAAAAAGCTGTATTAGACATGGATATTTATTAATAGAGGAATCATTTCTGTGACTTTTGGCTAGGTATGCTGCAAAAGTTTGGTGTTTATGCTGCGTTTATTAATACGTAAGCTAGCAGGGTAGCTCAGGTCTTAGAACGCTACTTCACCATGTATGTGCACATGTATCCTCTTGAGTGTGCTTGCAAAGTGGCACTCGGGTGTTCTGCTGTGCTACTAGAACTCGATGTCTCTGAAATCCTGGTTTGAGCTATCATCTGTCTGTTGCCAGGCTGATAAAGTACTCGTC
This sequence comes from Chelictinia riocourii, assembly GCA_026930925.1. Taxonomy (NCBI): domain Eukaryota; kingdom Metazoa; phylum Chordata; class Aves; order Accipitriformes; family Accipitridae; genus Chelictinia; species Chelictinia riocourii. Next base: position 9,934,516 of record JANZLP010000052.1, on the reverse strand, counting down.
TGCATGCTAAATAGTGCAATGTCTGACAAGGGCAGGCTGAAACTAGCCAAGGACTAGCATGAACCTGGCTTTGTTGGAGACAGGAATGAATGGAATATTACAATGTAAAGACTATTAATTTACTCATATGTTTGTCATTCAAGTCTGTTGACATGAAAAGAGCTGTCTATAGCTTTTACATCATTAAGACTGATGTACTAACATACTGTTTTCTGCAATTATAAATTTTCACTGTAAAAATTGTGGCAGAATCTTAAGAATATTGCTGAACTCACCAAAGTGTCTGTTGGACCTAGAGCAATAGCCTAGCTGTCTGTGTGTCTCTAAACAGCAAGGAAGGCCTTCTGCTGAATTTGGGATCTTTCTTTCTGATTCTTGATGCACCAGCTGGAAGGCTCTTACAGCAAAGAACAGCAAGGTGTCTTCAGGAATACTTAGCCCCTCATAGCTAGATACCCCTTCCAAGTGCACTGCTCAATAGCTTGCAGCTGGGAATATGTGAAGTGAGTGTGAGGGGAGATTTTATTCATCTTTGTAAGTCTCAGCAGTCATGTCCCCAGGTACTCAGAAATGGATTACCATTAACTGGCAGTTTCAACACAACCTAGCACATGCAGGTGCAGAAATGTGCATTAAAAAAGATTGTTACATACCTTATAAATACAGATAACAGAAAACTTGTCTAGTTTGTGCTATATTCAACTTGATACTTTTTTCTTTTTTCAACCTGCAGGCTCTCTAGAATCCACAGAATCTACATATGTATCAAAAGCCCAAGGAACAGGCACTACACCACCACCAACTCCTATGTCCGGCCTTGCAAAGCAAAGACTTCCTGGTAAGTTTCTACATCCTGCCATCCAAGTTGCATGACACAGAAAGACCGACATGATTTTCTACCTTTCATAATATCTGGAAATACAGTTCATCTTCTAGTGCCTTAATTCCACCTTAAAAAAATTAATTTAAACATGGCACAGAACACCACCCTAGTCTGTTTTCTTCCCAAGAGTTCTTCCTGGGACTTCAGGAAGTTGTTACCCTATTAACTGACAACTGCCCATGAAGTCTGGAATCTTCCTCTGGAGTAGTATGAGGTTATTGAGTTTTAAAAGTCACCAGGCAAACAAGCTGAAAGTTTTCTTCAAAATAAAAGCATAAACAATGTATAATCAAGTATTTGAGCAACTGTATTTCCGTTGCTACCTAATATTTTGTGGACAAAGTCATTCTAAGGTGAAGATCTATTAAATCTATGGCACTTTCTGTGTAGTTGTATTAATTATTAATGTTGATTTGACTGGCAGGAAAACCATAGTTTTAACTCGCCTTTTGAGTTGGTTGGCTTCCACTTGTGATTTTCAGTGCAAATTTTTACCCTAGAATTACTTCACTGTGCATGCAGGCAGCTTGTTTTTCAGCTGTTTTAACAGTCTCTATGTACAGAGGATAAAGTAAGAGGTGCTGTTGCCTTGCAAATGTATCTGCATCTGCAAGAAAGTAGGTCTATGGTTAGGGTACAGGTTAGCACCCAAATAAAATCTATTTCTTTGCCATTGTAAAATTCAGATACTTTCTTTGAAACTTAACTTGTGCATAGCACATTTTGTATTTGCTGCCTTCATTGGTACTGTATTCGTCAAACACTTCTACAGGTCAGAAAATTTTTAAAAGGTCTCTAAGAAGTTCTGATGCATTCAGTGAGACCAGTTCAGTCAGCCACTGTGATGACCTGGAGAAGGTGGATCAGAGACCCCCAGCTCTATTCCCTGGCCAAGAGCAGGGACCTTTGGAGACAGAAAAAGCAGAGGAGCAGAAGGAGGTGGCACAGGCAACAAAGACAGACACTGAGGACATTCAAAGTGACAAATTGCCACGTGACTGCACAAAGGTAGAACAAGAAGGTCAAAGATAAAATCCAGCCTGTGGCTTTCAGACTTGGTGGAGGAAGCCCATGCCCTGGGAGGCAGGGTATTAATGATGCATTTAAAATGTGAACAGTGCTACACACTAGTACAGTAATAACTACTGTAACTTATTAACTGGGATTTTGCACAAATATAAATTCCCCCCCCATGGTACAGAGATTTGTCTTATTGTACACTTATTACAGTTGCTTTAATCCTCTACATGTCGGTGTCACCAAAGTACTAGTGAAATTTATTAAGTGCTCATAAAAAAAACATTTATAAAAAACAATTGGCAGTTATCCTTCCTATAGCAATCTAAGTAAGCATAATAGTTGCTAACTAACCAATCAATCAGCAATACACAGGATTAAGAATACAGTTGTGCACAATAATTGTAAAATGATCTTACTTTATGTTACTACACTTCTAAAGCAAATCAACTGCCAATTGTTCACCTTTTTTAATATTTAAAATTCAGTTTAGCCTCTCTTGCAAAACATCTGCTGAAGTCACACTAGCTCTGTTTTGCTGGGTTTTTTTTGTTTTTTTTTTTTTTTTTTTTCACCTGATAAAGAACAGTGCCAAACCATTGTGGTGCAGTGAGCAGTAGCAATGGATGCCTGTGGTGTATATAGGAGTCACTGAATAGTACTTTGCCATCAACCATTTTTTTCCTGCTGTTGTATGACTTGACCCATTCAGCTAAGGCCCTAGGTCAAGTGGAAACTAAGTTAATGAGTTTTAAGCCTTTTAGAAAGAAATAGCGCCTCTGCATGCCTAAATGGCTTCTTGCTTCTGCCACTGGAAAGAATCACCAATGCACCATTATTTTTCCTTTGTACGGCCTTTCTAAACCAAATACTATTGAACACATTTATGTAGGGTAACTGGAGTTTTCTGTTGTGTATTTTTAAAGCTAGTTGTAGTAAAGCTTGAAAAAACAATATATTTGTGATGGTTTCAACACTTATTTTTTGAATAACAGTAACTTACCTATGGTAGGAATTGTACAGATTCAAAGAAATTATATAGGTTATTTACACTACAGCACAACTTCATAGTGTCTAGGACTATTTATGCACAAGCAAAGCTTTGGATAAATCAAAAGGTACGGTGTAGAATTCTCTTCCCCCCACCCTGAATTATCTTAATCACTTCGCTGCAAATTTTCAGGGCATCTTGTGGAAAGGAGAGCTTTGGAAAAGCTTGCTTTCCTCAAGGTATCTGATTTTTGAGGAAAACCATCCCATCCCTGTAGAACAGTAGTTTGCTTCAGTTTTTTTTGTTTGGTCTTTTTTTTCTCCCCCCCTAAAAGATATACATTAACACTATAACACCTGTAGTGGTAGCAGGACTGACTTTCATAATCTGAAAAATCTGGGGTTTTTTAACTGTACTGTCACCTGATTTGACTCTCAGATTCTAGATCTTGTGGTGCTGGGATGCCATGAACAATGTTAATTTTGCTGTTGGGGTAATTTATGAAAATCAGTGCAATTTTTCTAAAGTGCAAAAACAATTAAGTTGACTAGTCTTCCTCATTGGTTTCTTTGGTGCAATGAAGTATGTTAGTAAGAGTAATTTGTTGGGGATAGCTTTATCTCCACAAGGGTTAATTTTTAATGTTTTTATATTTGGAAGTGTTAAACCAGTAGTTTTGTTGGAATGAGCTTCATTCTTTAGATACTATCTAAATGTTTCAATAAAGATTCTTCAAATTACTACTCTTGAATTAAGTTATTGTTAAAGTTACTGAAACATAGGGAAGTGTGTGCAACTTTCACTTTGTGCAGAAAATCATTTTCTAAAGTACACACCAATGTAATGACTGCCCTTCTCAGTCTCTCTGCACTGCTACCTCTCTTTAACTCTGCTGATCAAATTACTGCATTGGAGCAAGAGAACATAAATAAAGCCCAATTCTTTCTTCAAAGTACCAGTGATTCCTATGTAATTAATACAGAAAAAGCAAGTTACTTCTGTCAAAATACTTTATTTTGAAAAGTACAGAACAATGGTATTTGTGACCAGCAATATGCTTTCTGCAACACATTGCTCTTCTTGCAAGACTATACTTTCCTAAGTAGTTGTGGTGTTTGGTTCCAGGTTAGATCATGTCAGAACAAACCTGTTCCCACAACCCTTCTTCATTTTTTTTGTAGATGCGAGGTTTCCTGTCAGGAAACAGGGAGCAAGATGGAAATGGATGTTCTTTTAAAAATGTTAATGTAGATCTAATGTGAGAAACAAAGTGGGGTGGCTCAGCCATGGGCGATGTGGAAAGATTCTGAAAAACAAGATGGTTGCAAGAGCTGCTTGACATCCAGAATACAAAGTTCTCCATTATTCTGCTTTTTAATAAGATCATTCCCCCCTGCCTCCCCAGCAGTACACTGGGAAGAGTTTTGACAGACTGTACCCCTCTCTCTCCTCAGCTGGAAGGAGAAAAAAAAAAAAAAAGTCAGTTTCAGGTACCTGTAAAATCTGCTTATCATCTTGTTCCAACCAGAAATCCACATGTGGGAAAGGCCTCCAGAAATAAGGCCCAATATGTAGTTGTTCCATCTTTGCATCATAAATGTTAGTCAGCTGTAACAACACAAGGAGCCTTAAGAGTTGGACAATGTTTACACGGATGAGAGACAGCAAATTCACTTAATCTGAAAGGCCTTAAGCTGCAGCTTTTGTCTTAGACATTCTGCATGCCAGCTCAACCCCACTTCATTCCTACTGCATTAAGATTAACCAATTATTCTGACAAACAAGACAAACTGTAACAACACACCCAGAACTGAAAGACACTGCTGGGATTATGCCCATGACCTGAATCTCTTTACTTAAGTTATCCTGCAGAAAGCTGTAGGGCTAGTCCAAACAGCACATCAAAGAGTTGTACTTCCAAGACAAGGCTTACCCCTTGCAGAAGTGATTTGATCTCCACCATTAGCCTTTGCCTCTGCTCTTCCATCTTTCTCATTTGTTTTATTACTGACAGAACACTACCAAAGTAGTTTTTCCTTAAACTTCTAACATTTCATTGCCCCTAACTGGTCTCCCCTTCTGGCAAAAATACCCTTTTTCCCCCTGTTATTTTTTACTCACTGTTGCTCCTGTTAAAACATGGGCTGAACGCAAATCTTCATCTGGCCCTTTTTCTGGGAAGGTTGCAGGGAAAATCTCTGCTGTTTTAACATTCACAGCTGGTAAGAAGTAAGAGTTTAAATACAGAAATAATTAATTCTTGCAAAACACTTGTTTAAAATGACCATGCCCTGACACAACTATGTTGCAGGAATGTTAGAACCCATCAAATACTATAGTTGTATTTCTCAGTACCACAGACCCCTTAGCCTGTGACAGCATATTTCTACTTATTTTGCTTTGGCAGCATTTCAGTATTGCAGAAGAACATTTTCAGAGGTTCTTCAATTAGAAAAAACACAGAATGACAATGCAAAGAAGGCTGAATTCTAACCCCAAAGGTTAGTACAGTAGCTTGATACTGACAAAATCCTAAATACAGTTAAATGAAAAAAAAAATCTGCTTGCATTTTTACACAGCCACTTCCATGTATGCATCTACCTTAACTTGTACCAGAAAACTTATATTTCTACCTATGTCTCCAAGAGCAAAACTTCTAGGACAGTCATTACCTAGTCATTAAAAGCAGACCATTTACTATTGACATCTGAAAAGCAATCCAGTTACAAAAAAATAATTAAATGCTAATTTAACTCACCTATTCCATAAATTATTGGAAAGTGGATGTCCTTTTCTTCTCTGTCATTTAGTTCTGTAAGAAAAAAAAAAAAGTCAAACTCTTAGGGCTTTGCATTTTTTTCTGAGCAGCATTTAGTTATGTGTTACCAGAGAAGAACAGATCTGATGTTGCCTAAAGACAGAAAAAAACAAGGAAGCCTAAAAGAAATATGGAAAAGAAGGTACAGGTCAATAACAACACCCTTGGAGCCTGGAGTAGAACTCTCTATCTCAGTGTGGCCACCTCTAGCCAACTGTCACTCCCCTTTCTGCACAGGCACTTTACAAGAAAAAAAAACACAATGCAAAACTACCATGATACCAAGTTTCGAAGATGTAAGTCACCAAAGGCATTGAAATGCAGAGATGATAGAAATATGACCTGAATGTGAAGAAAAAACGAAGAAAAGGAAATTACTTCTTCCTTTATGTGACATCACACACTATGAACTAACTGAGTTTATGAATTCATTCGAACCTGCAGGGAGGCAGGTCTAACAAGCTGGCAGGTCAAAGGTCTCTTAAGTGCCTCTCTCAATTGCCTCTTAAGATATCCATAGACAGACAGCAGCTTTCCACAGGACAACGGTGGCGAAATAACCTGGTAATGATCATAAGTGGTTCTACAATCAGTTGCATTTCAGCAGCACTTGGTAAGGAGAGAATCCTCGCTACATTGTCTATTTGATATCACCACACACACTACCAGCAATAAAACTAAAAATTACAAATTGTTACAGAGGACTTGTGCTATTCTTTCTTACAGGACGGATAAAAAAGCCATGTGTGGAAAGACCCCAGCACTTTGATTTCAGTGGCTAAAGATACTTCAGAAACCAAGGAAACATTTTCTTACCTGTTACGCAGAAAGTCACCAAATGAACATCATCTGGTTGGAGATCAAATGCTCCTACAGCAACAACGATAGCAGCAATGTGTAAGACTGACTGGTGGCAAAGCAGGTGCTGTATATAGACGAGGGGGCATTATCAGTGCTGCGCACTGCAGAATAGATGGGCAGAGATACCTAACACACTGTTCCTAGATAAGGCAACAGAGCAAAGAGTGTTTTGCAGATTTGCTTCAAAATAACTTTTATAAAATTAAAGCCACCACTACTAAACGTAACAGTAATTTACAGAGAGTGGCCATTTGTAATAGCAAAAACATGCTAAAGTGTTGTGCCACTTACTCCATTTACTGATACTAGTTTAGCTCTGGCATCACATCAGCTTTACTTTTGTTCACTACACAGTTAACAGCTTATATTTCAATTTATTTTCCTAAAATGTTACAGATACAGTGAGCAAATGTAGTCTTTCATTAGCTGTAAATTAATTCTGCTTTTCACCATCCGACACACTAGGAAAACCCCCTTTTTTTTCCCCACAAAGTTCTAATAGCAATACAGCATTATTGTTTCAAATTTTAACTTGATGCATGAAAGATGCATCAAAAAGTTAAAAAAAAAATTTAACCAAAATACTTTGTTCTGTGCAGAACTCTCATACAACATATAACACAGGTAACAAGAATCACTGGGTGCAATGGCCACAAGGGTGCATCCCGGGATCTTTGCAGGTTCCCTTTCCCTTTTTTTTTTTTTATCCCCTTGGCCACCTCCCTCCAATCCTGACATCTGCCTCTGCCCCTGTCCCTGCCCTTTCCCCTTCCAGTGGCGCCAAGGCCTCTCCACACTCAGAATGTGCTTAGCACAAGCCAGAGCACTTGCAGGTAAGCAGGTGCTTTACGTTTCCAGTTTGTTTGTAAAGACATCTTTCATCAGACAATTCCAAGCAATAATTAAATTTTACCTCATCACATCAAGATAAGAAATGAATAGTAACTAATGAAGTCACCTACACATATAGATTTAGACAGTGACAACACTTGACCAAGATCAGGTAGCGTATCGGCAGCAGGAATCAAGCCCCGCTGAACTGCACCCCAATTCTACATACTAGAATATAAGCCAGGAAGAAGTTACAAGCTTAGACCCTCCATCCCACATGCTGGCCATATGTGAGCCTCAGAAGTCCAACCCCTCTCCAACACCAAAGTCTCAGGTAGAGAAAACACCCCTCAAAACGAATCAAGATTTCTTTTCATTAAATGACAGGGGGCTGAGATTACAAACAAACTTTAACCCAAATCCAGTCAGAACTCTTTTTTTTTTTTTTTTGGACATGAGAGTGGAAAAAACGTGAACTTACTAAGAAGCTGATTAGTAAGTTTTTGTGATAACTGCCTATCATCATTGAAACCTCCAACTAGGTGCACTTCCAGCCTAACAGAGATGGAATAACAGGAAACAGCAATTAAAAAGACATCCCAAACTGAAGAGCTTTACAAAATAATCCCCAGCCCAACCTGCAAAGCAATCATTAGAGTAGCCTCACTTGTTACAGTCACATGCACCAAGTCGGTTTGCATTACATAGCAAGTTATGGTAATTCCATTCTGAACATTTCAGGGATCATCCAGGAAATAGCACAAATTAAGAACTTTAAGAGGCATTACATACATGCAATTCTATCTAACCCAGGGGCATCTCCAATGGTCAGCACCTCTGGTTTGGACTGAACTTAACCACCTTTCAGTTCCCAAGAAAGGGTTAAACAAAGATTTTTGCTCCCCTGACCTCCTCACAACTATTCTGGACCATACAGCTGGGTTCTTCTCTGAGAAGTGTCTATGTAAAGACAAGTCCTGACAAAGAGACTGTATCTTTTAAGTTCATTGAGTTTTTGTTCTTACCAAACTACAGGGGCAAAAACTTCCACATCCAGAAGAACCTTGTTTGCTAAATTCTGTTTCAGAGCATTTTCCCCCACTGTCCTTACCCCCCCCCCTTTTTTTTTTTTTTTTTAATGTGGGACTTAGAAAAAATCCCAGATGGATTCTCAGATCCCAAAAGGAATTTACAAGACCAACAGTCTGGAAGAAAAAAATAAAACATAAAACCAAAAGCAGTTCTTTGGAAAATTTCGCACATCTGAAACAAAATTTTAACCTCCGTGTCCGCCTGGAGAAGCAGGCTGGGAGCATCCCGGGACGGCACTGGAGCTGAGTGGAGCCGGGCTGGCCTAGGCCCATGGCCTGGAGTCCATGACTGAACCTGGAGTCCATGACTGAAGCAGGGCTGGGTGGAATGAGGTCCAGGTGAGGCAGTTTGGGGCAATTAATCCCATTAGTGCTGTGAGGGCCCTCACCTGGTGCCTTTTGAAACCCTCAACCTCTCAGCTGTCAGCTGTTAACGAGCCAGCGCTCATTAATGACCCCAGAGCTCATTAATGACCCCTCAGCCACAGGTGGGGGGTTTTGGGGAGAAGAAGGAACGACTGCTCCAGACCCTGTGTAGGGGAGAGGTTGTCGGCTGATCCTCTGTGCTGCTTGTGAAAACACAAGGTAAAGGAAAAAAGCTGCTTTTATTTCGCAAGTACTTTTATTTTAGCTTGTTGGGAGAGCTGAGAGGCAGTGAGGTATTGTGAGAGTGGGTTTCTTCAGTTGTAAGTAAGCGTGGGTGAGTTAGAGGTGGGCTTGCAAGTTAATTTGCTGAAAAGTCAGTATTTGAACAGGGCAAAGGTGCCCAAATGTTGTGTGGAAGGACTGTGTGGAGAAGAGAAGCGAGATGGATGCCTTTACACGAATCCCTGCGTACCTGTTCCAGCAGTGCCGTAGCAGCGGGCAGTTAAACATCCAGGTTACGGCTCCAGGAGTGCTCCCGAGAGGGAGGTGAAATGAGCTGGGGAGAGAAACCTCATCCGGTAAAAATCAGGGAAAGGGTTTGTTGGGTTTGCTGGAGAGCCCCCCCCTCGGCCTGTCGATGGGATGGTGTTTGTGTGGAGACAGCTCGTCCGAGCCTGCCGCAGGTTTGGTGTTTGTCCGTGTTCTGTTTTGGCTCCTTTTCTAAAAAAAGGCAGTCTGCCCCATCTGTTCATATTGCTGATTATTATCACTGAGGGGGGGAGGTTAAGGCATGCCAAAGGGGCTGGGTGAGTGCTGTTATAGTCTAACATGCAATGCTTTTTCTTTTCCTAAAACAAAAAAAATCCC
>JANZLP010000052.1:9695034-9707215 GCA_026930925.1 Chelictinia riocourii | reverse complement strand
TTTGTTTTTCTTAAGTACCCAGCCATTTGTCCCCCTAGCAACACAGTATGGGGAAAATTCCTTCAACAGAAAAAAAAACTAGAAGAACTTTTAAAACCCCAACACCCACCCAGTGCTAACAATAGGAGGTTAGTTAAATGATAAATAATAGTAAGAACATCAAAAACAGTGCATTTTATGTTGATTGCAACAGCACCAAACCCAGAATATAAAAGTGTTTTATCTGTCCCTAAATCATGACAGGTAACCATGGCAATCATACCATTTCCAACAGTTCATGGAAAATACTCAAAACATCTTAAGTGAGCTGTCCCATTAATAATGAAGAATATCAATGTTTTGCCATCTGTTACATACTAACAGTGTATATGAAAGACCAGCAGTTGTGTGAAACAAATTAAACTGCAAGTTGGAATGAACTTAGCTTGTAATGAAAAACTGCAAAACAGCGTAACATAAAATATGGTGCATTAGACTCTGCTTTTTACTTTTATAGCTTAACATCATCTTCTAATATCTGTTGAGAGCCTATAGGATTTCCATTATGTATTCTCATTTTTAGAGATTTGTAATTTGATTCTAGCATTTTGCTGTGGACAGAAACTTGGCAAATTCTCAGTCAAAAAGAATTTCATAAAATATTTTGGAAGACATTAATTTCAGATTAAAAATATTTTCCCAGATGTGTTTTGATACTTCTGCAATCTGAAGCAGTTTTGCGTGTTAATTGAAATTTTGTGGACTCTTAATAAGAAGTATATTCTCTTGAACTGTGGGCTAGGAAATAACTTTGACAGTAGTTTGTGGAGAAACAGTGGTAGCTTTATTTTTCAGAATATATGCCTACAAATAGAAGGTGAATGCTGGTACGCTAAGTCTCAATTAACAATGTGTGTACAATATAAATTTACTCTGCATAAACTGGTGCTAATGTGGCCAAGATGCTCTACAGATGTGTATCAGAGTCCCTATATTTTATGTAACTGTGTCCCTTTCTATACAGTACCCTTTTTTTAACAGGGAAAGAGACATTCTTAATCAATTATGAAGGCACTTACTAGTTCCTTTTCTATGTGCAGAATGCTTTTATGGATTGTTAATCAGGTGGTACTGAATATGTGAGGCTTTCTGTCTGGTCAGATTGGAGCTGATTTTCAAGTACAGTAAGGTAATTTCAGCATCATTACAAAGAGCAGTAGCAGCTGTCCATAAATAATCCCTCACACTAAGGATATATGGCTCCAAAGTTTATCTTTTGAATTGAAAAGAAATCTCGTATCTTGAAAGCAGAGCTCCTGCCTTCTTTGAATACTCTTTTCCCCCCTGTAGTGCCATGGATCAGGGATTAGGTTTATCATGAATACAGTAGGAGATGTTTTACAAGTAATAGTTAAGAGTTAAATTTTTCAAGTTTGGTGCAATCACTCAGTCTACCACTGGACCCAGTTAGAAGAATTGAAAGGGCCAGCTAGCCTTGCCTTTTGGTTTTAAAGTTAGTAAGATAGTAGCTAATTCTTCAAATACCTTCATGGAAAGATTTGTAGAAATGGCATCTAGGGCCCAACTCAGAAAAATGCTTAAAAACATGTGCTCCCAAATTGGTTATGGAAGAATCTAGTATATTCTGTATAAAAATGGAGAAAAACTTAATATAGAACAGTCTGTTTTTTCTATAATAATTTCAAATTATATAGAATTTGTGTCCTATAAACAGTAACAGCTCTTGAAAGCATAGGAACCAAATATGTATAATGCTGGTTTTAGTGCCATTTTTTGTATGTGCTTCTGGAAAAAAAAAATCAGTGCCACAATTATTCAAAATTTATTTTTATAGCCAGATTTGAAAGAACTTACTGTTTTTTGGCTAGAGCTCCTGCTAGTGCTGTTTTGGTTTTTTTTAAAGCAACACATGTAATAAAGGCAGGTAAAATTCATAAAGCATTCCTGCAAAAAAAGAGGCGTTTATGAGGCAAAGAAAAGATCTTCATTGTCATTTGGATCCCAACTGGTCAAATGACTGGCTTGATGATTCAAGACACAAGTTCTCTTTCCTTGTTAGAGACAAGACCTGCTATTTATTCGTCTTACCCATTCCATTTCTTCTATATGTTTTTCTTACATGGATTTCAGAAAATACCTTTGATCTTTGTAATAATACCTATCCATATTTTTGAGAGCAGGTCTCCTTTTTCAACCATGTTAGCAGGATCTCTCTTCAATGAGATCTTGAAAGTGTGCATTTATTTAGTATTGTTACTTTATCTTTCCATACATGCATTTATTTTCCTAAAAATGAAACTATATAACCTGTAATACTGTGAAAATGTAAGGATTTTTTGCAAAAGTGTATGTAGTTGTAATTTTAGTAAAATTACCAGGTCCCCAAAGTACGTTCATATCAAGCATACATAAATCTGTTTCCTGTGTGAATAGATATGCAAGTGTAGATTTGTATTGACAGATACAGTCTCATACAAAAACATATACTGATACAAATCCAAATCAAAATCTTTCACTTTACTTTTTGCTTGTAAATAAAAATATCATTTAGGAGTTGGAATATAAAATACTAACTAGATTTCAGTTGTAGATAATTGGGTCCAATGAAAGAGGGTAACAGTTACCTTTTTAGAATTTGAGACTGAAAAAATTGGCCAGGCTTTGGACCAATTGTGTTCTTCCACTACCAATTATTCTGTTTATTGTTTTGTGACAAAACCTCTTTATTATTGCAACAACTTGGCAGTAACAACTGTGTGGTAAGATAATTTCTCTGAGTAGTCAACCTGCTGTTGCAAAATGCACATTTAATGGTATAGACCTACAGCTGAATCATTTTGACCTTGGTTTACATTACTTCTGGTAAGGACAATGGGCATTAGTACATGGTACAGAATTTCACGATTGTGCTTAGTGTTTGTTTTAGAGATCAAATTTATATCAGTCTAAAAGAGCATTTTAAGTGTTTTCAGGCTGAGTTTAATTTGAGATGTTCTGTATTTCACTTGAATAACTGGCAGAAAAATAGCTATATTATAAGCACTCATCTGATCAGCTGTAAACGGCAAAAATGCATTCCCTAAGCATGTTCTGGCAGTCTTAATTAGAAAACTCCTTTGTGTTGTTATTATGTGTAGTTAACGAGATTCTTTACAATAACATAATGGATAGAAAGTACCTACATTCAGCATTTTGCTCCTGTCTTTATAACAAAGTGGTCCTGCCTGTGAAAGAAGATGTATTTATTTAAATACACGTGCAGTACAGAAGTCATACTAAAAGAATGCAGCTTCTGCTTAAGAGAAAATTTTAACATAATTGAAATTATTTCACTGAGCATACTGTTGTTAAGCATTGGTGACCAAAAAAAAGTTAAGAACTGAAAAAGTGCTAATGCATGTGGTACTTGAAAAATGGAGATTTTCTTAGGGGCTTGAAAACATAACTGATAGAAGTGATGAAAGTTAAATCAAGGAATTGTAGTTGGGGGGTGAGGCCAGTTCTTTGGAGTATCCCTAAGCTGAGGCTGTGTCTGTGCTGTTAGCAGGCTTGTAGACCAAAGAAATGCTCCTCCTTCCTCCATTATATGCAGTCAAGTAAGACAGGGGGAGAGGATTACTCCATAACTGAAATGGTCTCACATGCCAAACATCACCACTACTCATGTGGTTGAAGCTTTCAGAACCAAAGCTGTTCCACAAACTTTTTCTTCTTCTCTGAGATCTATGTGCCACGCTTTCTTGTCTTGTGCCTCATACAGCTGGTGGTAGCAAATTAGTGTCCCTACCAATATGATGATGTGATACTTTAAATCCTTTGAGTGAAAAGACAGGAAGACAAGTCTGTTCCTTGAGCTAGTCAAAGAATCCAGCAGGAATAAAAATCTTAGTGAAAAGAAGGAAAACAATAAAATTTGTACGTTAATCAATTAGATAATTAGTATTACACTACACTATTATTTATTATTAGCATTCCATTTTCTTCTAATATTATGTGTCACCATGTATTAAAATTTTTGCTTTAACATTTCCCAACAGCTTGTATAGACTTCTGTTCCACACATTTGTCCAGACTACGTCAGTGCAGCGGGGCACGAGCAAGCTGTTGCTCTGTTCTGTTTGAGTAGTAACTGTACTCAGTTGTGGAGTACTGGGTGAGTGACTCTGCAGAGTGGATTGCATGAAGTGTCAACAATGCAGCTTTGTTTTTTAATAAAGTGTCAGTTTCTAAGAATTTTCAGACTTCCTTTCTTCATTTTTCAGTAAATCAATTAACACTAGAATCACTTGCTGTACATTTTGTGTGCGTGGTTTGTGTATGTTGGTAAAAAACCAATGTGACTGATAAAGAAATAGCAAACCATATAATACATCGGGTTTTTTTTATTTTCACACTGATCTTGATTATTACGTGTATTAATATAAAACTGGAATGTGAAACAGGGCTGGACATTGGTTGTAAGTTCATACCTAGAAAACAACAAAAAAAAGGATCTGTATGTATTTCAGAATTTTGCGAAATTAATTAAACAACACATGCACTGCCTAAGTTTTTGAAGCCTGTAAGTATGAATGTCTTCAGCAATTATCATTGTTACAGTAATTACAATTACATGTTATTAAGTAATCACGTGCAAATAAAAGACTTCCTTAAATTATAAAAAAATGGGGCTATTTTTAGTATACAGGATTAGTTGCCAATATTTGCACAGACACCTTACTTAATATTTGTTGATTATTTTTTTTTTAATTCTATGAATTTAAATTACTACTTTGAGAAATGCCATTCAGAATCTTTTATCATTTTCTTGTGTCTCTTAAAAATATTGCTGTTCCTGGTAACTTCTCCTAATGAGAAATAAGAACAGAACAAAATGTCAATAAAGGTTCTAGGAACTCTACAGCAGTTCTGAATTTGAGGAAGCATCCCTACTTTGATGATGAGTTAGTCTCTTTTACCTAAGAAAGGAATAATCTGATTTGCATCCCATGGGTGGCAGTGTGGCTTGTACCTTTTTAATGCAGTGAATTTATTCAGTGTTGTCAAATGTATTTATGGTGTTTTGTTGGTAGGTTGTAATTTTTTTGCAAGAAACAAGAATTTGTTTCTATGGCTTTTCTTATACAGATAAATAATACAGGTTGGATAAACACATCTTACAGATAATAGTCTTCCTTTGAGAGCTGTAATTGTCTAATAATAGTTTTGGCTTAATGCCTAAAGAACATACTCTGACACTTAAACCAGGTGATCAGAATGCCTGCTTTCCTGAGATATAGCGTACTGGTTGTAGTTCAAACCAGCCAGCACCCGATTTCACTGTAAATCTATTATAGTCTTATGTTTGTGTGAAATGTGTAGACTTTATGTTATATTTTGCTGTAACTGTGATCCCTCACAGGAAAAAGTTGAAGTTAGATGTAAGTTACAGGATACATGGCCTTGTGCTGGTTGTTAGACTTTTAATTTGTAAGTCCCTCAGCGGAATGTGGACTTCATAGAATTATTTTCTTTATTGGGGCCAATATAATATAAAATCCTGAGATCTAAAATACTATAGGAACTTAAGTAAAACTTTTTTATGAGAGTTGTGATATAATCTTTAAAAAAGCAGTCTACTACAAGAAAACTGCATCATAAAATAATAATTTATTAACATAATAACAAAAAAGCTGGAGGAATATTAATCCATTCTGGTTTGTGTACCCAATGTCTGAAAAGTATGAATTGTGAAGAAATGTTGGGAATAAGTCAGTATTTCCTTCTGCGAAGACTGGTAATTCTGGATCTAAAAAAGAATTGCATAAATTGTTATGCCACTGCCTCTGTGCCACTGTTATGCACTGCCTTTCTAAGACTGTAGTATTTTTATGGAGATATGCTATTACAAAAAGAATTCTGGTCCCTAGAAGATACATTCTGCCAAGGAGAGAATTTGGCATCCTGTCAGTGGATATTTTTGTGAAACAGGTTTTTATTAGATTGCATGATTTTCCTTCTTTCTAAGGCGGCCAGAGTCACAGGTTTTTTACATATTGCTGACACATTTCTATAGACATAATAAACATAGATCATCAAAAGATCAAATTTTATGCTTATTAGGACTGTTTAGTTACATTATAGAACTGAAAAACATATTCTTTGTGCCATTTATATTTTTTCCTTTCTATTTTTAGGATGCAAAGTTTGTAGAAGAGCGACGCAAGCAGCTACAAAATTACCTAAGAAACGTAATGAACAAAATTATTCAAATTGTGCCAGAATTCACAGCCAATCCAAAAAAAGAGACTCTTATTCAGCTGATGCCCTTTTTTATGTAAGTATCTGTCAAATAATTAAGAAAATATTAAGGTTTTTTATCACAATATAATTTAAAATTTAATGCTAGCATCTCCAAAATCTTTGAAACAGTGTTTTTTTAAATAGAAGGTTCCTGGTCAAATTATAAGCGCTTTTGTTATATTTAAAGGAATATATGACATATATAGTAATTGTTGTTTATTTAAATGGTAAGTTTGAACAAAAATCACTGTGTAAAGCTTTCAAAAATATCTAAGTGACCTTAAAATCTGCATCTATTTGTACTCTTCAAACATTAGGTGGTTTTGATTTCTTTAATTCATCCTTTTTCAGTTTTGTTTTGCTTTTGTTTGTGTGCAGTTTGTATTTTTGTTTTTAAATTTATTTTGGGGGTTGAGGGTGGAGCACTATTAGGGTACCTACTAACTAAATTAAGAAGTCAAGCTGTTGAACTCTTTCTAGCTACGTTTTGCAATCTGCTGACACATGTTCTGATCTCCTTAATGTTAACGTTGAATATGTCCAGAAATAGTTTAACACAGTCATCTGTCAAGAATCTCAAAACAAACCCTTTGATATACAATCATACAAGGGATGTCATCTGTTAAAATCTTTCCATTTTGCTGTAAACATCATTCTTTACAGTATTTGTAAATGATATTTGGAACTGTTTAAGAAATAATATTAATGAAAATTTGTTTTTGAAAGTGGTGTTAACTTATTTCTTTCACTAATAATTTTTCAGTATAATGGTTTTTCAGTACTACAGCTGTACAAATTATGTATAGATTGAACACACATTCTTAGTAAGTCATCATATAAATTTGCTATCCACAAGCCTCTGCACAGGGAATGCACATCTGTGCCTGTCAGTCATGGATGGATCTATTTGCAGAATCAAAACCAATTTAAATTTAATATGTTTCAGTAGAAGCGTGCATACTTAGCTATACTATTTGCATGGTCTTCTGTAGGGTTTCAGATTTTCAAGTTGAAACTTTTTTTCAAGAAAGTGTATTTATTAGAAATAGATAAATGGAAGAATTCCGATATGTATTTTGTGGCATGCATGCTTTTTCAATTTCTCCTGGATTTGAAAAAGCAAAAATCAATTTGATGAGACACCTTGATAATGATGTTATAAATGGCAAAATGATGTTTGTAGGGACAAACATCTTGAGAGATGTACCTTTTTCTCCCTAAGAACCTATTTTGTAGAATTTGACTAAGGGCTATAAAGATTGAAAAGGTTTCAAGTACTTTGAGTTGAGGGACCCATACATGGCTTTTAAAGTCATTTTAAAGTAGTTTTCCTTCATGTTGTACTTTATTTTGTTTCTTTAAAGAAGAGGGGGGCAAGTAAAAAATACATTTGCACTGAATTTTAAACTCAAATAATTTTTGCTCTTCCTGTCCCATTAAGTTTTGTTTTAAGATGGTTAACTACAGCTGTGTGAAGTAGTGAACTGAATAATTTCTTGTCAACTTCATTTCATAACCTACTGCTTTAAATGTAGAGCAGGAAAATAAATTCCGAACAGTGTGCTATATAGGGCCTAAAGCCTATATTATTTTTTGCAGTAAAAGAACAATGCTACTGAAGGGAACTTAGGCATCCTTAGGCAGACACTGAAAAAGCTGATTTGATGGGATGCAATGATGATATTCTGCATTTGATTCTTTTCAATGAAGCTGTGTTAAATGAATACTTAGTAGCTCAGAAAAATGCATTGGTACCACTAGAAATACGTAGAGGTGTTCCATTTTTAACAAAATCTGAATTCATATTATTGATTTCAAGTGCCAAGTTGCCATAGGAAAACCAGAAATATTCCAAGCTGGTTCAGTTCTGCGTAAATAATGCCAAAACTTTCTCTGGTTACAAATGTGGGAGCTACAACCTACTTCACATATTTATTTTTTTTCATCGCACTATGTGTACTTTATCACTGTTGTGTACATACATACTATATATAAGTAGTGCCACAGGTTATACTACTATTGCTGATGTTAAAGTGCATTGTATCAAAACAATAAAAGAAAAAACCTGCATGGCAGAATTCAGTCAATTATATTCTTTGCAAACAGGAAACATTTGCACTATTTCTCTGTTGTCTCCTTGTCAAGAAGCAGCTTGACAAAAACAAAGTATCTGGAAACAAAATACTGTATTCTTGATATCTCCTCAGCAATCTTTAGTCTCTATTTTTCTTGGTTTTTTATAGAAATTTTCTCTCCAATACTGATTTGATGGACTGTAGCCCAGATGACCCCTGCTGTCTTATAACCAGACAGAAACTCTCAAGACACCATTTTCATTACAACCAGCGGAACACTTGGCTGCGCTTGTTAAAGCACAGAGAATATTTTTTACAATCCTGTCTTTTGTCTCTCATAAAGTTATGCCTTACTTAAAACTCAAAACTAGCTGCTTTCCTTCTCCTGAGGCAGAGATGTACTATGGTAGATCTGAGCTGCTTTATAGAGAGAGAAGGCTAGGAGCAGATACTTCATCATCCTGACACCCCAGTGTTCACTGGTCCCACGTAGAACAGAGCTGAAAGGGAGTCGAAATAAGCCACTATTTTGCAAGTGTGAAGTTGAAAAAATACACAGCTTCCTGCATGTGGAGTAATTAATTATAGTGGGAAGAAATCAATTCACTTTTGAGTTTCAGGAATGATTTTTAAGTGTGAAAAAGGATGTTAATCACCACAGTAATGATATTAGAAAAACCTTATTTAGTGCTGCTAGCTGCTTGACTAAACAAGAATGCACAATGTTTATCTCTCAATCCATCATTCAGTTGTTTTCACTGTCTCTCTCTCTTTCCCCACAGCATGATATTTTTGTGTTTCAAAACAAAGGCTTTCACTCATTTCAATTTGAACATTTAAAGTATGCCAAATGCAAATTCAACCCCCAATGTCAGTCAGCCTGCTAAACATCTAACTTCTTTCAGAGTAGAATGGTAGTGTATTGGTTTCTAAAAGCCTTTAAAAATACACCTTAATTTCAGGAGAAATAAGATAGCTAAGATTTTCATACTAGTCAGTTTTACAACATAAATATTTAACTCTGTTATGGTCCCAGTGTACTAGCCTTGCATTCTCCTTATTTAATTATACTCTAGGTGTGTTAATACTTTTGGTCTCTTAACTTTCTCATAGCAAAAAAGGCAAGATTAGATTTTCTTTGTTTCTTTCCCTGCAGAGTATGATTTATAAAAACAAAAGGATTTGATAGCAGCTGTCTCCCAAAAATTCTAGTTTTTCAACTTTCTGAACTTCCAGCATTCTGAAGATCTGCAAATATTGGTCTCTCAAGTTCTCTCTACTCTGCCTATTGTTGTAAATCCACGTATGCAATATAAATCCACAAAAATATCAAAGTCCTTGGATTTAACTTACAGGTGCTATAGTTGGGGAGTCCCTTTTTTTCAGATGCTGGTCCATGTATACTGTGAATTCATTCTCCTTTTTAAGTGGAATTTATTATGTGGTGGCTGGAATTAGTGACCAATAAATTTCCTCTTTGTTCTTAGTGTAAACTGAGATATTTCCACAAAAGAGACCCTAAAGTCTTTTGATACATTAGAATGCATCAAAAGGAAGATTTTGAGGTAAGGATGTTTCTGGAAAGACAAAATAGGTACAAATAATCTTCTTTAGCAAGAAGCTAAAGCAGATGGGAGGAAAGGGGGGAAAGCCAACAAAAACCCACCCAAATTGGAAAATATGAAGCCAGCAATAGTTTTCTGATAAAATTGATAAATTGGTAATGATGAATCCAAGTTCAGTTTTGATTTCTAGGGTAGGATTAATATCGTTGTATGGCAAAGTATGATTTCCAACTCTCTGGAAATAAGCTATCAGCAAATTGGCAACGTTTTACCCAGCAAATGCAGTAACTGCTAACCTTTCTAAACAGGATATTTTACAGCTGTAAACCTGCCATCTGCATATGTATCAGGCTTGATTTCCTTTAAAAGTTATTTTCTTGCTCTCTAAAGTTCCAAGCGGGGGGGTACTGTTAGCAAGATGAATCTCTAGCAAAGTATATTAAATAATGTGCAATATAAGGAAACAATTAATTGGCATTTCCTTTTAAAATGCCTGGTGGTCTCTAGACATTAGTTTGGCAAATACCTTAAAGCCTGAATAATATTTCTCCAAGGACTTTAAAGACCCAGGAAACACAATAGCAAGATCTGGACCATTAAAATAGTTAATGTTTTAGCGTTTGAACAGTAACGGAGCTAAGATAGGACTAAAATTCTGGTAACATTTCAAAGTATATATGTCCCATTCCCCTTTATAGACTCATGCAGATGTTAATCAATCATGTTATTTTGTAGGACCTCAAAGTTTAAAGGTTATTAAGTTGCTGGAAGTGCTCAGGTTGATTACTTCTAGCTTGCTTATTCTGCACTTTTTTTATAAAACAGTAACATTTAATGCCCAGTAAGCTCTATTACTCCTCATTTGTTTGTAATGCTTCGCTTCACATGCAGGTGCCAGGTACCTGGGTTATTATTCATTTTTGAAAAATGCTTAGCACTGTTCCTTCCATTAGCTTCTGCAACAAATAGACTCTGATTAATCATACTCAGCCATTGTACCTTCAAGAACCGAAGCTGCAAGTGGAATGTGCCACAACAATTGAACAATGACCATAACGCTAATGCTGCTCCTGGTGTTTGTAGAGTCTGAGTAAGAGTCTTTTGGTTAGAAGTGTGGGGGAGGGGGTGACTGTCTTTTGGGTATTATGGATGTATTTCTCCATAGGAAAGTTTGGTATATTTAATGTCTTATTTTTAGGTGGGTGTCACGATTAAAATGACCAAAATGTTACATAAAAGGACTTATGAATGTTATCTGATTTAGAGCATATTTATTAAATAATGTTTTTCTATATTTGCTTATTAAACATAATACGGTTTAATTAATTTCTATCTCTTCATCTCTTGATCACCTTAGATAAATATGCATTTACCTCTGCAGATCAAGACAAGAAGTCAGACATGGGTGGGCAGGAAATGTGTTGAGTGCTGTAAGGAGAAGAATTAGAAACTTTTAGATTGAGGCACAGCTGGAGATAATCTCCGAGTAAAATGCTCACGTGGGAATATGGGAGGTAAATAGCTGGACCGCTTAGGGATGAGCATAATTCACAAAGGGCTGTGTGAAAAGACTCATAGGCACAGGAGCCTGGGGAACAGATTCTGTGAGGAATTCTCTTCCTTGGATCATGAGTTTGAAGCAGGAGAGCATATAGCTCTCATGGAGACAAAGTAAGTATGAAAGGTAGATGAGCTGGAAACAGCGATTGTAGGATAATTTAAATAGCGAAAAAGACCTTTTAAGTTGCTTGGCTTTTAATTTTGGATGTCTTTAGTTGTCATTTGAGAAGGTTGTAGCCATAGGGATCTTATGCCCAGAGATAGGGACCAAAACACGGAAGCATAATTCTTTTCCTAATTAGAAGTGAGTCCATCCATATCTGGTTTTTGCCCAAGTTCCTCAGCAGATATTAAGGAGGAGAGACTTCTAGTGTTGCTGTCATGGGTAACAAAATAGTTTGAGTGTCAGCACCAATTTTTAACAGCTGTTTCTCTGAGTTCTCACTAGTTCATTTGCTTGCTAAGAGGAAGAAATAAATGCTGAGAAATTGCCTTCCCTGGGATAAAACAATAAGAGACAAGAGAATAAGAGCCCTTGGATATAGAGGATCATCTAGGCAGAAAAGGAAAAGCCTTGGATTCAGGTAAAATAGAGATGAGCACCAATGGCCACTGAACCACTCAGAGGCATGCAATCATTCTGCCTCTGGCTGCCTCTACAGCTTCCATAACCCACTGGATAATTTCAGTAAAACCAGA
>JANZLP010000052.1:9618537-9629602 GCA_026930925.1 Chelictinia riocourii | reverse complement strand
CTTAAATAGTGGCCGAGATTAAATAATGGCTGAGACATCAACACATTGACTGCGTTCAGCAGCAGAAGGACGGATCTTCTGGCAATAGCTGTTAAAAGCTGAAGAGCTGTATTTCATGTGAGGATGCCTGTATGCATTCAGGAGTGATGTAACTTGATAAATCATAATTGCAAGGAAAGAAGTACATGAGATGGATTCACACAATATCCTACAGGAGTTTATGGACTTTGAAAAATAAGATTCTGTTTACAGAGAATAATATAAATTGAGAGGCATTCTCAAGTAAACACACAGGAAAGACATAATACTGCAAAAGCAAAGTGTGACACTTTATAAAATCTTCTGATTCAAATACTGTAGGTTAAAAATTTCATAAGCACAATGCATTCAATATTTAAGAACCTTATAAGTAAGACTTAAGGAGAGAAATGAGTAAACCTCCCAGATAAGTATGCTTTT
Organism: Chelictinia riocourii; assembly: GCA_026930925.1. Taxonomy (NCBI): domain Eukaryota; kingdom Metazoa; phylum Chordata; class Aves; order Accipitriformes; family Accipitridae; genus Chelictinia; species Chelictinia riocourii. The sequence goes on along the minus strand of JANZLP010000052.1, from coordinate 9,629,143 downwards.
CTTTTTCTTAATCTTTTAATCTGATTTTTAATAATCTAAATTTATATAACAATAATATAAATTCTAAATTTAGATAAAGTTTAGTAATGTTTTAAACACAAAGTTGAGAAAGTAAAAAGCTCATGTGTAGCTACCACTGGAGTAATTCCTGAGTTCAGAATTTCTTCTTTTTATGTCCATACTTCGGAAGTTCAAATAGATGCTTGTAATAATTAGATTTCTTGTTTAATGTATGTTCAGAAGCACACTGCTTTGTTTTGCCAGGACCTGGACAAAATGTGTGCAAGAAACACACATGATGCTTTTATTTCTTGCCTGGCTTAACGAAGTTTCAGTTCCAATTAACATGAGAGCGGTTGTCTCATCAAGCATGTCTGTTTGCAGGCTCAGTTTCTTTCCAGTCCAGATCACAAGAGCGTGGAGTGCAGGGATGTTGTGTATATGTTACCTATGGAATCCAACACTTCAAAGCTTCTTCACAACATATACAGTTCAAGGAGTGAAAGAAGCCTCTGTGTTAAATCCGATACGCAACTCCTTCACAACCTGCTGATTGTTGGGGGACAGCTGAAGCGCAGAGACCTGGCCAACACATCATTTTCTGTAATTTGATTTATCCCTTTTTGCTACCACCTAGCCATGGTACATGGCATTTAATCTTCTCTTCTAGCTTATGCTCTCCTCCCATCTGCCACTTTATTTCTTCTTTTTCCCCTTCTTGTTTCTCTCCACACATTCATTTATGTTATTTAGTTTTTATTCAGCTCCTCTCTGCATTAGCCAGCCTGGAAATCATCCTGCCTGAGAAACACACTATGCTCCGCAGGCAGCGCAGCTACAACGCTGCTACAGTAGAAAAGAAGCAGCAGAAAGCTTCCAGCAGCAGCCCCTGGTACCTGTTCTAAATTAATGATGGCTTTAAGAAAACAATGATTCTGCTGCTGGCGCACAAGAGCCACTCATCAATGCAGGAAAACCAGGGCAGAACAAGCTTGGGCGCAGAAAGCAACTGGGAGAACGGGCATCTGACACTGATGGGCTTAATGTGTACCAGTGACAATGGAAAAGGCATTTGGTCTTCTCAGCAGGTCCACGTGAAATTGTCTGACCAGGCTGAAATAGAGATGCTGTGCACTGATAAACTTAGCCTGCTGGGTCGGGGCATCCCCTCTGCCCCTGCACTATGGGGAGACTGTGCTCTTCTGCCTAATCCAGCCAGGGCACTGGGTGGGTTTTGTCAGCCTTGAAGCATCGGGAATTGAAACAAAAACCAAATTTACTAAGAGACTTCCCTGTTCAGGATGGCTAAAGAGAAGCCATCTGACAAGAAGGTTTCTTTGCAACACCAATGTTTAGTTTCATGCCTACAATCTTATCCTTCCTACTATTATAAAATGTTCTTCCGTTATTGGAATGAGCGACTGTGATACAGCAGTGACTCACGTTTCCCTATCTTTAGCTGTATTACACCGAAAGGAAAACCCCAGTCCAACTGCTATGCAACTGTGCAAAAAAAAAATTTTGCAGACCCCAATAGCACCAGAACAAGGTCCAAAATGCAACAATATGGTGAAAATTTCAGTAGGGCTTGCGGTCAGCTCTGCAGCTGGCTGTCGGGGAACTGGTGATACAACTGCTAGATTCAAAGTCCATAAGCCTCCATGCATGAAAAGCTGTTTAGTCCAAAACACCTCTCTGCAGCACTTCTAGATACCTGGGCTCAGACAGAAAGCAATGCTGCTAAAAAAATAACCCAACCTATGAATACATGCATGCATAAAAAAACCCTTAAAACAGTATTGCTCTCGTCAAGGAGCATCGATTGCACAGCGTTTGTTTCCTCCTAGTGGACCAGTGTGTTACTGCAACACTGGCCTCAACCATTTGCAATTATCCATTAGATTAACGGTGCTTGAATTAAACATGCAGAAAATACCTGTAACTTACAGCCATCTCCTCTTCAAGAATGCTAATCCTAGAAGCACTTGAATATTTGACATTCAGACTATTTTGGTAAGTCATACTCAATTACCACAGAATCAGTACTTTGTTCACATTCCTAGTGAGCACTTACATGTGGAAAAATAACAATGCAGAACAGAAATCCACTTTTACTCTGGGACAGGAATCCTTCACTGGTTTAGTATGAAGGATTTGTACCACATTTTCACGTACGAGTTTTTAAAGTGAGGTGAAAATAGCACATCTGCAGAATTGCTTTATGGGTAATGTGTAAGAATAGCAGCATGTAAAATTAAAGGTAAAAATGAAAGGTACAGTGACTGGAAGGGTAATCTGGGGACTGACTGGGCTTCAAGCCTTATTATTTCCTTGTTTTGTGACATTCATCCTTGATTCTATATTTAATTATTGAATATATAAATATGTCTCATAAAAGTACTGTTGAGAGTAAATGACTGCAATGTCTGAGCACTGTAATAATTCATTTTAACATGTGCTTTCATTAATATCCCTTTCAAAGCTTTCAAATAGAATCATACCCATACCATACCCACTTATCAAGATCCTGATAAAATTTATTTAACCAGTGGCTTTTTGCCAGTAAACCTTTGTGTTGTATTACTGCTTTGAATCCGTTATGACCTTTCCTTTTTGTGAAAGGAGATGGTAGATATGAATCATGCAGCTGGCCTAAGACAGGCTTCTGCATTGTTGTGAACCCTTACAAGTTTTTTAAGCTCGGCAGCTGTTTGTGCTCTACTGTTAATGTTGCTGATAATAACTGTGTTTCCATGTAAATACTCATAACTTGAGCCTGGTGAAGGGCAGGCTAACTGGTATGAAGGGCAGAATGGGAATAGAGAATCTCTTCAACTGATACAAAAGATCTAAACTAATGGGGGTGTGAAATCAAGAAAAGTGATTTAGGCAAAGGCTTGTGTTTGAGGAAGAGGAGCCATTAACACCGCTTCTGTCTTCCAGGTAGTCATAAAGATGCCTTAGAAATGCCTCCACCTTAGCTGGGTCTGTCATGTTTATGGTTTGGGGGAAGGGTTATGTGTGTTAATGAGACCACGGTAGCTTAGCTGCAAGAAAAATAGAGGTTTACTGTTGAAGGGACATACAGAGAGGTTTTCTTGTAATTGTTTGCCTGGTTTTCCTTTTTGATGGTGTACAGAGAAGCCTTGAAAAGTGTTTGCTGCTATCAGGAATTCTAGCTTTGGTCTAACTTAGTTACCTGAACATGAACTGCTTGGTTTTGATAATTAAAAATGAGCACTGAATCTTTAGTGAATGCTTTTTCCTCAACATGATTAACTTAAATCTATTTGACCTAGACAGAGATTGCAGAGCAAATTTTGTTTTAAGTCCCCTTCTCTTTGTGGTGATCTGTTTTGGTCTTGGCAAGTGTGTTCTTGATCTTTCGCTGAGCTGGGAGGGCTTGGAAAAAACCAGTCTCTGAGCTAGCTTATGTTGAATATGCGTGTGTACGGCTTTCTTTAGCAGAACCAGGAATCTTTGCCAAGCTCTCGGGTAATGAATGAGCTTGATGAAAGTAGAGGATGTAAAGGTTAAGCAGAAGAAGGAATGTAGATAAGTGCATGTTTCTTGAAGGTTAGCTATAGGGAAGTTCAGGGATTCAAGCATTAATCATTGGGTTCTGTGCATATTTATCATGGGCAATTACTGAGTACATCACTGCTACCTTTGAAGTGCTGTGTCCTCTCTCCTTCTTCACAATAAACCAGGACTGTATGTTTGTTTTCTTCCTCATTCTCCTGTGTGAAGATAAAGGTTGTGTCTTTCCTATAAAGGTCATGAAAAGAGTAATTTCCCCCTCTGTTTTCCTTCTGTACTGCTAAATTAGAGACACCGGGATGACTCCTCTGTAGAAGACACAGCTCCACCTCTTATTTCCACACTTTCTATACACAGAAAATACACTTTTCTGTTTCTCTGGGAGCTTGAGGAGGTTTCTTTAGTGTTTGAAAATGAAGCATTATTTTCTCTTCCTCATGAGAGGACCCAGCTTGATCTTTTGGCTGCAGTGGGAAGGAAGGAGAACAGTGCTGTAAAACATTCAGGACAAGCATCATAGCCTCTTGATAGATGTTTCCCAAGTTGTTAAGTCAACAGCACTATTCAGAATCATTGCCTGGACCCTAGGTTTGCATGATTTCATACCTTCAGAGTGACTTTTCAAATTGGTTTTAAAGTTACCTAGCATGAATTTTAAAAAGATAGGGCATAAACAGCAGCAGATCTGCTGTCCCTTGTCTGTTACTATAAGAAAAAAGGTGTATCAGTAGACCATGGAGACCAGGAATTGTAATTAAATTTGGTGGTTTTTTTCCAGGTTCTTTAGCTTTTACAGTTACTGAGGTGGTTGTTACTGAAGACATTTTTAGACTTTCATCCTCTTGTAGGTTTTATCTCCTGTGTGTTTGGAGTCAGTGTGAGTGGGATTTCACAAGTATGTCTGTTGTTAGCATTTGAATACCACATTTCTCGGACTTTTCATTCTTGCTGTGCTTAGCTGTAGTGGAGATATGATTTTCCTTCCTCTTTACTGTCTCTTCTGTAGAGCTTTGGTGGGCCGTTTCTATAGTGGTTTGTCACTTTGGTCTTTTCTTACACTAGGAGTATTTTCCAAGCAGTTCTGGAATAGCTAATGATGATTTATTTCTGACACTGTTGGTAATGGACACCTTGTTTAGATAGATTATTTGATCATAAAGCTGCACAAGAGAAATATCTACATATAAAAGAAGTTATGCCTTATAAAAGAAGTTCAGGTCTTTATAGGGTTCTTTTTTTTTAACATGTGTACACACTTCCAAATACTAGGTCTTCTAACCTATGAAGTAGGTCTTCTACCTACTAGTTCTAATCTATGAACTAGCAGGCTTGCCATTAGCTCTGCTTGTTTTTCACCAATAAATAGCAAACTAAATATTAAACTGGAAATGGCAAAAAAAATTGTAAAGGCAGAATATGTGATGCAAACTCTGGCTTCTGGGAAGGTGGAAGGAAAAAAGGAAGAAAATAAAATATCCAGATTTCCCAAATGTACATGTAATCCCCTTGTCTGTTTGAATGTATTGTAAAATGTAAATCTCTATTACCTCATATTCCTTCGCCTTTCCAGCTGCCTTGCTTTCTATGACACATGCTGCATTCAAATTAAGAGTAAGCTTTGTGACTCCTCTAATCTTTTATTTCATATTTACATATAAACAGTAGGTATACAGCCCCAAAAGGAATGCAAATATTGCATCTATGTCATAATTACCATTAAGACATTTAAGAAAAAGGGAAGGTGGATTTACAGTTTGCTATAAAACATTTTATTGAAACAGCTATTTATCATTATAGATATTAACTCAAAGTTGTCACTAGCCGAGTGGTGTTTTTGGAGATTGCATGCTAGGGATTAAAAGAAATAAGCCTTCCTTTTGTCATAAGCTTCTCTTATGACAAAAATGGACTGTCTTGCTTTGTACTGTAGTCTACTAAGATATTAAATTGGATTTGCTTATTCATCTGTGTAGCAGTTATACTGTAAAATGTTTTCATCCATTTTGTAGACCTATTAGTAACAATAAAATGTTGGTAAATTTAATACTACAAGGCAGACTGTCTCACAGTTCCTGTTGTTCTCAAAACAGTGTAGGGTCAAGGAGACTCTTGATATGTTCTTAATATTATTTCCATATTCTTTAAATACTTTGCAAGTTTGTATAAGTCTTACTTGGGTTTTCCTGGTTTAAAAAAAATAATATCATCGTCAAGGAATTTCATGTTCTCTTACAAATTTATTTTAAGATGAAGTAACAAAAATTAGGTGTCTCCCTCAAGGAATTTATTTTCAGTTAAAAAAAAAATTCTTCCAAGAATTACTTTTTGATAGGCTTTTCCCCACAGCTTCTTAGCTGTACAGAAATCTGAGTAGGTCTGGTTATCCTGTGAAGATTGTGTTTCATGTCTTAGCATTAATAATCCTGCAAGATACACTTCTTTCATGCAACTTCAGTACATGCTTAGTGGTGAGTATGCTAAATTAATTTGGTTGCCTAGATCTACCACCTGGGGATAATGAAACCCTGCAGTGGGGCAGAGAGACAGTAACACTCTACTGTTCGTTGTTTCTCTGTCCATTCTTTGGAAGTTCTGTTGTTGATCGTAACACCAATAGTAGTAAAAATGCACAGAGGATCTTGTTGGGTGACTATGCAGTAGCATCCCTGTAGTCTTTGTTTTTCATTTGTGCCATTGAGATCTCATTTCTCATGGCAGTTTTATTAGGATTTGAATGGGAGAATCTTATGCTGCACTGTACTGTCCTTGTGTGTTTCTGAAATAGCTGCATGCAGCCCCCCTCTGCTACATGAATTCTTATGGGGAAAATGGCTTTACTGTTCATTGAATTGTTCATTGAATTGAACTGTTGCATTTTTCTGGAAAGTACCTCTGATGTATCAAGGTATGCCTATAACAGCTAAGCGAGCTCTGCCTCAATGTGAGGATAGGGACAGAATCATTCCATTTTGATCTTTGCATTACCTGCAGACTTCACATTGACATTTTTCTCCGTTGAGGAGGAAAGGGACCACTTGCATCTGTTTATGTGATGACAAGTTTTGGCTGCTGCAGATGGGGTGAACGGGATTTGACCTAGGAGCATATGTGTGAAAGGTGATACAGTCTAGTGCCTTTTCTTTGGGCAAACTGCTTTACCATATGATGAACATTCAGCCAGTCACTCTTGGTAAGTGTTGCTGCAAGTGACCTAGAACTTTTTTTTGGTTTCTGTTCCTTTTATAATCAGGCAGGCAGAAACATTTGCTTTGATCAGTTATCTTTCTATTTTCTTCTTCCTTTACCCCCAGGTACCAGCTTTTATCATTTCCCACAGCTCCATGCACACAAACACTATAAACAAGTGGTAAAGTGTCTGAGTCATCAGATATAGTTCCTAGGGGAGCACTGCAGAAGAGAAGTAGATCCTGACTTTTGCTGTTGCTGCTGTGCTTACGTTAAGAACCCCATGGCACTGATCTGGTACTCATTTATAAGAAGAAAAATTCATAACCAGATGAAGAAGTTCAGGAAAATCAGACTATTTGTAATCTTCTGGTGGGTCTTAAGGTGCTTGGTAAACAACAGATACATCTATAGCAGTAACTGTTTCCCATTGGGTTTTAAAGCAAATGTGTGAGATAACTGCTGTCATTAACTATTAAATTTGCATATTTATTATATTATGCCAATGAAGAGCAGGACTGTGATTAAACTGATGTTGTAACTGACAAGGGACCAATTCTACGTGCATTTCTTGTGTGCAAAAGGGTTGATAACGGCACCAATGAACTCAAATGTCCCATTTAACGGCAAACTGGCTGCAGGTACGATCAGCCCCAACACCTCCACCACACAGCTGTTGGTCACCTCTGGTAGGAAGAGCCATTTAATCTCAAGGTTCATTTGTCTTTGCCTTCACCTCTGAAATCACCAGTCAGTGCCAAAAGTGGTGTGGTGACTATAGCAATACAGACACTTACTGGTGACAAGATTAAGAGCACCAATTCATTTTACTTTGCTGCACCCACATCCTACAGAGAGGAATAATTTTTCTTTTAGTCCCTACTGTTCTAGGAGACATTTAAATCAGCTTTAAAACTGTCAAGCAAACAACCAGCCCAATATCCAAACCTGCTCTCCAAGCCTTACCAACTTGATCGGAAAGGTGGTGGATAAGTTACGGTTAACTTTTGCTTTCCCATCGAATAAATTGCCTTTCTGGAAAATTCTCATAGGTTTTTGGAAAACTGAAAGATACTGGCAATCAGGAGCTGGAAAGCTCACATGACAGCTCTGCCTGCTCTACCATCACAGAACCAACCCTTAGCCATTTTAATTGACATAATACTTGATTTAAAAAGCATTTCTTGCAGTAACTGCCACACTTTCTGCTTCCACACTGTTTAAGCCATTACTGCTGCTGGAAGGAGTGCTTAAGAAACTACATAGGAAATGAGGACTCGATAGAATTGAACACTTACAGAAGATATTTAGAAACACAGGGGTACATTACAGCAGGAAATAATTAAAGACGAGTCTTTCAAACAAGGAACACCAAAGAAATTATATCATTTTATTTCCCCTGGGTAGTTAAGAAATCTAACTAACACTTTCACTTATTCAGTGGTGTCTGATACAGATCTCACTGAAGCCTTTGAATACTCCCATCGCCATCAGCAGTGTTAGAGCAGGTCCTAGGCGTACGGTGGTAACGATCAGGTTTTGCAAAACAGTCAGCAGGCCAGAGCGGTATAAATTCTAGTACTTTTCCTTAAATACCCCACAATGTGCTGTTTGCCACTAGGTTTCTTGTATACATTTTGGCATCTTATTAAATCAGAAAGCTGTCCCAATGATCAAGCCACATGCTCCAGAATTTCATCAGCTTTTTCCAAGTATTTCCTCTTCAGAGCTGTTTTACAATAGCTAGGGGAGCTCTAGTAAAATGGTAATTATTTCTGTGTGTTTTTTGTGTTCCCTTTGGTTGTCCAGAGTTCATTCCTTAATGTTGTCTATACTTGCTACCAGGGGCCTTGCGAGGTTCTCCTAAATAGCTCTGACCCTCTGCAGAGGAAGGATTTTTACTCAGTCATCTTTACACTCACCTTCCTTTTTCCCGAATCGTGTTGACCCAAATCACTGGCCCACAATACAATTCAATATATCAGTATAATTAGCAGTGCCAGAATTACTGTGTAATCTTAGCATTACAAATTCTTTGTTAATACCCCAGCTGATAATCCATGGTGACTTTTCTTTTTATTACTATGTTTTGCTGAGTAATTTCCTTTCAGGCTTCATACGCTCTATTGTTATTATTGTTACCGTGGCTGCAGCAACATAAACTTTTTTTTTTTTCCCTTTGAATTAAATAGTGCATTATAAAGAACTTCCAGTAAATGAGTGTGTGCTTCAGACATGCTTCTTCTGCAAACCATGTAGGCAAAAATGTGATATTCGGACTCTGGAGAATTCAGAAAGGAGATTTAAAAAAAAAAAAATCTTCACAATAAATAAATAAAAAGGAATGTGCTACAAGCTATACTTTATTAAGCTTCCTGTATGCCTTTTGAGTAGGGGAAGACAAGAATAAATTAGAATTACCCAGTCAAGATCAGGCATCTGCTGGCTGTCATCTTTCACTTGCCTCCTATCAGTTGTAACCTTAATATTAACAAGATGTTTCAGCTTGAAATAAAAATTAGCCAGAACCCTTACCACTAAAGATCCATCATCAATTGCAGAAGTTAGTGAAGAGCTACAGAAATGAGTAGCAGATCCAGAAGGGAATTTTTGCTAATCCCCTTCTCTGTTTCAGCTCCTCAAAACTCTTATACTGCTCCTTTCCAGGTAGGATTTGCAAGAAATTCTCAATTTTAACAGTACCAGGCTCAGGGCCCCGCCAGCCTGCAGACTCAGCACCCGCCAAGAGCCCAACGCTCAACCTTGCAGAAAGGATAAAAACCTTTTGTTAGGAGTAAAAACCAACCCAAACGTTGGCAAAGGCTTACTTAAACTGATAATGCCTATTTATTTATATATATATAAATAAATTTCTTCTTGAATTTGCTGAACTCTAGAGTCAGTGACATCAAAGCAATACCTTTCTCATAGTACACAGGACTACAAAAAAAGCAACAAATGTCCCTTTGTTCCCTAACTTTCCATCCTTTCTTTGTTCCCTGAATTTCATTATTTCTTTATTATACAATAAACATTAATTATTTCCTTTAACTGATAAAAATGAATGGAAACACACTGAGGCTGAAAGCCTACCCCACAGTATGCAAGAAGCGTCTTGAGATAAAAGGTATCAAGGCGCAGAAGACACTTAAAAGTATTTTAAAAGCACAAAGCACAGAAGGCCTTCCAAGGTGTAACTGTTTATACCTGGGAAAAACTTACCTCAAATCACACTACAACTTTTATTACCAACCCGCTCAGTCACGTTCTGCACTTTGCCTTAAAATTTGTTAAACACGTTAGTCATGATGCAAAAGCTAAGCCTCGACAAGGTGAGCATCCTTCAGATACTTTGACGGAGATGTATACGCAGCAAACAGCTTATATAAAGGCCCAAAGTCTCCGAGTCAAGGTTGATGGCTTAGATTCACACCCAATTACAAAAAAACCCATTTTTTTTGGTCTGCAGTACGGAAACCGTTCTGGTTGCTTATCTCTGCTACCCAACTCTCCAGCAGCTTTTTTTTTGTTGTTGTAATTGGAAGGAATTTTAAAACCACAGCCGGTGACAGGCTGCACTGGTTTGTGATGCAGGAGCGAGCTCTGCGATTGCGCCGAGGCAGCCAGAGCAGCAGCACCTTACCACAGCCCGTAATGCAAATATCTGTCTGCAAACAGGCTCCAGGCTCACTTCCACTCTTTACTCACAGGCAATCCAAGGTCAAACGGAGGCTCGCAAAAAACCCCGCAGACCTACTTCACTTCAGGCTGTTCATGTTTTACTGGTTAACTATTTAGTAAATGCCTTCAACTGCTCACCTTACGAGAGTCTGAGAAACCAATACGCTACCTTCTCATGTTTTGCTTGGGTCCAGTCATT
>JANZLP010000052.1:9062027-9073908 GCA_026930925.1 Chelictinia riocourii | reverse complement strand
GTTTCTCAGGAAAAATCTGTTTGATTAACAGCCGGCTTTCTGCTTCCTTGGCACTCCCCATGGCAAGCTCCTGCGGTGCTGGTAACCTGGGGAGGCCAAGGAATGCCGCCTGCAGCGATGGCTAATTACTGCATATTCAGTGAGCACAGTTTAAGCATTTCTACTTCTTTAAAAAAATCTACTTTTGAGGAATGAAACTATTCCTAATTAGTATCAAGGGGATTATTAGCAAATTTCCACAAGCTACATGGCCTTTGACCCCACCCTTCCTCAAATCCCTGTTCTTGATTAGCTTTTCTGCAAGGAAGACAAGACAAACTCCTTTTGGTAGCCATCAATGGTCTTCCTCTAGTCATCGGAAAAAGCTGCTGAAGAGTGATAAAGTCCCATCCAAGAGTGACACACACCACACTACACATATAATAATAACCTTGCTGGCTTACAACCGTAGTTACATGACTACGGGATCCTCATCCTTCCTGCTTGTCCCACACTACAGTTCTTTTCCATTCATGTAGTCTACTACATTCATTCTGAATACAATGTTTGCATTCAGAAAGTCTATGGAAAGAGTCTCAAGACTATCCTCAGTGTCACTGTAGAGTTCACTTGAAGGGTGGACTGTAAGATCCATAGCAATTCACATTTCCTCTCTATCAAAATATCTCTTACCCTCAGCCATGAACTGGAGTACATTATTCCTGAATCTGAATGCCTGGCATGACCAAATAAATTTTTATAGCTTCATGGAAATAATTGCTCAAAAAATGTTAATATGTATAAGATCTCAAAGAGCTATTCTGACATTGTGATGTGACTATTTAATCTGTTCCTTTTCCTCTTTTAAATGATAATTAAAAAAATAACTCCAGCAGATTGACATAAAAAGAACAACTATCACCTGCAATTAGAAGTTTTTCTGCACCTACACAAGAGAAGATGGTGTATTGCAGCCAGCTCTAAGTCTGCTGTTAAAATATATTCTTCACAATATGTACCAAATAAAAGTTAAACTATAAATATTAATGAAGATTGGAGAGGAAAAGAAAAGATGTTCTGTTGCTTAGTGTTCCATGCATTCAACAAAATCAGCATACTTTAAAATGAGTTGGATGACTTGCCCCTTTTTCCTTTAAGTTAGACACAGCAAGATGTGACTCCTTCCCACACAAGGCTACTAGATCATAAAAATGTACATCATTAACAAAGTTAAGTGGCACTAGGTTTGTAATTTTCAAGGCACACATAAAAATGGTATGCTGTTATAATTCATGGACCATTATAATAGATATATTACCTTAATGTAATGCTCTGAAATGACTATCTTCATTTTCTATAGCTGGAAGAAAGCTCACTTAAAAAAAAAAAAAAAAGTCACCTAAGAATGTTTCCAAGTATATAACTTGGGAACTTTTCTCTGCCTATCACTGAGATGATATAACATCATTGAAAGGGAGTGTCCAATGTGCTCAAAAGCATGTATGGCCATATGCTAAAGTGTAAGGGAATAGGATTTTATTTAACTGATATAATATATTTTAGCATTATAGCCTCTATGCATTTCAGCTAACCACTGCAGCCATATCTAAGTCAGAAGATTCTGAGCCTATGTGCAGCCTCATCTAATTTTATGGAAGTTTTGAGGTATGGTGTAAAACATATTATGAGGTTTATCACAAAGCATTTTTCAGTGAGTATTTCCTCAGAACATTTAGCCAAAAATTGATAAACACTATAATGGTAGCAGGAATTGTGGGGTAAGTGGCAGCTGTACTGAAGACTCAGGCCCAAACTCACATGGTCTGCATCATTTGTAATACTATGATCAGTTAAATATATTCCTCTGGCACTGGCAGTGTTTGGATTTCAAGGTGAATCAGTCCCTCAGACTAATTCCATGCTCACCACCCGGAACCCGGCGCTCCGCCACTTCCCCCATCGAAAGCTGAGAGACGCCCTCCCAGCCCGCTCCTCATTTATATACTGAGCCTGATGTGACATGGTATGGAATAGCTCCTTGGCTAGTTCAGGTCAGCTGTTCTGGCTGTGCCCCCTCCCAGGTGCCTGTAAAAATTAACTCTATCCCAGCTGAACCCAGGACAATGAGTTAAAAAGAATCTTTGATTAACTATGTAGTTTACAGATAGTGTAATCTGGAGTTGTCAGAACAGTAAGGAGCGTCAAGGTACACAGCTAAGTGCTGCTAACTAGTCCTTGTGCTAATTTCAGTTACTAAGAAGAAGAGTTTTACCTTCTTTTATCTACAGAGTTTCTGAGTATGTAAGAATGAAACTTCCCAAAGGCAGAGATGATTTGACTAATTCGGTCACTGACTAAAGTACATCATGAGTTTACAGCAAGGTTTGCAGATACTGCACAGAAACCTTCACCCTTAATTAGATTATACCAGAAGGAGATAATGGTTTTACAGTCTGCTTCTCATCATCTTATAAAGCGTGACACCACGTGGACTGGAAACAAGGTGGTTTCATGTAACCCTGTGTGGGGTCATATGATCTGAAGCTGTCTGTCAGGAAGTTTGTGCCGCTCCTTTGATGTGTTCTGAGATGTTCCTGTTTCAGTAGCTTTCGAAGTGGGGTAGTGCCACCCAAGCTACCCAGCTGCGAATGAGAGCCACATAGACTCCAGCTGTTCTTGCCTTCCGGTTGTCTTAATGAGGATGAAGAGGGTGGAGAACTGTTGTCATGAATTGCAGGTGTACCCATGACTGCATTAGGTTTTATGACACAGACGTTTATGAGCATTTGAAGAAATGAATTTATTTTTGTTTTTAAGTTCAGTGAAGAGATTGGGACCGAAGGAACATCGTAACTTTGTTCCATTATTTCAGCTTTCTTGGGTTTTGGTATAAATCGTTTTGGGAATATGAAGTGACTGGGAAGAGAACAGAAAGAAACAAGTCAACCGGCCCCACTAGCCTCTTTCTTGGAACAGATTGTCAACACCGATAAACAAAATGCGTGATCATTGCTACCAGACCAGTTTTGGTCTCTTCCTAAAATGCTGATGCAGTGGTAGCTCTTGTGATCTCTGTTCTATTGATTTATGATGAGAGAGGATGCGTTTTTATTCCAAGAGGATTTCTGTGCAAGGCGTGATGAGCTCAGAGCGTTTGCTAAGTGTTTCAGGCTCTGGAGGTGGGGAAGACAAGTCTTTGGTGCTTTCCTAACGCGGAGACAAACCTGAATGTGACCCATATGGCAAACTGAGATGCCAACACTTAGCTTTTGTAGTTGCTCTTGCAAATGGAAAGAACTTCATGGTTCTTCTAGGAACCAACTCTTTCTTGAGCCTGGGGCTCAATGCTCACATGCAACTGCCTAGCTTTATAAAAGTGAGCATGCCTTTTCCAAAAGTGCTTCTGAGTGGGGCTTGAGCCTGCAAGCTTCATAGCACGAGCTGTTTGAACTGAGATTCACTGAACACGGGGACAGATCATTTTCTACTGTCCGATGACCCTCGTCTGCATACTGGGGGCATATGAATTTGAGAAGACTATGGCTATAGTGAAGTTGCTACACAAGCTACTCTTGAAGTAAACCACAGTTACAATTACCTTTATGTTTCTGCTGTTGTGGTTAAGGTAAACACATTTTGTTGTGAATACACTGGCACTCTTTGGAAGTGTCATGTAATGACTTGACCTTGTATTTTAACTAAGCAAACGACAATATTCCCATTTGTTTTCTGGATGCAGGATCGGACCTTATTCTTCCCCTCTCTTACCTCTGCAAAATTCCCTGAGCTACAGCTGTTTTTAAATACTGTGCTGCCCGTAAGCTGAGTATCTCCAGTCCTACCTTTTCAACTTTTGTTAGTCTATTAATCAAATTCAGAAAAGGTTGGGAGAGAATGACTCCCTCCCTGGTTTAAAAACTGAAAGTGTAGCTGTGAAATTATGACTCTCTGATGAAGAGGAAGAAGTTGACATTTTTAGCCTTTTCAAGTCAAGATTTTGTCGCAGGGCCTCCTGTTCACTGTATCATTTTATTAAAGCTGCCCTACTTACGTCAAGAGCTGTGCAAGATTTTCATTCAAGTTTTGTTCCCCAAATACAAATTTCTAAACCTCATGCAAAATGAAACACAGTTCTCTAGTCGTGTTTTGGGGATTTTTTTCTCGGATCCGAGAATTGGGTGTGTACAAGGATGGTAAGTGTGAAGCTGTGTTTGGTTGACAGGAAGGCTCTTTAGACAAGCTTTTTACATGGCATTGGTGTGACTCCCGTGTGTGATCTTACACACAGAAAAGACTTGTATGCCATTTCTGACATTCTTCTATAACTGGCCTGGAATACGTAAGACTATCCCTCTTGTAGACATCATATTGCGTTTATGAGTAAATATTAGTATGGAAGCACATGTGCCTACAGAGTATAAATGCCCCTCCCCCATTGTTTTGACTGTAAAAGAAATGAGAGAGAAGTATAGAGGAGTATTCTAAAAAGAATGCATAAATTAAAGCAGTGATTTATTAAGAAGTACAAAATGTTTATGTTGCAGGCAAAAATTAATAGCCAATGTGGAATTCTCCTGAGGAAGATAAAAGAAACTCAGAGGAGGACATATAGAAATCTTATTCTTTTCTTTTGGTAGGAGCGCCTAAATTCCTTGGGGATTTTGGAACAAATGTCATCAGAAGTGTCGCTGCGTATAACAGTGCATTACTTTAATGACTGTGTTGTTCTAGCTCCACTCATGAAGGCTGGCTGTTTTTATTCTTCCCTGAAGTTCTGATTTGTGAAATAAATACGCTTGAGGCAACAGGATCCTTGAGCTGTAGTAACGTACACTAGAAGTATGTAGGTTCCTCTGGCAAGAAAATTGAAGCTCCTCTACCTACAACAGGTAAAATTACTACTCTTGAGTAAGCCGTCCTGCAGTTTCTGAAACTTGCCGGACAAAAATTTAAACGTTACTTACTTTATGCCATGGTTAAATTCACCATCCAACTTTCAGTAGCTGATTGATGCTGTCAGTTGCATTTTTTCCAAGTCCTAGTGGTAAAAGCTAGGCATTTCCATTTCCTAGTCTTCTAAAGACGATGATAAAACCTTCTCTGTATACTTCAACATTTCTCTGAAGTGAATGATAAGCTGAATTGTAATGTGAGATATGCAGGATTCTAATGTAGCTCAGTCCAGTTTTGTGGTTTTTAACGTTTTATAGAAGATGAAGCTACTCACCTTTTGCAACAGAGGTATGTGCGTGATGTGGAAACAGCTTGTTAGTGAGTCAGTAACAGAGCTGAGAATGAAACACAAACATCCCGGCTCTAACTGCTAAATGAAAGCTCCTCCCTATTGTGATGGGTTCGCCCTGGCTGGCCGCCAGGTGCCCACCAAAGCTGTTCTATCCCTCCCCCCTCCTTCTTCGCTGGACAGGGGAGAGAAAAATATAACAAAGGGCTTGTGGGTCGAGATAAGGACAGGAGAGATCACTCGCCAATTACCGTCACAGGCAAAACAGACTCAGCTTGGGGGAAATTAACTCAAGTTATTACAAATGAAACGGAGTAGGGTAATGAGAAATAAAACCAGATCTCACAACACCTTCCCTCCACCCCTCCCTTCTTCCCGAGCACAACTTCACTCCTGGCTTCTCTGCTTACCCCCACCCCCCCAGCGGCACAGGGGGACAGGGAATGGGGTTTACGGTCAGTTCATCACACGGTATTTCTGCCACTTTGTCCTCCTCAGGGGCAGGACTCATGACACTCTTCCCCCACTTCAGCATGGGGCCCCTCCCACAGGAGACAGTCCTCCATGAACTTCTCCAGCGTGAGTCCTTCCCACAGGCTGCAGTTCCTCATGAACTGCTCCAGCGTGGGTCCCTTCTCACGGGCCGCAGTTCTTCTGGCACAGACTGCTCCAGCGTGGGTCCCCTGCGGGGTCACAAGTGCTGCCAGACAACCTGCTCTGGCGTGGGCTCCTCTCTCTACGCGTCCGCAGGTCCTGCCAGGAGCCTGCTCCAGCGCGGGCTTCCCGCGGCCTCACAGCGTCCTTTAGGGCATCCGCCTGCTCCGGCGTGGGGTCCTCCCCGGGCTGCACGTGGAGATCTGCTCCCCCGCGGACCTCCCTAGGCTGCAGGGGGACAGCCTGCCTCGCCATGGGCTTCCCCATGGGCTGCAGGGGAATCTCTGCTCCGCTCCGGCGCCTGGAGCACCTTCTCCCCTCCTTCTGCACTGACGTGCGGGTCTGCAGGGTTGTTTCTCTTACGTGTTCTCACTCCTCTCTCTGGCTGCCGTTTCTGTGTATCCTGCAACTTTTTTGCCTTCTTAAAAATGTTATGACAGAGGCGTTACCACTGTTGCAGACTGGCTCAGCCTCGGCTGGGGGAGGGTCCGTCTTAGAGCCGGCTGGCATTGGCTCTGTCGGACAAAGGGGAAGCTTCCAGCAGCTTCTCACAGAAGCCACCCCTGTAACCCCCTCCCACTCCCTAAATCTTGCCACAGAAACACAATACAGGAGGCGACAACTAACTATCTTTCCGTGACATCGCGAGATCTTCCGGACGCCGCACCATACAACTATTTCATCAGAAAGAGTATTTTGAATTACTTTGTGGCTAAGAGCAAAAAAATAAGTGCACAGACTCAAAGTAAATTACAAAAGCAGAACTTCTATCTTCAAATAAATTAGAGGGCATGAAAGAAATGGGTAAGTAGGTTTCACTGCAACTCATGAATTATTACAGACGTTGAATTTCCCATCCATGTGCACTAAGCCACAAGCCCTGCAGTAAACAGGAGTGCTGAAAGCTGCTGCTGTTTGTGCTTGCTGAAATACTTGACAGACAGTATAACCAACTCCACCTGCAGCTCCCGTGGGTAGATAAAGAGTGAACAGACATTTCTGCACAAATAGCACCTAAAATCTCTCCACTTGTTTATTTAAAAAGAAACTTTGACCAAGATACATAGGTATATGTCATTACTCCACTCCACCTTCACCCCATGCATACCTTACATTTCTGCTGTCATCATCCTGTCCAGGTATGTCTCCAATAACCACTCCCAGTATCAAAGATTTTGCTCTTTGAACAAGTAAATGAAAAAAAAAACCAACCAAACTACCAACAATGAGCCCAGAAGCTTAGACCATGCTTCAATACAGAGTGCAGGAGATTAGCAGTGCCAATAGCGAGGAAGAATGTAAAAATCAAAAGGCAGAACTGAAAAATGTGAATCCTAATTGAAGGCTAGAAATGCAAAATGTGAGTTTGTAGAAGTGGATGTCCTGGGATGGAAGTAACTAAGGATCTTGAGGCACTAAAGAAAGATTTGACAGGAGGTTTAGTGCTAGGGAGAACTAGAAGAGAAGGGATTCTGGGGTCCTGGAAAAGAGAATCTGGTAGGGGGCACTTAACAAGTTAACTCCACTGTTTGGGATGTGCTGTTGGGAACTGAAGATGGTGTGCCTGAGGCTCAGGAAAAGGTTGGAAAGGTCTGAGGACTCCTGAGCAGTCAGTAAGGGCAACACTAGCAGACCATCTGCAAAATACTAGAGGGTATTTGAGGCAGCAGGGTTAACCAGATTCAGCACCCTCACTACCAAGCACTCCCTGCCCTATCCTTCCCCTCTATGGAAAACCCACTTCTATCATGTTTTTTTCTCTTATTTAGCTGTTAGAAATAGGATGAAAAGCAGGCAAAGAAAGCCATGACCTTTAGACTGATGGAATCTCTGACATAAGAACGTGTAAGTAACCCTGGTTAGACTCCAGTCCAGCTTCCCTATGCTACTTTAATGCAGGCAAAGCAGATGAACTAGTAAATACTGCAGGGTTAATCATGAAACAGCAGTTGTCACAGCTCATGAAAAGCTGCTATTCCCAACTGCTAGTGCTCAACAAATTACCCCCATAAACATGTAGGGAATTTGGAAACATCTCAGTAAGTATTAATCTACAAAGACTGCATTATGGCTTCCAGTCTAGGTAAACAAACATATGCCTGTTTTGTTACTCTTTTTATTTCAATTCCCAACAGAGGACATTTTTGCCTAACTTGACCTGGATTTCCTGCATATAATATGAGCCTTGGTAGTCTCCTCAGCATCCCTGTGCATTTAGGGCCTACATAAAATGTCTATGTTCTTTACTAAGGTCTTTCAGGTGGTGAACAACCATCCTATCTTCCACAGATTTTTCTTCAGTGAGCGCTTAGCTAAGAGTGGCAATGTAGGTCACTCCTCACTTGAGCCCAGAAGGTGTTTTCACCTCTTTATTTCCACAAAATTGAGAACTACAAAGGCCAGCTGTGGACTGGGTTTCAATATACTTTTCTCAAATGTGCTGGACTATGTGACTACAAGCATCAAAATCTCTCTAATGTTTGTGTTTAATTTACACAACTTGTAACTGAAAAATCACCTGTACTCCCAGAATACTTACTGGACTCTTTTTGGCCATGATGATGGGTGGTTTAGGATCTGTGCTTTTAACAGTGTTGTCACATAGCTAGGAAAATATTTATTAAGACTCTACTTGAGGATGGTGACTGTTAGCACAAAACCTACCACTCAAGTTGCAAACAGCTGCAGAAATCTGTGACAACCAGAAAAAGCAAGAGAGAGAAAAATCCTAGAAAAATATAGGAATCCAGAAGTAGGGCTAGCATTTAACTCCGTTTCCAAGGACATCTTTTTGTGCCTCTAAATCCAATAACATTATATCACGTTTCTGGAGATTACCAGCCCAGCCAGGTTATAGCCAAAACCAAAAGTACTCCCTATTACATTCAGACTTAAGAGGCCAGGTAATAAAAAGGTGACACATCACCACTTTTCTCCCCCATTAATTTCTGTTTAATTCCTTCCTGAAGTAATTTCTGAACATAAATTTAAAACTTCCAGATATGGAGTCTTTTTATTATCAATACAGAAAATGCACACGAGAATAGACAATTTAAAATGAATCCCTCTTAAGTGGATTCTTCATCGAAACATCAGTGGGAGATTTTGGTTTTTTTAAAAAAAAAAATTGTTGATTGTTTCCATTCCTGTTAAAAGCCTAACACAGAGGCTAGAAAGAGGGAGGGTTTGATTATTGCTGTAGATCTCCTGCTTCATTTAATACACTTGAATGGAAAAGGAGACTATCATGAACTCTGTGTGCAAGTACATTGGTAATCCTTATGAATTCATGGAGTAAAAGAAGAATCCTTGGCAAATAAATGGGGCAAGAGTAGCTTTTCTGGTGAACTGTCAATATGAAATGGATGTTTTATAGGCTGAGCAGACATAATGTGTTCAGGTAAGATAATGATCTCCTTTTCATTGCATGACTGAAACTGTCTTCAGCTGAGCTACTTTTGATTTACACTGAAGTGTAACCAGAGCATCTGGTATCTTAGCTGACGTTCCACTGTGTATGCTGCTTACTGCTAACAGTGGGTAAATATTAATCATCTGTCACAGACCTCAGTCAGATTGCTTACCATCATACAGCAGCTTGCAAGTTTTTCTCCATATTACCCTCCAAATGCTGCCTCTCCAGGTGTATCTAGCATTATGTACAAAGAATGAGGCACAAGACAAATGTACTCTATGAAACCTTCCATAGCTGTGGCCATTTAAGCAAAATTTGGAAAAGTTCACCTGCGACACAAACTTTTCAGAGTTCTACATCTCAAAATGACGAGAAGATATCACAGATTTACCTGGAGCTCTCCCTCCCAACTGACAAGAAGACATAAAATATTTATTAAGTGATCCTCCTTGTTACCTGCGCCAGATAAGTCTGCAATCAGTTCATACTGAGGGATTATACTTCTGTTCCAAAGGAACTGTGCTGTGCATGGTTGGCCTTGATTTGTTGTGATGGTGGATACCCTGAGCAGTTGCACTACAATTTAAAAGCCAAATTCACAAGGTTTGGGACTCCAGAGTGAGCACCTGTCTCCCACAGCAAAGGTGTGCTACAGAGGCCACTACTATAAGTTATGGCTCACATGTGTCCCTCCACATTCTAAACTGACAGAACATTTTGTACAAAAACTGAAAAACATTTTTCTTCCCTCTGCCCCTCCCAGTTCCTCTCAGCAATTTCAAGTAAATCAAATTCATCAATCATGATAGCTGCATTAGAGTCACTGATGAATAAGAAAAAAAAAGTATTTTACATTTTCCAGAATTGTTTTGCATGTTGTTATGAATAGGAAGATTTTATTTTAAAATCAATGGTTCCTAATACATAGATGATAATGTGAAACGTGAATATTAGGGTAAAATATCAAAGCCAAGCTCAAAATAAAGAGAGAATTTATATTATCTGGAGACCCTGATCTTACAATTATTACTGGCAAATGCAAAATTTTCCTTGGTATCTATTTGGTAAACCAAGAAGGCCAACGCAGCTGAGAGTCCTATACCAAATGAATTGTCTGGAAAAGAAAAACTGAAGTACTGTTGTACAATTCACTCTGTGTCTCTCAAAACAAAACATTAAAAAAGCCCAAATCACAATCCACTTAAGTTCACAGAAGAGATGGATATTTATTGACCTTACCTTGTATATAATTAAGACAATTAGAGATTTGCATAATCTTTAACAGCAACCTGTTTTCATTCTTATTTGCCTTTGATTTTGCCAGTCTAGATGATGAGGTATTGTCCCTTATGCCAAATCCCGAAGTGTTTCTGGACAATGATCTAAACCCAAAGGGTCAGAAAAGCAAAAGTAATTTCTAAGGTTGTTTACAAAAAGATGGACCCCAGGAAAATGCAACAAATGTTGCTGTCCTTCTTATGGTTTGACCAGACAAAACAGCCTTGCCCACCTTCAAGCAGCTGTGAAAGATTTAATGTTATAATATGAGAGCAGGTATGACAGAAGGCGAGAATTGTGACTTACAGTGACACAAGAATAAAAGTCTGTTTAATCGTAAACAACTCTTTTTCTTTCCCAGTCTAAAATCTATTTGCTTCTAGCTGGCAAATACAAATCCTTGTATGCTTCTGGAGCGAGAACCTGAAGCTATTAGCTATTGGGACAAATATTTGGATGTTATATACTCAGCTCAAATTTTTGTAGGTGATTAGAGTGAAAAGTAGGTAGTATATGAATATAAACCAAAGGCAGATTGACTGCTGAGAATTAATGAGTAAAGTTGCTTAACGATGAACTCGTATGCAAAGTTATAGTCAGGACAATTGATTCCTTTTAGCTTCTTCCCTGAAGGCTCTATCTAACACAGCCTTTCCAAGCTACTTAACAAAACTGCTTGTGGCATAAAGACTTTCTTTCATGTTTATCACTGAGAAACTAATCAATCACTTGACAAATACTAGCAGCTGTTATTCCACCTTCAAGTTTTTAATGAATCAAAAGTTGTCTATGTTGACCAGTATGACCTTTACCTTGTTCGCATATGATTTGCGCCAAAACAGGTTTTTAAAATGTCAGCACTTATTCCTGCTTAAAAATAAAAATGTTCCAATTATTTTTGAAATTATCTGTCTCTAAATGAAACACACACTAATGCCTGAGACATGCAGGCTATTACTATAAAATTACAATTATATGACAGCTACTACAGATTATTCAATCTACTACTGAAGTTAAAAAATGTGTATTGCAGTAGGAATCCAATTTAATATTTTATATGCAAACTTCCAAAACGTTATACTTTCTTTCCTGTCAGTACACCTCTGTTATTTCCCTTTGCAAGGGAATATTTATTATAAATAGTTACTTTCCTGTGTTTATCAGAAAATTAAACAATATCTAAAAACTATTCCCCTAACAAAATCTCAAGAAAAATTTCTCTGTGTGAAAACAGGATGGAGCAATGTCTGAGTATTGTGGCAGTGATCCTGCAAGTGGCAGCCAGTAGGCCCTGGGCAAGCATCACAGGGAGG
>JANZLP010000052.1:8070159-8081286 GCA_026930925.1 Chelictinia riocourii | reverse complement strand
TCAAAATAAATATACTATACAGGCTTATCTGCAGATGGGGGAAGAAAGAAAAAGACAAAAGAAAATAGATCCTTGATTCAAAAAAACTGTAATAAAGTACTCAAAAGGTCAAATGGGAACTTCATAAAGTTAGTTCATCTGAGCGATTCCTTCTTCTATGTACCTGAGGTCTTTCTCCAACTCCTCATGACCCTGTTCTCCCATCTTAAAATGGATTTTTCAGTTTTTATGGTGAACTGCTCCTTAATCCATTCTAACCACTGACTATCTAGACTCTGCAAAAGCTCATTTTCCCTGTGAAATTTCCCTGAAATTTTCTTTCTCAATTTCTGTCTTCTCTACCCTGAGCATAGAAGATTTTAATTTTCAGTATCCAAGCAAGTAAGCTTTCCTGGGCCACGTCAAAAGATTTCATACTCACTCTAGCACTCTTAAAGATGCCATCGCAGGAAGAACTTTCGCAAGATTTTCTGCTCCAAAATCACAAATGCTGTTATTGTATAAGCTGCAGAAAACCAAACCGGTATAGTCACAGTTGAATAATGGATAACATAAACAGATTATATATTAGATCAAGGAATTTCTGATATGGTTGGTACATCTTAACTTCCAATTTATCCTTATCTATTTGCATCCTAATCTATTAATGTTTAAAACACAGTTTCATATTTTCTGTATCAAGTAAGGCAAATGGCCACACCCCTTCTTCAGCTAGCACAACTACAGCAAAAATAGGTCTAGATTCTTAATGAATAATGAGAACATTTCTGTCCACATTAGATCAAATTAAAAATCTGCAAGAAAATTAAGCTCAAAGATTCGGGGCACAGCATTCAAAAGATTTCCACATGAGCAAATTATTCCAGAATTGCACACCATGGCTTCTTGCATTCCCTACTGAGACACTTCATTCAGGCCTATGCCAGACATTTCAATGAAATGGGATGGACCATTGGTCCCTTATTAGCAAATACACACCACCTTGTTGCTGGCTTACGGCTTAGCACTGCACTTAGCAAGCTCTGCATAAGCTTGCAGCAGATCATCACCCTGGGTGTACATTTGTACAGGGTATTATTCATACATGGGTATTATGGACTGGATTTAAAAATCAGTACAGTTCTCATTATATTCCTGAGACATCCTTCTCTATGTCTACACTGGGTCATACATTTCTCTCCTCTTCTCTCTAAAGGCTTTATGCAAGAGTGAAGTCAAAAGCTTGGCTGCTGTGCACTGTACATATTTGTTCCATGTTCAGTAATTTCTCACAAAGATAGCAAGGTATGTTGTATAAAACAACTCAACAGGATATAACTACTTACCTTAGTGTCTTTAATGAAGACAAGAAAGGAAGAGCTGTAGCTAGTTTCTCCGCACCCACATCTGTTATCTTATTCTGTGATAAGCTACAGTAAGTGAGATCGCTTTGTTAGTTGAGCACATTTATTCTAATTTATTACAATGTGGGGAAAATTAATTTTTGATGTCTTTTTTGTATAACTTGGACAGTCTGTTTAGACCAAATGCAGGGAAAAAGACAAATTACAACCCTTGAAGGGAGATGACGAATTGCCAGAGGATTAACTTATTTCTCTAATGAATGTACAGATTAAGTATGTCCATAGACTTATTGGCCTTCCATGCCCATGGGTTAGTTGTGCCCATAATTAACACACAGTCCCTTAAGGCTCTAGGTTTAATCTGTTTCTTTTCAAAATTTCCCAGAACTGTTTATCTTGCACTTACTTTAATGTTTCCAGTGATTTCAGGGTTGGAAAGACTTTGGATAGACTCTCTGCTCCTTCATCTCCTATGCCATTTTCACTCAGAGCATCAAGGCTGGGTGACAACAAAGAGAGAATTAGCTTCCCTTTTAATCTAAATTTTTGTGGTTTATTCACCTCAGAGACCGCTCTATGTATCTTGAGAAGCTCCTTCTCTGCAGTAGCCTCAATCAGCAAGAAGCATCACACAAATTATAGCCTCTCTAATAAGCAGCTTTCTGCTTCCCAAATTTACAGCCTAAGAATTTTTTTTCCTAGTTGAATGGCTTGACCCATTTCCTTTGATATGCAAAATTATTAAAATGGTTATGAAATAGCTGTGTTTCAGCTATGCTGAAATGAGATTTTCTGTGCACACAGAAATACAGAATGGACAAAATTGAGCAGATGCTGTAAATCCCTGCCTGAACAGCTCCTTCTCCAGATAGGGAGTATTAGAAATTAAGTTTTGTCATTCAGGTATCCAGATAGTCCCAATTTTAGACACTGGATCCCCTACTAATCTGACAGACGATGCTGGGATATATCAAACTCATTCCAATTTTAGAGCTTTATTGTTTTCCCAAAATATCATGAAAGGCCAGATACAATACAGACAAATGGCCAATGGGCTGAGCCAGTAAGGCCAAAGGCCCTCTCAAAACCCAGTAATCTTCCCACACAGATGAGGGCAGAATATTGACTGGCAATTGCTACAATTGTTTCTAGCATAAAGAAGCTTAAAATTCAGAGACGGCTGGTTTGTCATGGATACGAGAGAATAAATAGTAACTGGAGTTCTTAAAAACTCTATTTCTAATACTTCTCCTGGTAAAGGAAAGGACAAAGACTGTGTGAAAATATGGGGGCAGAACAAAACCAGATACTAGATGAGTATGGCTTTTTTATATCTTTTATATGAATCAAATCCACAAAGCTCAATCTCTTACAAGTTCTACCAGAAGTTCAGGATTTTTGTTGACACTGGAAGGTGCACAGCACTGGTGCAAATACTGAAGTTAATCCCCAAATTTAACACTGCTTCTGGTTCAGGAGGGAGACTGGTCTTTCCTGGGGCAGACATGACTGTGAGTCCCTCAGAAACTTCACCATGAGGGAGCCTGGGGCTCGGGCATGTTATGGAGCCTAAATGAAGAAGTAAGTAATCTGCAGGCAGTGTTGATCAGTGCTGTTGCAGGAAGGGGCAGCACTCAGTGGGGCTCTGTACTAAATGCTTCCCACAAGCTTTTAACCACTGAGGAACACATGGGGAAGTTCGACTAGTATCAAACCAACCACTACCAAGTGTCTTAAGGGAGGATGAAGAGTGCTAGCTTTTAGTCTGCTGTCATATTCTCTGAATGTTTTTGTTGTTCAGTTCATTCATCGAAGCAAGTAGTCTTGTTGGCAAATAAAATGTTGCTTGAGTACATGAGCTCCCCCATCAAGGGCTGCTGAGGAGCAACATCAGCAAAGTCAGTCTTCAGTATTACTCACTCTAAATGCTGAAGTGATGGAAATGCTGCAAGAATTTCCACGAGTTTTAGGAATCCCTGAAGGCCACATACTGGACCCAGCCTGGACAAAAATAAATACAGACATGCAGCAGTTTTTTAACATGCTCAGAAACAGCAAAAGTTACAAATTTTTAAGTTCTTGCCCTGCAGCCACAAATGCAAGCTAGTTTACACTCCTCAGAGATAGCCATTCCCTACAATCTGCAGCAAGGATGTCTGCTTTGAAGCCTCCACATGAGGACCCCACAAGGCTGAAGTCAGACAGAGCAGAGCTGCTTGCACAGCAGCAGCAGTACAAGCATTTGCCACTTTGTTGTTACTCTTTACAAGACCCATCTCACTCATTTTAAATTCCTGTATTTCTGTTCTTTTTCAATTTTTTTTCAGTTTTTTCATTTTAAGTATTATAATCTTGATAACTGAGATGAAAAAAATATTATCTTCCTCCCCAACTATTGGCAATTCAGACTAACTTAAGGTCAACATTTCACTGCAGCTTAAAGCATAAATTGAACTTTAATATTCCAACTACAAGGATTTGTCCCTCTGATGCTAACCTCTGATTTGGAGTTTCCCTGGTATCAGAACAACTTCAGCCTAGTTAAAGGGATCAGAATTTTAACCAAGAATTTAAAATAAAGGAAAAGTAGGAGAGGGAATGAGAAGAGAAAGCAGCATAAAATCAAAAGTGAGGCCAAGCATAGCAGTTCTAGACTAGGTCAGATGTGAAGAGCAGGAAACAGATGAAAACCTGATGACAGTTCTCCATTGCACTGGTGCAATTTCTGCCCAAACTAATTCACATGCTATGGCAGCATATTTTAAGCAACAGAATAGCCCTGGAGGGTGCTTACAGTTTGTGGGAAAAAAACGTTGCTACACCTAATTTTTAAAGTCAGTGTTTCCAATATTCCTTCTTCCAGGGAAACGGTGCTAAATATTTTATTTGTGACGCATTCTCTGACCTTATTCTCTCATGGACTAAGCTCTGATAGGGCAGAAAATTACATCAGAAGACTCAGAAAAGTTGAGCATTTCTGGGGAAAAAGTATTTCCCAGGTAGTTGGATCACCCTGTGGCACAAGATCTACATCTGGTGATAAGGAGCTAACCTGCAATAAAATCAAACCAAACTGATAGAACCACATTGATCTGTATCCCTGCAGGAGCCAGAAATGATGGTTTTTTTGAGTTTTGGCCATAACTTAATAAATCTAGTTGAGAAAAGCAAAGTAGCAATAAATGGGGTTTACTTAATGCTTTACCATAACCTAACTATATCCATGATTCTTCTCAGTCTTCAATGTAACCACTTATCAACCAACAGAGAGGTATATATCACTTACGCGAATTCTAGCTTTCTGAGGTTTTTGATGGCAGGAATTTCATAGCTGCTGCAACCAGATGCATCTTGCACACTAAATAAATCACAATAGAAACAGATTCTGATAAATATTTTAGCAATCAAAACAGTGCTTTAAAAATAATTTCTTAGTAAACTTTTACAGGAAATAAACGACTGCTGCATTAACTGAGGAACCAGGAAACTTCAGAATAACTTCTGCTCCAACCTTTCTTCACTCAATTAATTTCAACCTGATAACTGCCTTTCATAGTGCAGTCACT
Source organism: Chelictinia riocourii (assembly GCA_026930925.1). Classification (NCBI taxonomy): domain Eukaryota; kingdom Metazoa; phylum Chordata; class Aves; order Accipitriformes; family Accipitridae; genus Chelictinia; species Chelictinia riocourii. The sequence goes on along the minus strand of JANZLP010000052.1, from coordinate 8,076,377 downwards.
TGTTCTTTTTCCAATGAAACTTAAAAGTACATTCTTCTAAATCAAGTATTTTCTGTCAAACATGAAACTTATTTTGTGTATATTTTAATCAAAATACTCTGCCTGTGTTAAAATGGAAGTAACCATTTTTATTTAAAAAAACACAACCAAAATACATTTTTTATGCATGCTTTTAATTGCAACCAATTCCCTAGCCACATCATGAGCAGGGATGAAACACAGAGTTTATAGATCATATAACACAAGTTTCTACCTCCTGAGCTAAAGGACTGACTCAGGTCATTTGTGACCAGTATGAAACAAGCCTTCATTTATGGCCCAAGTGCTATGGGGATGGGGGGTGCAAATCAGTTAGCCCAAGTTATGTAACTAAAAGCAATTGGAAGATAGCACACTCGGAGATTAAAAAGAAATTTGAAAAAAAAAAAAGACAGCTGGCTTTTTTATTGGCATTTTTGATAAATATTCTCCATGGTGCTGTCATTGCTCCTCCCTGCCATGAAAACCACTACACATCAGGTTAGGAGAACACTCTGAGACAATACAAGAAATTGCACTGCCTTAGTTACTTCTCCTTTGGACAAGCAGAGGAGTCCATTCTCCAGCACTGTCAGTGAACCCCCATGTTCCTAAATCACTAGTATATTAAGAGGGCTTTTGATCATAAATGAGCCTACCAGTTGATCATCTTCTCCTGCATCTCTACAAGGTCTGAAAGGTCAGTGATGTCCTTCATTGTCTTTGCCTTAAAGGGATCAAGAACAAATTTCTCTGTTGATGCTCTCAGCAGTTCATAGTCTTTCGTCTGTTCTAAAGATTTCCAGAGCTTGACCGTATCACTGAGGGAGGCCCTGTGAAGTGACAAAACATGTGAAATCAACATATCAACAGATATGACCGCTGTTGTTGCATGAAAGTGTCATCTGCATGCAGCCCTATGAATGACATTACTATCGACAAAAAATGACCAACCTGAATGATGCCACATTCTTTAGGCCAGCCAAGTCTTTTAGCCCTTGCATGTCAATGCTGCTGTTTCGCAAATCCAAGGAAAAATCTTTTCTTGACTTTTTAAAAATAGAGTGGAGTACATGGACATCAGGTAGTGTAAGAACTACGCCCAGGAAAGACAGGTCTGGCTTAAGTCTTAAGGACACATGCTGCAAAAGATAATTGCTTTGTGTTTCATAAATACAATGTAAAAGCTCAAGCAACCTCTCCGGACAGAGCTCATTTATCTGCAGCCTTCTAATATATTTCAAGAGTGTTTTCTGTTTCTTGGTTGATTGTTTTACATCTTTATTTGAAAGGGAACAGAAGTAGGGATCATCTTGGAGGAACAACAATCCAGCCAAAAATCGAGGTACTAAATCTAACCAGTTATAAGGTTTTTTCTTCTTGGATGGAAAAGACAGGTACTTTGTTAGACTTTTATCCTTGATCTCTTCTGCTAACATAAGGTGAAGTGCACCCAAGAAATTCTGAATGACAAAATCAGAGAATGTGCTCCCAAATTCCTCTTCTCTGCTATCTGAATGTCTGGGGAATGCAAATGGCAGGAAAAATCCATATTTCAGAGCAAACTCTTTAACTTCCTTAGAAGGAAGAAGATCACTTTTCATGGCACTTTGGTGCTTTTCTCCAAGATACCAGGCTATACGTGCTAGCGTAGCAAGACTCTCTTGATTTTGCATGGCTGTAACATCTGTTTGCATAGCTATTATCTTTTGCTGAACAATTTTCAGGAAGACTGTAGTAAGAGTTGAAGGAAGGCTTTTGTCTCCCATTTCAAGTACTGTCTCACAGAAAAAACAAACAAATCTACACATAACAGGGCTGTAACAATGACTGAACAAGTACTCACACTCTTTGATTAACTTCAGTGCATTATCACAGTAAGGTAATCCTTCGAAGTATTTGGTTATGTACAATTCTCTCTGCTGAGGGGAAAATCCTACTATTTCAACAGTCTTATCCACTTTGGACACATACTGGTACACTTTGTCTTTTGGTCTTGCTGTAAGTAATAAAGTACAACCATTGAGCATCTTTTTTTGGATGAGTCCTGAAAGCAGCTCCTTTATACTGCACAAATCTTTTTCAGGCTGGCTGGCTGAGCAATGAGGAGAATTCTCATGATCATGCAATCCTTCAAAACCATCAAAAACCAGAAGGACTTTAGCAGGATTTTGCAATATATACTCAAAGGTCTCTTTGCTCCCCTCTTGAGGTTTTATAAAACATTCAAGAAGCAGATCCTTCAGGCTGTATCGCTTCTCAGGCAAGCTTACTTGTTTGCAGTCAAACCAAAATACAAATTCAAATTGAGGAAACTCTCCATTGGACCAGTCCTGGCAGATCTTCTGAACAAGAATGCTTTTGCCCATTCCTGCTTTTCCCAGCACCACAATCACTTTAGTCTCTAAGTCTTTACCTCCCAGGATTTGAAATATTTGGCTTCTTTTAAGGGCTGCCTTTTCCTTCCCTTGCAGACTGCAAGTTACCAGCTCCTTTTCCATTGCTTTTATACTATTCTTCCCAGTCTTGGTTTCAGTTTGGCATTGAACAAGTGTCCCATCAATAAACAGGTGATCAAGAGTTACTTCACGCTCCATGGCCACAGATTTGCACATGTCTTGGAAATAACACTTAAGTGATGTACAGAAAGTTTCCACTGGCTCTAGAGAAATAAAAAGCATGCACAAACTGAAGAAACCAGTCCACAAATTACAACATTGCTTCATGGTGGTTTAAGTACATAATTGTAATATGGTCAAAATACATCAGTTCCCATAAAGCATGTAGGTCTGGATTTATCTGATGCAACTACAGGTACTTAAATTAGGAGTGCAGGCACAACAGACACTTTTAGACCTATGAACTGAATAATTTTGGGGTGAAGTACCTACACATATGATAAAACCGACTAAATACACTGACCTTCTAAGTAGGTACTACAGCTAGATAACTAAAGGTAGATAAGTCTAACATCTTAAAAACAGGAATCATGCTCAGACACTCAGAACAGCTTCACAAATTGTTGAATGACAATTCCTACAACAAGTAGCTTTTCTGTATGGAAAGAAACAGAAAAAATAGCCAAAAAACACGGGAAGTTTTTAAGGTCAAGAGATCTAAACTCACTTGGTCTTTTGAAAGGTTCTTCAGAAGGAATTATGGGAACTTGGACTTCTTTGAACATTTCTAAACCTGAAGAAACAAAACAATACATTTGAGGGGAACACCCAGATAGTCAGCAATTCAGCTTTACTAATTTTAACAATAAGACTAATGCTATTTTTCAAGTTCATTGCAACATATATTATGTATTATCCAGAGAAAGAGATATTTTATTTTACAAGAGAAAGGAAAAAAAATCCTCATACAAGTATAATACAGCTGACATGAACTATTGCAGGCAGTACGACACCAAAATAGATGACAGCTGTTCTGACAGTTGTATGAAGAAGAAGACCTATCCTAGCAAGATGACATCCCCTGTTCTTTTCAAATGTCACTGTTTTGCATAAATTCATGTTCACACATTGGACTTTTTTTTCATCAAAAGCAATAGCTTCCTTTTGTTACTCTACACCTTGCAACCAAGCATTAAGGATGAAAGTCACAGAGAAGGGACTATTGGTAACAGAATTTACCCATTACTCTTCCTGACAAAGTACTGTCACTGTCCAATTTTCTTTCTTTTTGCCTGTTTGTTTTCAAACTACTGCAGACTTGCCCTTGGTCAGCATGAGCAGTGTCTGCCATACAAAGCAATGGGGAATTTTTCAGAGAAAGTGTATTTTCTACAGACTGGTAATGACAGAGTATCAGTTTTGACAAAACTTTTGGTACGAAAAGCTTTGCAGACACAGGACAGAATTTAAATTGACTGTAACAAACCCAACCTCGTGGTAACCACACTCAGCAGAGATGTGGAAAAAAAACCCCAAAACAAAACAGGTTAATCTTCCTAGATTTGTACAAATGTATTTATTACCATAATATTTGGTTCATCTTGATGTAGAATGTGGCAGGAGGGCAATGTGTGATAGCATTGAAATACATACAAAAGTACAAAGGTATGAAGCAAACAGCCTGGAATCCTGGCAGAAAATACCTGGAATCAGGTAAGAAGGAAGAAGATTCCCTGAACTGCCATTTGATCATGTCATGGAATTAACTACCTGGATCAAATTCTCTTCTGATTTACTCACCAGGAACCAACCACTGGCAATAACTGAAAAAAGAAGCTGAATATTATCCTAATTTCACCATTCATCTTTTTAAACAGTTCTAGACAACCTTTTAGGACTAAGATTTTACTGAAGAGTTTATCTGAAAGCATTTCTTTCAAGTTCTTCAGTGTTTGCTACATGACATATAGGTGCCTGGGATCTGGACACTTAGAAACAAAGGAGTTTCTTACTGAGGACTCAGGCGTGTTCTTGTGAACTGAGCTGGAGCATTTTCAGAAAATGCTGCCCCATCCTTTCAATACCATTCATAAATTAAGTCACCACGAACAAGCTGCCAAAGGAGCTGTTTAGTTATGCAGTTGCATTGATATGGATTAGGTATGCTCTTACTGATGGTTATTGTGTCTCAGCTGACCAGAATGGCAATTTCCAGCTCGTAGCTGGTAAGAAAAAGTTGAGAGTAGCAGCTTTTTAACTTCTTTTGACTCACAAAAACATACCAGCTTATATTTTTCCTTGCTTCAGTTTTAGTATCATACATTGTTGTGCTAGCCTTCACTGGCAGCCCCAGCAGCCTGGGGCAGAGGGTGTGCTCCAGCCTTGGGTGCAGGCGCAGTTCTCGCAAGCCTTGGCCCTGGCTTGGCCTCTCCACATTGGTCCTACATGAGTGCCAGCAGAGAGCAGGCTGGTTCGGTGCCTCAGGGACATGGTCTGGGGGACAAGCCAGAGACTAGGGCTGGTTATGGCTGGCAGGGGGCAATGGCTCCCTATGGGCCACTCTGAGTCAGCAGTGTCTTCCTTGTGGCTTTACACTTGCTCTCCCTGGCCACCAAGTGTGAGACTTCTGCAGCACTGGGCCTCTCACCATGGCACGGTGGTGGGAACACCCTAGTGTCCCCCAAGAACCCAGTCAGCTCCTTCTCCCTGGCGCGTTTGCCCTTAGAGGCAGTGGGTGCCTCCCTTAAGCCCACCTCCAGAGCCTGGAGGCTTTGGCCTCATCTCTGAGCTTACCCAAGGGTGTGCTTGGTGTGCCCTGTCCCGAGAGACAGGGATAAGGTGGCCAGCATGTCCTCATCCTGTACATGGCAGCCACTCATGCTCTCCCTGCTCCCTGCAGCCCGTCGCAGCTGGCAGTGGCATTCCCCAGATCAAATGCTATCTCAACGGCGTGAAGATCCCACACGTTGTCCGCCTCAAGGTAGGAAGCGGGAAGTGGTGGGATGTGTGTTTTCTGCCTGTGATGGGGCCCCCTCCGCTGGGCTGGCCTGGGCATGTTGTGTCCTGATGGGGTGGTCCCTGCCTGCGCTGTGGCAGAGGAGGAGCTGGTACGAGCTCCTGATCTCCCTGCTGCCCTGCCTGGCTCTGTAGCTGTTCCCCCCGGTGTCAGGCAGTTAATAAACATCCTACCCTGGGATTGGCAGCTGGCACTGGGAAGAGCAGCCTTAGGTAATTTTTTGCTCTGACCAAGAAGCAAGTTGGCCAACCCCATTGCCACAATGGAGGGCTGAGAATCACAAGTTCACCAGGGTCGCTGGCTCCTGCGGCTGGCTGGGATTGTGTCCCCTGTGGCTGTTGCAGTCATGATCCTTGTGCCACCTGCATAATGTTCTGTGCTTGTCATCTCTGTTTTGCAGACCCTGGTGATCAAAGTCTGCGGAGTCATCCTCTCGGTGGTCGGCGGCCTGGCCGTTGGGAAGGTGATGTGCACAAAGCACTCCCTGGGATGATGCTAGTATGTTGTTACCTACTGCTGGCACACATGCCGCAGCCTGTTACCAACCCTGCACTGCAGTGACTTCCCAGTTTTATTCCCTGGTGTGGTGGCCAAGGTGATTATGGCATGGCCAGGTTTGGGGACCCACCAGGGCACGCGGTGCTGGCCCCCAGGTTGTGTGGTGCCACTGAGGTGTGCCGAGGCCGAGGCTGTGGCCGAGGCCGAGCGCCACGAGCTCTGCCTTCTCAGCCAAGGCCAGCATCCCCAGGTCTGTTGTGCCTGTGCATAGGCCACCAGTGGCGGGT
>JANZLP010000052.1:8021036-8032705 GCA_026930925.1 Chelictinia riocourii | reverse complement strand
TGCTCCGTGGGGTTGCAGTGCGGGGACAGCTCATGGTGTTTTCATGAGGATCCTGTTGGAGGGACTAAGTGCTTTGTTACAGCGATTCTTGCCTTACCCTTTCATAGTATTGTAAAGCAGACATTAGGCACTGGCAGAAGTTTGGAGCTTTTAATCTGGTTTTGCTTACTGCTCCATTGGGCAAACCAGTAGATTTTAAGTGGAGCATTCTGTACTAGTTTTTCAGGATCTGTAATTCTGTTTACAGTGCTAAAGAACATTTCAGAAATTTTGAAATTATGTGAGTTGCTTTCCTCCTTGGTGTGACATATTTAGAAAAGGTAATTCAGATATACAGCTGTAACAATGCTTTAATCACTTGGCAATATACATGGAAAATGATACATATTTTTAAACGCAAAGGATTTTATGGACTCTACAGTGTGTGTCTCCTTCCAGAAGGGTAGAGTAATTTCTGTTCGCTTTTCAGTCTGAAAATATGAGCTGAACTGAGGCATCATCTGAACTCTGCTTGTAGTTAAAATCATAGTGTAATTAAGATTGGAAGGGACCTCTAGAGGTTGTCTAGGCCATCACCCTGCTCAAAGCAGGTCTAGTTAGACCAGGTGGGTCAGGGCAGTGTCACGTTGAGTCTCAAGTGCCTCCAAGGATGGGGTCCACAACCTCTCTGGGTGACCTCTTCCAGTACTTGATCATCCACAGAGGAAAAAAACTTTTTCCTAATATTTAACCAGAATTTCCAGTGTTCTAAGATGTGTCCTTTGCCTTTCATCTGATCACTTTGTACCTCTGAGAAGAGTCTGGCTCTATCTTCTCCATATATTCAGATCAAGTAGTTACAGATAGCAATAAGGTCTCCCCTCGGTCTTCTCTTCTTAAGGCTGAACTCCCCCCCCAGTTCTCAGCTTCTCCTCTTACATTGTGTGTGCCGACTCCCTTACCAGCTTGGACCCCTGCTGAACTCATGCCTGTATGCCAGTATCTTACTTGTAATGGGGAGCCCAAAACTGGGCACAGAACTTGAGATGCAGTCTGACAAAGTGCCAAGTAGAGGGGAAGGATTACATCCCTCATGCTGCTGGCTATGCTGTCGCTGATTCAGTGGAGCATGTGGTTTGCCTTTTTTGCTGCAAGTTTGATCCCTATGAAGATGAAAAACATTCTGGGTTGGACTGAAGTCTTTCACTTTTACAAAAATGGTTTTAAACAGTTGGCCTCTCTGCAATTTTACATTTTCATGTTTGGATTTTGATATTCTGTAGCTAGGACCCTATTAGATAAGTCTGTTTCATCTGCTGAAGGTCAGGTGTATGACAGCATCAGTTTCTTCCTTAATTAAATAAGAGGTGGTTTATGGTCAAACATTTTTAAAAGAGAACCTATATTAACAGATACATTATTACTCTGCTAGTCCAAATAACTGCAATAAAAAAAAGGAGCAAGAGCCAACCAGCAGGTTAACTTTGTCAACTATTACAGCAGAACAGGCATGTGCTGAGTGATTATATTTCAGATACAGGAAGGGGCTGTGTTCTGACTTTCAATGCTTCCAGATTTAAAGAAAACCAAAAAAACAAAAACCCAACCTGATCTATACGGGCAATTTAACAACCAAGTAGTTTAAAGGAAAGGTAAGTGCTTAAAATTATCAAAATGATACCTAACTAAAAATTTGTGACTGATACAGTTAAATGTAGTCACGAAGGAAAGACAGTAAAATTTGTTAGCTGAAACAACAGTAAAAATCATCATACATTTAAGAGTTAATAATAACAAAATGATAGGCAACTGTTAGGCTCACAATGTAATAGATACTCACTGTTCCTAAGTTCTCTGTTTTTACTTAAAGAAGAGTTCCTTACTGAGGACTTTCAAAGGTAAGTCGTTTTCCACTCCTTTCAAGCAATGAAAATGCATATATAGTATTCTTACATTCTGTGGTCTCTGGACATTTCTCGGGTTGTAATACTCACCCACAGTCAAAATTGGGGGCTACACATAGATTTACCAGACCTGCCTGGACCCGGAGGTTTTCCTTTATAGTAACTTGGACTGGGATTAAGCTCTCGCCACAGACTGTCACCTGTAGGCAGAGACTCAGGCATGAGACAGATGGTCCTATCGCCTTGCTTGGACTTAAAGCAACATCCACAGTCTTAGTAACTGACCTGTGTGTACAAGCAGAAGAGTATTTAGAAAGTAGTAATTTTCCTTGTATAATTATTTTGACAACAAAGTGATAACAAAAGAAGGATAAATAAGCACTCTAAATCAGAAGTTATCAACTATAAAATCTGGTTTTGCAACATTAAAATAAAATAGTAACTATTGTTCATTCTTATTTATTACAATAACCTGGTATGAAATCTGTGAAAAATCTACAATGCATAATGTTAACAAGTTTTGAAAAACTTGGATTTTTTTAGAATTTTTTGATTGCTGCATAAAAATTATGTGTAAACTTAATTATATTTGGATTGCCTTATTTGACTATGTGCTTTTTTCTGTTAAGTGTTTGCAAGCAAATTACTTATATGTTAGCATCTATGGAGCAGTGCTAGCTCAACTGTTTCAGACATTCTTACCTCTAGGTAAAACAACATTTTTTTGAAAAATTGGGGGAAGAATTTCTGGAAGAATCTGGTTAGATAATTACAACAAAAGTGTTTGTAGACTAACTTACATTTTGTTCATTCATTTCAGATGAAAAGGTGTTTTGTTTAGAAAGTCTCCTGCTCATGTGTCACGCTTTATTTTTGTCATGTTCAAGTTGAAAAAATGTTTCCAGTCCAACCTCTTTGAAAAATTTTTCAGTTTCAGAAACAGAGAATTAAATCCAGATTTTTCCATCTTGAAAATGCAGATGCAGTGCTACTAATAAGGGGTGCTCAGGTCTAGTTAGTGATATCCAAGGTATGTTTCAGTGTTGTCCTCTGTGCAGCTCAGGATATGTTTCATGCTTATGTTTCAGAAGTAAATCAAGTTTCCTGTCTGTATTTTCCTGTTTATCGTGCAAAGTATAGCAACAATTTATGTTACAATTTTCTGGTGAGGCACACTGAGTGCTGTGTACTTTTTGAGACAGTCCAGTAGTGTGGTGTCATATCCAAGTAGTCCAAAATTTTCCCATTGTTCTTGGGGAACAAAGCTAGATTTTTTTTATTTTTTTTTTTAGATTGGCACTGCCAGGTTTGGTTTTTCAGATATGATAATATAGAGGTGATGTTATGACATATGGTGATAAATATTTCGTGTTCTTCATTTGGATAGTGTTTATTTTGTATTTTGGTTTCATTGTTCATAATTGCAGGCAAAAATACTAGTTTTAAAAGGGGCTCTGTCAGTGATGACACACTTAACATTTTCAACCACTTCACAGTATTTTATTTGTCTGAAAAATAAATCTGTTCACCATGCCCTCAAAAAAATGATGAAATCTAGGATCAAGCACATGATAGGAATTCATTACCTTAATAAGAATACCATTATATAACACAGGCAGTATTTTGCAATGACAGCACGTTATACTCTTAGTGTGGACCTGAATATCCTAACAGTATGTCAATAGGGCAGTTCATGACCCTTTTCCCTGAAACATCTCCCGGGCCCTGGCAGTCGCCGCGCCTGGCAGGGGGGCTGCAGGGCCGGGCGGGCCGAGGCGGAGGATGAAGCAGGTAGAGGCGGCGGCTGGCGGAGCGGGGCGGGGCGGGGGACAGCTACCCCAGACCTTCCCCGCTGACGGGCTCCCCGCTGCAGGCGCTGGTGGACGACACCGAGGATGTCTCCCTCGACTTCGGGAGCGAAGAGGAGCTGGCGCTGCGGAAAGCAAAGATCAGGTAACGGCGCGGGGAGCGGAGCCGGCCCGGGCCGGGCCCCGCCGCGGAGGCCTCAGCGTCGCCTCAAGAAACTGCTTTAAACACTGAATTCCATTTCTTACAGGGAGGGCGGTCAAACGCTTGGAACAGGCTGCCCGGGGAGCCTCAGTCCCGGGGATGCTCTGTGCTGGGCAGCCAGCTCCGGCTGCCCCGGGCTGGAGACGGCGAGGCCCGTGGCCCTGTCAGCCACACCGCCTCTGCCAGCCCAGCCGCTCGGCGCCGTCCTGCCCTTGGAAACAAATTTTGCACACCTAAAGCCAGCGAAATCACAAAACACGCAACACCCAAACAGTATTTTTGTTAGAGCTGTAGAAGCGGAGATAGCTCTCGTCTTCAGCAGAACCAGCTGTGCAGCAGAGCGCACTGGGCATTGCATTGCACACCCAGCTGAAGGGAAGCAGGAAGTTATTTGCAATAAAGCTGCCATGTTTTCCTTCCGTGGGATGTGATGCTACATGGAATATAGTATATCTTATCCTTTTAGCTGATACCTAAGAAAACCCAACCCATTGATCCATCTCATATGCCAGGTTAAGCAGTCTACAGTTATGTTAACAGATGTCACTGCAGCTCTGTCCACACCGAGGTCCCAGGCAACAGAGCTGTTGTTCCATCTGTGGCTTTTGAAGAATCTCCAGTCAGAGTGTCAAGGGAAAAGTTTTACATCAAATGGAATTATACATACACATGCACTCATCTATAATGTATAATCAGCTTTGATTTACATTGTTTTCTTCCACCTTTCCCCAGTTTACTCTGGTCCATTACAATGTTAATTTTTCTTGTAGCTGTAAACAAAGAAAAATAAGAGATGTTATGCCTAACACAAATGATAACTGAGATACACAAACAAGTAATCATGTATGTAGCTTTATGATACAATTACTCTGTTTTACTTGTCTCCAGTGAAGTATTTCTACCCTTCCAGTGCATGGGACTTTGCAACTACATGATGAGCCAGCCATGACACAAGATTAATATTCCCAGAGTTGCTTTGTTTCTGTGCTTTAGTAGCAGCACACATTTTAAGTGAAAGTTCATATTTTCGTGCAGTCTTGGAGAACATAGCCTAAACTGGGAAGTACAGCTTAGGAGTGTCTTGAGCACACAAGCCACACATTAAGTCTATGGGACAAGACTAGAGTTAGCATGAAGTAAAACCACCTGAAACGTTTGTAGGAGGTCCACAGCACCAGTTACTTTAGAGATCTGTTCCTGCTGGTTCATGCTACGTGATAATATAGACAGGCAAAGTATAAGTGAACCATACTATTGATTGATCCACTTTGTGTAGATACTTATTAAAGACTGCTCTTCTTTCTTGCCCTCATTGTGACAATATTAAAAGATAATCTCATACCATATCCTGGTTTCAGCTGGGATAGAGTTAATTTTCTTCTTAGTAGCTGGTACAGTGCTGTGTTTTGGATTTAATGTGAGAATAATGTTGATAACACTGATGTTTTCAGTTGTTGGTAAGTAGTGCTTATCGTAAGTTACGGTTTTTTTGGTTTCCCATGCTCTGCCGGTGAGCAGGTGCACAAGAAGCTGGGAGGGAGTATAGCCAGGACAGCTGACTCAAACTGGCCAAAGGGATATTCCATACCATAGAATGTCATGCAAAATATATAAACTGGGGGGAGTTGGCTGGAGGGGGAGGGGGGGTCAGATCACTGCTCAGGCATTAGTCAGCAGGTGCTGAGCAAGTGCATTTTGCATCACTTGTTTTTTTGTTTGTTTGGGTTTTAAAAAATTTTTATTACAAATTTTCTTCATTATTATATTTTATAATTGTTAGTATTAAATTTTATGTTACTTTAGTTATTAAATCATTCTTATCTCAACCCACAACTACTTTTTCCAGTTCTCCTCCCCATCCCAGTAGGAGGTGGGGGGAGTGAGCAAGCAGCTGCATGGTGCCTGGTTGCTGGCTGGGGTTAAACCATGACATACTGAAAAACATTCTGCTATAGAATACAGAAATGAAACTCCTTCCTTACATGGTTCACAGAAGTTTATTTTTATATTTCTGAAAAATCTTGTGCAAACAAGCCTGGAACACACCCACATGCTGCAAAATTTTGTTGTCTTGTTCGAGAGCATAACAACATGTTTCAATCATTTGTCTTTAGCTTTATCCCAATTTCATATATCTTGAACTTGGATAGAATTCACATAAGCTATGACAAGTTTTGTGTTTGTGATTCTCCAAGGTATATGCAAGTGCTCCATAAAAGCAAAAGGTATATGGATAGTGATTTAGTTAGTGGCTACTTTCATAAGAAGGTTAGGAAAAAAAGATAACTTACACTATCTTTGCAGTTCATTGCAGTACCAGAATATTTGAGCTGGAACAGTTAAAAGCATATGTTCGCTTCTTTTTCAAATCAGCCAGGTAACACAAGATGATTAAGCCAGAGAGCCTGTTTGTTCAAAATTTGCCTAGATATGTTTGAAGTACCAGACAGAGGTATAAGTAGCATATAGAGTGCTGCCATGGCACTTCTGGGCAGGTACTGGGAATGATTCTCCTGTGGTTCCGCATCGTACCTTAGGGTTGACCCAATTTGATTCTTGAATATGGGATGCAACTGAATTCATAACAGCTCATTCCTATCCTAATAGGCATCATGCTTGCAAACTGAACAGAGGTTATTGTAACAAGATATATGGTAATCATTTAGCCTCAAGACTCCAGCTCTACACTATATGGATATTTAGATGCAACAGGATAACTAGAAGTCCAAGCAAGTGGGTTGCTATGCCTTCAGGAGCAAATGTGTAGCAAGCAGAGCCAGTGCTGAGTTTTAGTTACCTTCATCGTTTATTGGATTTGAATGGGGAAGAAAAAAAAAGTTACCATGTTCTAAAGCCTATACTGTCTTCCATTAGTACAAGAAATTATGTTAGTTTATGCAATGATTCCTTAATGCCATTGTATTTCTGGAAATAAGCTTTTAAAAATATTTATAAAGTACAATTGATTTCAATTCAATATAAATGCATTCACTTAAGAAAAGCTGTAAAATTTTTTGTTTCAAAAAGGATGCAGATGGTTTAACTTCAGGTTTTAAAAGACAATTTTATCTATGTGGGATTATCTCATTAAAAATTCTGTTTGTATATGATAGGAGCTTTAAGTTTCATCAGATGGCTGTGAACTAAGAAAACACATTGGTTCTGTTAAGTGAGGAAGCAAACGGTTTATTACTGGATTCCATTAGCTTCAAAATTACGGTTTTTAAAAAAGTGTAAAAAAGTAGACATTTTCTGAGATTGAGAATTGTCTAAAGAATGAGGTACAAATTTTGATATACCTCCATATTCCTTCCCTAGGACAAGAACCTGCAAGTCTGTGTCTTTGGCTTGGCTAGCCATATCCTTGTGAGAGGACCAATATTCTATAATTTCAGTAAAGTGTTTAGCACTGTAATAAATGTGAGCCTCTTGCTCACGTACTGTTCTTTTAGTAGACACCCTTCAAAGCTTGATACTAGAACTGAGTATTCAGCATCCAAACAGTAATTCATCATCTGACTTCCAAAATGCAACACTACTTCTCCAAAGTTACTTTCACTTTTGAAGCACTGATACAGTTATGAAAGCTCAGTCGACCCTGAATGCTTTAGGGTTGTGACTATGAATAGCTTGTATTGGCACAAGACACCACTTATGTAGTGAAATCTTATGTCATCTTTAATGAGATCAAGACTTGGAAGTAGCAAGACACTATCTGTTTTTGACAGTTCACAATATTCCCTCTGCTCCACCCGCTTCTGCTTATAGCAGAAAAAGCTCCTTTCACTTAAAATGTCACATGTTTAGTTTTAAGTTAGAATTAAGGTTTTGGAAAGTTTGAGGTTAGCATGGCCATGATCAGGAGTAAACATAAACTACAGCTGTGTGTCATTCTTGCTTCTCTAGTCATGTGTGTAGTAGTGCAAGCACAATATTGCCATTCTAGAATAGATAATTATTAGAACAGTTAAACAGCTATAGAATAATATTACAATAAAGATATAAATATAACTTACAATTTGAATCTAATTATAATTTAAGTTTATAATAAACAATTATAATTGTGTGTATATGTATCATTTTATTATACACAAGAATAGAATAACAAATTTAATATTTGAATAGTTAGTTATGACCTATGCCATACTACTGATATTTTTTTTCAGAGGTAGAGGAGCTTAATGAGGCAATCACCAAGTTAAAAAATATTCAGAAAACAAGTTTTATTCACTCAGCTTCAAGGGAAGAAGTTACTTAAATGCAATAGCCTCTAGTTAATTGTCACTTTAATTAACACAAACACAACCATACAGAATAAGTTTTTGTAGTTGGCATATTACCCTGAAAAGTGTACTGTGCTCAATACAGCATTCTCCGATGCCCATGTCTTATGGTATAGGCCAATATTCCATGCCATATAGTTACTTCTACCACTGAAATTCCCCTTCATTTTGTTATGGACAAAATTTAGTGCAATGAGCAAAGCAGAAGTATCTACTGAAATTAATAAACATTCATTCATAAGAACTGTTAGATTCCCAAATCATACTCCCTCTGTAAAGGAAGTGTTTGGTTTCAGACATTACATACGAAGATTCATTTTGTCTTAGACCCAACAGCTATATTTTGTTTTAAATTTTTTTTAGTTTCAGAGTTCCTGTTCTTGTTTTCAAGAAACAGAAAGGCATAAGATGTCTCAATTCTCAAGAAAAACCTTTCAGAAAGGCATAAGATGTCTCAATTCTTTTGTGCCTTGCAGTGCCGATTTATTTCATGAAATGATGAGGATTTTAGAGTACAGTGTTGAACACAACCACTGAATTCCTTCATGCAGTACAAAAGAAACATGTGAAAGGCTCTAGGTTTTGTTCTATCTTTGAGAAAGTTTTGACATGAACAACACATTCCATCTTTTAGCTTTAGACTGAAAGTTGGCTATTGGAAATACTATTACTTTGATAATGAAGATAGACATCAACATATGAAATAATAGCAGCTGCAAACCGAAATACCATTATAGACTAGAAGTAGTTGTGTTATGCATTTTTAGGAAATACTGTAACATTCCTTCTTGTCTTGTAATTTCCTAAGTGCTCTGTGTTGGTTTTTTTTTTTTTCCCTAGGCACCCATTGGCTACCTTTTTCCACCTGTTTTTCCGAGTGAGTGCTATTATTACCTACTTGTTCTGTGACTGGTTCAGCAACAGTTTTGTTGCCTGTTTTGTCACTATTCTCCTTCTTCTGTCCTTTGACTTTTGGTCAGTTAAGGTAAGATGACCCTGAATAGTAATTTCCTTTGAAAGTATTTTATGTGCCATTAAATAAAACAAAAAGGAAATATGTATACTGACAAAAGTGAAAAAGACATTGTGATATGTTGATTTATTAAATACATAGCCCATTTTAATTATTAAATTTATATATCTTAGTTACTGTTAAAGTTCTCTATGGCTGATGGGAGCTACTAACATGGTGAGAAAATTGCCTTGTCAGAGGTAGATATGTTTGTATACTTTCCTCAAAAAAAAAGAAATAAAGTGATACTGACTTTCAGTAATGGATGTCAAAGGATGTGTAAAGCTGCAGTACTGTGCCCAGACCCAGTAGGCAGGATCTGCAGAAGGCTCCTGGGGGCCCAACTACAGCACTGGTGTCCTAATCACATGCAGGCAGGTAGGTTAGGCCAGGCCAGAATCCCAGGGGCTCCACATGTGGAACAAGGGTTTTGTAGAAGTGAAGCATTGATGCATCTCCAGTGTAGTGAAAACTTCTAGTATTCATCCCAGTGCAGAAATATTTTCTTAATTTGTTTGCTTGATTCCATACAGCTTACTTGCTTATAATTAATCTTCCATTTTTTCAGTGTGTTTTTATTTGCAGTTCTCCTCTCTTACTGAGGAAATCTGTTTATTGGGGGTTTCTCCAACTAACTGACTTAGAAAAGATACATGCTATTATTTTGTACCTAAATCAATGTTATTATGCTAATCATCATATTAAAAGAAAACAGGCCTCTAAATTTGTGGTAACGCATCCATCCTTAATGACTGTTGAGCTCAAGCTGGCACGGCTTTTAGAATTCATTTTGGTATTTGATAGAAGAATATGATTTTTCAGACATGCTTGTCTTTTTTAATGTTAGTCTGACAAGTGGATTATGCTATTGATTAATTCAAATAATTGTTTCTGTCACTAGAACGTGACAGGAAGACTCTTAGTTGGTTTACGCTGGTGGAACCAGATTGATGAAGATGGAAAAAGCCACTGGGTATTTGAAGCAAAAAGGGTAAGTCTGTTAATAAACATAGGCACAGGACAAGCCAAATCCATAGGAAAGCTTGTAAAGCTGATATTAGGTCAAATAAAGTAACAAATACAGCACCCTTGTAACAGTTATTTTTTGCACAGCTTTTGTAGAAAATAATGTAAGTATTCAGTTGCAAGCACACTGGACTGTCATATCCTGGAATCATTCAGGACAAAACTGGTCTTGCAACATTGTCATCATACCTATCAGCAGCACAGATATTCATAGCATGGTACGGTCAGTATGAAATGTTTTTGGTAGTTCTATTTTATTTCCTAGTGAGAACATCTTGTAATAAACACATCTTCCCATAGTTAATTGCAACATAGAATCCTCTTCAGGAAAGGTCTATGTTAAAAGCAATGTTAAATAGTTCAAATTCAGTATTGTAAAATGAAGATTTCATTCATGCTCATGGAATATGGTGGGGAATAGAACCCAGATCACAGAGATGAAAAATCCATTTCTGTGACATGAATTGTTGGAAATGTTGTCTTTAAATTAATACATTTTAATATGTAGGTAAACTTACAAGTGTTTTCCATTTTCTGATAATTTCATATCCTGTATTGGTGTTATCTGTTTCCAATGATGCATGCATTCAGCTGCATGTGACAACAGTAGCAAACATCTAGAGCTCACTTAAGTGAGATGAAAGTGAATTACAAAGTTATTATATGAAAACAGCTGTGGTACTGAGATGAAAATAAGTACTGCCCATAAATTTCAGTACTTATCTAATGATATGATGGTTTCTTCATATTCTGTAATCCATTATTTACTGTCGGTGAGGGGACCAGATACTCAGTTACTTCATTTTGTGTTGTAAGAACAATTCTAGACAAAACATAACATGCAAAATGGTCTTCAGGCACTTAACATGCAACTGAAGCAAAAGCAGTCCAAGTGCTAGAAAACAAGAGCTCACCTGAGCAGTTAAATGCTGCAAAACCAAAGGTGTCTGAGTTTCCCACTTAAATTTTTTCACACATCCAACCCTGTGTTACTGTATGATTTTACACAGTCAATGTTTTGGCTGGACCAACAGTGGGATACACAAACAGCATCTCCTGAAAGTCCTGATTTGCTAGGTAGACTCATGAGCATGCTTAGAATATGCTAGCCTAAGCTGAAAAAGAAAATATATGCCTGGAGAAGAAGGTAATGATGATGTTTTGGGTAGTGATATAAGTTTTTGCCTAGGAGCTTCATTACAGTACTTACCTAGGAGGTACAACACCTGAATTCTGCACTTCCCTCAGCCCCACTGTATGTGTTGAGTACCCCAACTGGCCAGCACTTCCCCCTCCCTCCACTGAGCTTACAGAAACACTGTGCAAAGAATGCAAATTTTGAGGAAGAGAGCAGAAAAGAAGCAATTTGAAGGACCAGCTGGGATATTTGTTGAGAAGGGAGACTATAGGTTCTGGGGTTTGTGTCCCAATTTTTTTCAGTGGTAACAATGGAAG
>JANZLP010000052.1:7667347-7679129 GCA_026930925.1 Chelictinia riocourii | reverse complement strand
ACTCAGCACAAAGATAGTCACCCTGGCAACTAATGTATCACGTTCTTTTTCTTTCTTCTTTTTTTTTTTTTTTTTTTAAATTAGTACTTTACTTAAATCAATTTAGCCTATTTGGGTTTCTAAGAGCTAGGTAATGCATTGTCTTTCTGAGAGGTCATATGCTATGGTTTTAATGTCCAGGCCAAAATTTGCTTATATTTGAAAAATATTTTTACTGTTTTTTATTGTCAGTTTTATTGACATTTGACTACAAAAGAGTACTAATCTCTGTGGACATCTTAACAGCATGACTTCAGACCATGAAAGTTGTACAAAACCTGTGTTGACTTCAGAGGGAAGCTGAGACAGGTTAAAAAATGGTTGAGATAGATAGAAATTTTTGATCTTTTAATTAGATACTAATATTTAATACTCCACCTAGACCCAGTTTGTGTCAAATTCTGATACTCCTGGGCATTTCACACTGCTTAAAGACAACCAGCACTTTATTTTCTAGTGATACATGCACATCATACTCCATCAGTATTTTATACAATTTAACTCTGTAGTGGCATCCTTTATGTCCCAGAAGAAAGTTCCAAAGGGGCATGCTAGGACCTTTTCCTTCAATGGAGACAAGCCAATTTGTGTTACCTGAAAAAAATGCCTCAACACATGTCATCAAGAAATTATCAAGTTTTAGCCGACTCTGAATTTTAGGAATCCATCTGCAAGTCTGACTTTTAGAAAGTGCCATGCATCCAAAGGTTGAAAAATGAACCAGTTTTTAATGGAGTCACTACATTTATTTGCTTAAGTTTGCTAAATGTCTAGTGAACATCTCTTATTGCATTTATGATGCTGCCTTATAACCTGTAGCATGGCTAACCATGTGCATGTGTTTTAGGAGCATCTGCAATTTACCCTACATGTAGGAACTTGAAGATTTCTTAAAAATAAAAATAAGAAAGATCTACTTTTTTTTTTTTTTTTACGTAAACTTCTTTCTGTTCTTCTCAAGTGGTCTTAATTATGCTTAAGTCAAATACCAAACACCTCCAGGTTTGGTTGGAAGACATCCAAAACCCTATTATGCTTTTGCAAGATTTGAGCTTTTTGTATGTCATCTCTTAAATTCAGCTTTACTTTTGCAAAAGCTTTTTGAAGTCATCACTTAGTCTTACCAGAAATTATCACCTCACTTGCCTTTGTAGAGTTTCCTTATTGCCCTAATTCACTTCAGATGCAATGAGACCACTGATTTCAACTGTCTAAACTACCTCAGCTAACTGAAGGAAATTAAAGATTGCCATATAAGCTATTCTAATGCTTACCATATATTTTCCTCTCACCATCTTTACCTGAAGTGGCAATTTTCATTCACTCTGAATAGTATGATACTCAGGAAGGTCTCCCATTAAACCGTTACTCTGAGCAAAGGTATCAGGTGTGAATATCAGAATGTTTTTCCTGTGACAAGACTTTGTGCATTCATGAGATCCTACTGATGAAAACATGTCTTGAGGGTATTTGTCCCCAAATGAAGCTCATGTTTATTGAATACACTATTTAATTTTCTTTATAGAAGTCATCATATACAATAGAAACCCTTCTGTTTATCCATCATGATAAAAATGATAGAGTTCATAAACTCCTTCTTACCCATGTATACTACAGCACAATCAGTATTTGCTACTACTTATTTCACTTATGCAGGAGAATTCACATCTCCAAAGCCACTCTGGACTGCCTGAACGGGGATTATAAAGTTGAAGAAGGGCATGGCAAAGAACGTAATGAATTCTTGAGGAAACATAACATTGAGACTTATTTAATTAAACAACCTGAGGAGAGTCTGTTGACTTTGCCTGAAGATATTGTGAAAGAGGCTGTCAGCTCCTCTGACAGGAGAAACAGTGGAGCAACATTTACTGAAGGATCCTGGAGCCCTGAACTTCCATTTGATAACATAGTGGGAAAACAGAATGTAAGTCAAACTTCCTTTAATGTCATCAAGTATGAATGCATGCTTGAATGCATTTCAATAATGGAAGCCTCAGAGGAGACAAATTCATCTTTAACCTTTATTTTAACATGTACTGTAACAGCAGAGGACTAAACAAAATGTTTCAGGGCAGAAATAAAACAGGTATCCAAACTGGGGAAATGCCAGGGGACCAGGGTTTTTGGGGATTTTTTCCAACTGAAATTAAATACTACACAGCTTAGTTTTAATAGAACCAGTCCATAAAGAAGTAAATTAAAAATAAAGCTAATATTATTAAACTAGCAGGGACATTCTAGCCAGGGTGTGTACCTCATTGCATATCTTCACTGCACTGCCACCAAAGTAAAGGGATGAGTGAATGGACATTTTGCCAGAGGAAAAAACATAATGTAGGTTATTGTTACATAAGGGAAAAAAAAAAGGTCTACCTTAAAAAAGCACCTCGTGAAAACAGTTTGTCCATTCTTCACTTTTTTTTCTTTTTTAATAAAAAATATTAAAAACTTAGATTCTAAGACATAATTAAGGTTCACTAGCAGGTGAGTTAGACTCTAAGGTCAATAGAAATATGAAAAAATAACAACTAGTGATGATCAGATCTTTTTGAAAAGCACTTGCATGGCTAATTGCTAGCACCCTGGGAACCAGCAATTCTTGTACAGTCATCAAAACCATTTTGTGATATCTGTTTGCTTAGAGGTACTAAAGATGGAAAGGTTAAAATGCCCTCAGACACTACTCTTTTCACTGCATTTGAAAGATTGATGAGGCTTTATGAAACAAGGTCAGCTGGAGTTTTCTCCCATTTTTCTGAAAGATCTGTAACGACATGACATATCCTTTCTTCTGCTGCACATCCTTAGTCCTACTTGTCTGCACTGTCTGTTTAACTTCAGGCGTTGTGTGGAGGTCTTGCTTTGTCAACCGTCTTCTGCCTCTTACAAATCTGCTCAGAAGTGATAAACCTTCACAATCAATCAGCCCATGGTGGTGTCTTCATCTCTTCAAACTGAACTGGAGCATGGCATAGTTTGCTGTTATATAAAACACCTGTTTTATATATGTTCTGTACATCTGTGTATCTGCATGTACACTGCCTTTTAGTATTCTCTGTGTTTTGTTGACCTGTCTCTATATTCTTATTTCATTAGGAATAGAGGTATGGGTGCATGCTGCTGTGAATATCTTCTGACCTCTCTCTGTTTCTTCTTCTTTCCCTTTAAGACATTCCCATTCCTGTAGCCCACAAAACCTATGCAGAGTAGGGTATCTTTTCGTTGGTGATTTTCTCAGTTAAACTTGACCTTGATACTACCAAAGACAAGGAATGAAATAAAGGACTAATGTTTTCATTTGGTTATTGAACAACTCCCACCCAATAAACTAGTAAAAAGCCCATGAAAATCATTGAAATAGGTATAACCAACCAGTTGTTTTAAAGCAGAGTTTTGTCTTATGGCAATAAACAATCCATTTTTAGAATAGTTTCTCACTGTTTTTTTAAGAACTTGGTTTTGTGCTGGAAATAACTATAATTTTATATTACACAGCTTTACAATAAGCTTCTTGGTGGAGATAAGATTTTAAAGATCTGCTATTCCATATGTGATTCAATTATTATGTAATTTTCAATTTTAAAGTTGAGACAATAGTCATTACTGCTCATAAATAATGTATTTCAGCTGAAAATTCAAATGATAGATTTAAATTACACTAGGATATAGCAACTTTTTCCAGAGTTGTGTCAGTCTTGAACAGAGAATAAGCACTTAATAGCATTAATTGTGCAGCCTAAAAGTCACTGGCAGCAGCAGACCTCGAGAACCCAAGTTGCAGCAACCCAACAATAAATCACTCCATATGTTTGAATATTTGCCAACAGAATTTAAATTAATTCTTTATCCAATGTAAGTTGCAACAAAAATTGAGCAACTCTGATCACATGTCTTACTCCTCTAAATCCTTGTTCTGAACTTGTTGTAAAGGTTGGGTGTATGTGATACATATCTAAATTACTCTGTGATGTCATCTTATGGTTAAGTGAAATGGTTAGTGTGTTAGATACCAAATAGCTGCAATGAAAATTTGTCCCAGGGATGAGTTATTGCATAGAATTGATTCTTGAAATTATCCATAAACTATTCAAACAACTTATTTTTTTTCGATACCCCAGCAGTAGTAATATAAATGCATGAAATTTTGCTTAGCTAAAATATTACCATTAAACTGAAAAAATGTTACCAAATCTATATATTTTAATTTAGCAGGTACTTTATGGCTGGGGTAGAGCAAATCGATTCGGGTAACTGATTTTGAAAAAAAAAAAAAAATTAGGCAGGTGCTGTGAAAAGCTGTTAATCAGACAAAACGTGGCCATTGTTCTTTTTAAACTCTAATGTGATGCCTCTTTGGGGCAGTAAAATATGTAAGACAAAACTATTAGAATGAAATTGTATTTGCTGAAAATTAAAAAAATACAGATTAGCAAGTTTCACTTTTTATTGAAAGAGGAAGATAAAATGCTGCTTCTTCATTTGTTTCTCTTTCTGGAGTTCCTTGGAAATTTTAGAATCTTCCCTTGTGTCAGAGATCCATCTGCCTGTACCAAAACCTGGTTATCAGGGACTCATTTTGAAACCAGACAGTTAAACCCCATATATAAGGTTGTTTTCAGTAAGCATGGCTGTTAACAGTAGGGTTGTTTTCAAGACCTATAATTAGAACTAGCTGTCTGCTCCAAGAAATAATATAACTCACTGTAACCTAAATGCTTTGATTTTATATCTATTAAAGTTCCCCAAATTGCCCATGAATCAAAAGCAGCTCATCTCTGATGGCCTTATGGGAGCAAATGTAGTTCAAAGTAAATGAACTAATTGATTTGATAGATAATTCTCTACAGTCACAGACTTAAACCTGAGGATGGTGAGAAATTCCACCCAGCCCAGCATGTTGTTTTGGTAGTAAAATACATAGTGTCTGAATACTGATACGAAACAATGTGAACATTGGTAAATAATGCCCTAGTGCGAATATAGGCAGGAGAGCGGGATAGTGGGTATGGATAGTCTGTATGCCAAGATTTTTATTTATTTTCCAGAAACCTACCTATCTGGCTCATTTGGCTGGTATCCTTCATCTGTCCTATGTCTTTGCGGTATTTTATTTCTAGCAGTAAATTATGTGAGTTACAATCAAATAGCAGTACTAGGGGAGGCAAGTTATCCAGACCTGTCCTTTCCTCGGATATCTATGTCTATCCCTGCTGGATTTCCTGAGTCTTGACCTTTCATTGGGCTAATTCATAAGTTCACTGATGCACCCTTAATGCTTTTTATTTCTGTTACCTGGTGAAAAGCTTTCTATGATTCTGAAAAACCATTTTTTTTGTGTCTGAAAATAAGTCTAGGCTTTTTTCCTTCCAACAAGTACATTTTGAAAGTTTTGCAGTAAAAGAATGGTTTAGGTTTCTTTCTACCTCATATTATAGCATCATTTCATTGTTTATTTTTCTCATCCAGGTAGGTAACCTGTAGAGAACAGGTCATCATCGGTTTGTTCTAAACTTTCTCACGTTGCCGTGGGAAGAACAGGAACAGGACCCCATTTTCTTTTAACGCTATCACCACAAATTCATTGTGATGTATCAAATGTGAATTTGATGTGATGAATCACAATGGCAGATGAATTTTTCCATACAGCAGAAAGCCAGTTACTTTCACTAGAATTGTTGGAGTGTCTTCACAGCAATTGCCCTCTCTGTCTTTGAAAAGCCATTAACTTTCCTGATTGCTCTCCCATTATACATAACATTTGTTTGAAGAGTTTTCACTGAAAGTACAGACTCAAGAGGTCTCTGTGTAAACTCAGGTGTTCTTTGAGGTGAAAGATGTACTACATGGCTAACTTAAAGTCATTTTCCCATGCAAAATGAGGTATTTTGGGGCTTTTCAAGATACTATTTACTTGCATCAGTTTAGTGCTGACTAATTACATGAATAAAGCAGAAGGACACTGCTTGTAGAAACCATGAGAAAAATCCAACACTTAAATTTTAAAAATGGCAAAACATTTATCTGCAGTCATGATAAGGGACATAAGGGAAATGATACTTACCTATAATCTGTGGCATAAAATCTGTCCTCCTTGCTAACTAATTGATATGTTAGGGCACACACTTTTTTTTTCAATATTTGTTTCATGGTGATATACTTGTAGGAAATGAGAAACTTTTGTACAAATCTTATCTTCTGCATAAAGGAAAAATATTTTAGGATAATGCTAATGCTTTACACTGATATACAGTACCACATGATCCTCTATGGGTTAGAATGACTGATTTATATTAAAGAAATATTTCAACATACAAAGCAAATATAATTTGCCTGAAAATACTCTTTATTCTCCCTTATCTTCCTTGCAGGCATCAGTACTCCTTACATGTTGGGATTCTCTTTCACCCCCAAAGCTGTATAATAGCTGTTACTCATCCAAATATCTATGGTAGAGCCAGGTCCACACTGTCTTTTTGTAGAATCACAATTTTGCCATTCCTCATTGAAATATTCATGCTCTAAGACATTTCTGTAACTGTGGAAGTTGAAATTTATCTAGAAAGGAGGCATCTTGTGAATAAACCTTTCGTCAAATGATCACACAAAAATCACTGCTGGTTCCCATGAATCTTTTCAGGACTTTGTCAGGTTCGGTCACAAATGTCTTGATGTCATTTCAGCCTTTGAAAGCATTTTTCACTCACCTGTCTTGGTTGAACAGGAGCTCAGACTGAGTCACCACAATTTCCAACATCAGGACAATCTATGAAGGAAAACCCAGATGTGTTGAAAACCCACACAGTGTGCTTCGGCCCAGGGAATGGTTCATGAGCTCTGTGAAAAACTGGTCTTCTTCCATAATTGAGTTTTTTCACTGTAATGGCATGTTGAGTTACTTGAATTCATTAGATTTGACCCTGTATTATTTGAAGAATGTAAACCATTAAAAACCAGTGGACTCTGCAATGATCTGTAGAAATCCTATTCTCATTCTGTTGTGTTTGTTTATTTGCTATTCTGGTATAGAAAAAATAGAGACAAACTTCAGGTCTCGTAGCAGGGTCAGATAAGCCAAGCAGGTAGTATAAAATCAAATGGATATATTAAAGAAAAAAAACCAAAACAAACACCAAACCAAAACCTCGCTGTTATCTAGCAAAATTCTTAGGATAAAACCATGACCTAAAAGTACAGAAGCCTCTGCAAAATGAAACCCTGCAGGTTCCCTCTGGAAATGGGAAAGAACATGCTTGATTAAGCCGGCGCTAACCTTTCAAAATCATGTTTCTCTGATATTTATTCCTTGAAATAATAAAAGGGGACATGTCAGATGTTGGAAAGCCATAACGTACTCCCTTGTTTGCTACTGCCCTTTCTAACTTGAGCATTCCTCTCCCAGAGCAAACTTTTAAAATAAAAAGTAAGGCCTCGGTTTGTCCTCTCTGTTGACCTTTATACATTCTGTGGCTCTGCATTTGCACCAGTTAAATTACAGAGTAAGAAAATTTCCATCCCTTTTCTAGTCTGCTAGAAGGCTTTAGTATTCTCAGTGACAAATGGTGAAACACAATCACAGGTCTATGTAGGCAGATGGGGAGAACCTAAAATCTATTGCGTGGGAGCTGCAGGAGCCCCCATGCCCCCATGCACAGACCCCCTGCCTTGCTGCCCGCTCCCTCCCGGTCAGCTCAGCCCATGCCTCCGGAGGGCTGGCATGAGGAGGCCAGGCATTGCTGGACAAGAACAAGAAGGCGAGACAGGCTCCAGGGTGAATGCAAGGAGCAAGTCAGTGTCCACTAGGGCTGGGCACGGGCCTTGCTGCAGCTGAGCTTGTCTCAGGGTGATGGCAGCTGGGGAGTCCCATGCGGGGCAGTGGTGGTTGGTGGGGAATGCCCGGGGCCCAGGCAGCTCCGTAGCCCATGTGGGAGGGCTGGAGTACAGCTCCCAAAGGAGATGTTGGTATCAGTAGAGAAACCTGTGGGTGGAGGCTGTGCATGTTTTTGCCACGTATGAGGCCAGAGAGGTGACAGGTCCTTGGGAAGCAAGCCTTTTCTGCTCTTTGTAATAATTAGTAAATTATTTCCACCCTCACATGTTGCTCTGCTCTGTCTGAAAGTACATAATACTGTATAATTTCCCCCAAATTGCTCCCATGGTGATAATGGCGGAGTTTTCTCCCTAGGCGCCTCACTGAGATGTTTGTGTTGGGAATTGCATGTTTTATACTGTTAATGAATAGAGGCAGGAATTTAATAACTTAAGAGTTTAGAAATGTGCAGGGTATCTTGGGAGGAAAGGTTTTCCTTTCAGCTCCTCCACATCAGTGTTTGCATTTACTGAAAATTTTGCGTGGGTCTGTATAGTACCACAAAGGAAGACCCTATGGCTGAAGCCTAAATATTCATAACAGATAAACACAGTTCACTTCATGTTTACTAGCAGATCAGTACATCATTTCAAGTAATCCAAGAAAAAAGTGGTACCAAGTTAACACACTGCAAGATACATACTTACCTACATTTGAGGTTGGTACAAATAATTTCCTTCTGTATATTTTTGATGTGATGCTAAATTACTCAAATTCATGACTAATCTGTCTTTCAGTTTTTCCAGTCTTCATGAAAATGCCAAATAACTACTGTAATTCATTAAACAGGAAACAGCTTGCACTGTATGTGTAGACCTAGCACTACATGCCTTAAATCTGTTATAAAAATGGAATATCTAAGTTACAGTGGTGTAAAATAGGAGAAAAATCTTTTTTGCTGGATCTCTGTGGAAGATATAGAGTAAGAATGAAGCAATTAAGATAACTTTAAAGTCCTACTTGTAGTCCTGTCATAATAATCTTGTTTCTAGCTGAATAAAATCATCCTCTGGATTGCTTTTTAAACTGTTTCATATTGGGTTTTGCTTCCTGTCATAATATTGTCTTACCAGAGAAACAACTCCTCAACAAGTCTGCCAAGTGGAAAATCGATTTGGTCTTATGTTGACCCCTATTTTGTTCTGGTTTAGCATTTCATTTTCATTTAACAAAAGGTATACTATTTTAGATAACAAATGTTTCTTTCCTTAACTAACCAAGTATTGCAGCTCTTTCCCTAGTAGGCATAAACTACTGTCAGGGCTTACCTCAGCTGTTACAGCAGCTGTGAATATGCACTGCTTGATCTCATGGAAAAGCTGGAGCTAAGAAACTAAGATGTCATAAAAATAGTTGAGGATGAAGATTCGAGAGAAATATTCCTGTAATTGTTGGAATTGGGGAAGTGAAATGTGCACTTCTGACAACAGTGACAGATTTATAGACTCGATACACTAATTAGAAAGCAACTTTATAAGCAACATATTAATCTATGAAATGACAGCACCAGAGAGAGCTGTTTTGTGCAAAAGCATGGGAACGTTGAAGTGCCCTTCTCCTGTAATGACAGAATTTTATATTGTGTACAAAATTCAAGAATAATGTTAAGCAATAAGCAATTTAAGGATTACTTCCTTCTGGTGTGAAACATATGGGGAGGTGTTTTGCTATAAGCTCTATGCTCATGTGCATGACAGAAAGAAACAAAGTTTTCATTTGTTCTTTTCCTTCTCTTTTCATTGCTGTTTTTTGTTTGCTTGGCTGTGGTAGAATCCAGCTAAGAAGCTAGAACAGAAAAATCAAATAAGGCATTACTTAATTATTTCCACAACTACTTCTAACCATTTTTGCTCATATCAGTGTAACATCTTGGGATTTTCATGCTTTGAGATTTATCTGTGGAATTCCTTTGTATAAAAGTTTCTTGTATTGGATAAGTGGTAGAGCTTTCTTGCATCCTCCACCAATAATCTCAAGAGATGGGGCCACTGATGAAAGAAAAAGAATGTACTTCTGATGTGCATTTAAAGAACCTCTGATATTACATCTGTATTCCTACTTCAGCAATGACTTAGACAGATGTTTTGATAGATGACAGCTGAATGAAAATAATAATTTTTTTTACAAACAACACTTTAGTTTGCTTTTGAATATAGAAAAATAGAACTTAAATTCTATATGTGTAACAAAATACTAAGTCTGTATAAAGCAGAGGATTAATAATGCTTTTTAGGAGGAATGAATCCCTTATAGTTTTATTTATTTATTTGCTGTTTATTCACCAAACTCTGCCCCCCCTACCCCCACTGCCCTCTAAACTTAATGGATAATATGTCCTTGAATATTCTCCTCATAGGCATTTAAATATCTGCTGAAGTTCCTAAGGCTGCAGTTTGCTTGTAATCTTCCACCTGTTTCAAATTCATTGTGAACACATATAGTCAGATCTTCAGCTCTATAAAACCATCACATGAAGTCAGTGGAGCTAGATGGAATTTCTTCAGATGAGAATCTCGTTTGTGATATTTGTATCTCCACTTTTCCTGAACCCAAACTTGTTTTCACCACACAATTACAAATATTTTCACTATTCTGATCACAAATTGATATTAATTGCCTGTTTTTGACTGAAGTTCACATTCACAATTATGTGGAAAG
Source organism: Chelictinia riocourii (assembly GCA_026930925.1). Lineage (NCBI taxonomy): Eukaryota > Metazoa > Chordata > Aves > Accipitriformes > Accipitridae > Chelictinia > Chelictinia riocourii. The sequence continues at coordinate 7,668,562 of JANZLP010000052.1, read as the reverse complement.
AATTAATGTAATATGACTGTGAACTTTACAAAAAAGGTTTAATCAAAACTCCTTTCATAAACTATTTTTCTAGCAAAATATTTACAAAAGGAAAGTATTTATTTTTAGTACAATCCTTGTGTTGTCAGACTCCTGTAATGGTTACACAGGCCATTTTGCACAAGAGCATTGTTCATTGCCAGGGAAGATGACAAGGACTGCTCTAGGTTAAAAATTTGTATTTACTAGTTAGAAAGGTCACACCTGGAAATGTCCATGTGCATTGCTTTTTGCCCTCAAAGACTTCATCTTCAGTTGCCTTATTGGAGAAGTTCCTTCTGATGCTTGAAGCACCAAGGTGTATGTATTGTTTGAAAGAATTACTCCACTACCTTAGTAACCATAAAGCATATATAGAAATGGGGTAGAGTTAAAGAATATGATGGAAATAATCTATTTAATTTACTGTAAATTATTTTACTTATTTTTACTATTATTTAGCATAATCGTAAGTAAAAACTGGGTCAAGATAAGCACTGGAGAAGAAAACTGAAGTGATTACGATATCTCTTTATGTTCTGTTAGGAAGCTACAGCAAACTTGGATTCATGGCATTGTCTATAGATACCTAATATAGTTTGTAATAGTAAGTCAGTAACTAAGCCATTAAACGCTGACACTGAGCAGATTTTGTGTGCTGGGTTTCTTTAGCAGCAAGTGTCCCCAGATGAAAAGCTTGTTTGCTTGTTTATTTTTATGTATACAGTGCAGGTCACCAGGAAATAGCTACTAGAAGCATTCAGCGATCAAACCTTCCTAATTCAATTCTTCTCCTAAATATGTTTTATAACAACTGTAACCCAAAACCACTGGAAAGCTGGCACTGTCATTCAGACTACTGTCTTTGAGGTGTCAAAGAAGCCATGGCAGATGTGACTTCATTACCACCAGTAGTGTGTATTTTGTACCTTCGATATCAGTCTTCATGGTCAGACACAAGTTGTAAGACTTTTATTGCTGTCAAGCTATATAAAATCCTCGTGTCAGGTTCTTAACACTTGGGAAGTAATAACACTCCTTATCTTCTATTTAAAAAATACAGACACTCAGTTTGCTCTGAATAGATTTCCATAGATAAAATACAGAACTTGTAGAGCTGAGGTACTGTTCTCACTTACAGTTGTATGTTTAACACCACTTTGCCGTGAAACCTAAATCAGTTAATTTGTTTCTGTA
>JANZLP010000052.1:7232716-7245061 GCA_026930925.1 Chelictinia riocourii | reverse complement strand
ACACTGCCAGCTCCTCTGAAAATGCCTCCCGTTGGACTATCCAGAATTTCCTGCGACTGCATTAAGGACAATTCCAGACCTCAGGGTGCAAAATGTACCCAGAGACGGACTGGAGCAGCAGCAGCTACGGCTGGGCTGAGCAAAAGAGTGTGGTGCAGTCCAATCTCAGCAGAACTTCTCCTGTCAGACAAGGAAAGTGGGCTCCAGGCTGTCCTCTGCTGCTCCTCGTCCTTGCCCGGGATGGCTTGCACTTTGAGGAGAAATGAGATCGTGCCACGAATGTTCCTGGAGACCCCTTTCTTCCTTCCTGCAGAAATGCCAACGTGGCAGGATAGCCGTGTTGCTAAATCAGTTGAATGCAGGTCTGGAGAAATGGATTATCACCCTCTGCATCTGAGTTAATCACGTGTAAAATGGCTAATGATCCCACCATGCCTCACATCAGTGTTGGAGAAATCAGGCAATGAACGTTGGGAAAAAATTTCTGAAGATCTGGTGACAACACAGGAAAAAAAATTGAGGACTAAATTAATAATTTGTTTTCAATGCAGGGCTTGGATTCTGCACGCTAAATAATGCGCAGAACCACATGCTAAATTATGAGGACAAGAAGCTATATGGGGTAATTTTCCAGGCAGCAGGCACTGTTCATCCTGAAAAAGAGGTTTTGTGAAATAAAGCAAGTTGTCATGAAATTAAAAAATGCAGTTACTCCAGGGGGGCAAATGAAACATCATGTATGCTTTAAAACTGGTGCTTCTTAGCTGTTGAGGGCCTGACTTTGTACTCATGGCCAGGCTATTTAAATTAGACTATTTGCGTGTAAGATAATGGCGTGTTATACCATGCCAAGCAGCATGTATTTTTGTACAACTGCTGCATTACAGACACAAACACACATTAAACTATACTATGTAAGGAGGTATACGCATCTGTTTAAAATATTTATCTTTTACATACAGTATAAAAATATATCCAAAAGCATCTGCTTATCTATTTTAAGTCAAGAATAATTATTGGTGGTTATCTAGCTTCCATAGGCATTTTGTATGTCTAGAGATATATTTATATATTACATCAATATTTTTATATCAATGGAAAATTTCCACCTTCTCCTTTTCTCAGGCTTCAGTAATTTCCCTCTGTAAAATATACGAAGAGATGTTTTCATACAGAGAGATGTGTGTTTGAATAGATCCTGCCTGTGTTTCTTTGTATAGCATAATCTTATTTTCAGTGTATTATGCTGCATTTTGTTGCGATGGCTCAGAGATCTTTTCAACACATTTTTCTGCCTGATGCATGGGTCCAGTCCTCTTGGCTTTATCTATAATGGGAAAAATGTGTCTGTGGTAGAAAATAAGTTCACGGACATCTTCAAATTAAAGTTCATTACATTACATTTAGCAAAAAGCGCAAAAAAGTTACTTGTATTGAAAAACATGTGGGCTGATGATGGTTAACTATAACAGTGTCTACTGACACCAGCAGAGAGTTTACTGATGTGTGTTAATGGGAAGAAAAACATGTCTTTGCTCAGAGAATGCTCCATTTGAAATTGGTGGGAATCAGGGTAGTGTATAGGCTAGCGAGGACAAGTAGGATTTGAACATTACTCACTTCAAGACAATTTACTTCTTGCACCTGCTTTTCTACTGGTAGTCAGTGTTACTTTATCGATATGTAAACAAGTCTATTCACAGTGGAAAATTTTTTTCCTAAATGACAAAGAGGCTTTGAAAAGTCAATCTATACAAATATCAGACATTATCCTTTCTGCTCTCTATTCTTTGTCATTTCTAAATGTATTTGTTTGTGTTATATATTACAGTATCTGTGAGAAGCCTCATAATACTTTGATTATTTACCCACTGATCTTTAGCACACAATTGATACGCCGAGCTCACAGCAGTTGAGTTTTTATAAGGTTATGCTTCAGTGAGACAACTGCACTCTATTACTTAGTTATGTCTTACAAAGCTTGTCAGTAATTCTTCAAAACCAAGCTCCAGTCATGACTTCAGCAGCATATTTGCTACAGCAACAACATTAATGGAGCAATTACCATAGAGCAATGGCTTAACTGTTACTGTGCATTAATGCAGATTATTGGCTTTCTGAGCAATTTTTCCCCCCTCATAAGATCTTGATAAGACTTCTACAAGACATTCTTAGGATTATTACATACTTTAAGCAGTAAACTCACATCCTCCCTTCTACCAGAAGACTTTTCATTTTCATAGTTCCCTTTTATATCCCATTTTCTCCCAGAAACTAATACTTGGGTTTCAATTGCCACACTCTGCAGTCAAGCAGCAAGTGGGGAAAAGGCTGAAATAAGCCAGACTTTTCCTGCTCATGAAGGACTAAGCCACTTGCAAAAACTCTGCACATAAATGCATCTCAAAGTGTCAAAGAGAGACGGTAAGAATCCAGTTTGTCTGAAGCAAAGAAGCACTTGAGATGCAGTCACAGGCCATGCAAGCATTCTCAGTTAGCTCAATGTGAAATGAAATGAGTCCTTAAACTACCATCATGAGGGTGTATATAAATATAGGTCACAAGTTATTTAAATTTCTCAAAAGTGAGACCTGCCACCAACTTGATTTAAAGCTTCAGCTTTCCAGAAAATTAAGCAGGAAAATAAGGAGCAGTGAGGATTCAAGGCATGTAGTGAGACTTTAAAACAACTCATTTCATTGCAGTTTTGATCTTCTGCAGCAGTCTGGAATTAGGTGTATCACATATGGTCTCTGGTTTTAATTCAACTCAAAACAGCTGTAGGATACCTTGGTTGTATTTTATAATTGCAGATAAATAATCTTGAAAGGTTAATCAATCAGCAGCCATTTTCTAGGCTGTGTGTGAAGCCAGGGAAAATGGAAACAGTTTTGCTGTCTTTGAGATCATTTATTTTTGTGTATTTTCACTGTAAAATAGTTAGAAGGTATCAAGAAGGATTCATCTCATGCAAGTACAAGGTCATACCCAATGAGTAAGAGGCTGGCAGTTCCAGTGGGTCATAGGGTCATATCACTCTTATTTATTCCATAACAGTCTAAAAAGGAAAAATTCCCTTGCTATGTCTGCCATGTCTGCAAGATCAACCACACTGTGCAACCACAGATGCTACTACTGTGTAGTACAAGGGAATCAAACAGCCTGTATAGTTCATCATGGATGCATGTTTGAAGTAATTTGCAGAAAAAGCATCAGAACTCTCACATTTCTCAAGTTCTGTGTAATGCAACTGAACAATCAGGTTATTTACAGTTATTGCTGCATCTATCTGCAGTGATAGACCACAAATTCCGTCCATCAGCTAATCCTCAGGGTAAAGTTCTTCTTTCATGGAGAGACTTTCAAAATATCTCTAAATATCACCATGTACATAAATCCTCAGCTATACAGAGTGATACTTACAAAAGCACTATTCAACATCTTATGATAAATGAATTACATTTTTTTTAAATACTGAAAAAAACCCTGCATGTGCTCTGACTCAGGTTAAGCAAAAATACAGCAACTATTTGTGAAGTATGGCATGCATTTGACTTCAAAAATAATGCATTACTAAAAAAAATTATGGTCTTTTCCTGAAGCAGCGAAAGAGAAACAGCAAATTATTTTGTCTTTAAATCTGGAAGACACAAGTCTTGATCTCATAAATAACCTGCCAAAGGAAAGAGTAAGCCCATTTCCTTCAACATGCAGTTTTATATTATAAGTTCCTAGGAGACAGGAAGACATGAAACAGCAGTGATAGTAAGATGTCCAGGAAATGCAATGTTAGCTGGAGAATTACATTCCCCCAGATTATGTCCAGCACTTTAGAAGTTGTGTAACATACATGAAAGCTCTGAAGCATTACTATTTTTGCATTCTACTTTTACATTAGCCTCACATTAGCCTCCTATTCCCAAACCAGCTGTAGCAATTTTTCATAAACACAGAAAGTCAAATATTAAGGGATTGAACTAAATCCACAGAAGTCACTGTCAAGATTCCCACTCTCTTGACCCCACTTAGATATTTTTTTACAGGACAGAAATTAGACAGGAGGAGTTTAACCTGGGAAACTATTAGCAAGCACAATCCAGACCACCTCAGAGAGACAAACTGCCTAATCTACTGGGTGAAAAAAAAGTAAATTACTGTCCTTGTAGACTTCAAACCTCAACCTAACAGCCCATTAAAAACAGATAAGCCTGGAGGGATGGCTAAGGTCAACAACCTAATGGTTTGCTGAAGAAACAAGGGTGAGTGCCAGAAGCAGGACAAAACCCCATCTCAGAAAGTTTTTCATCGGTAAGAGTAGGGAGTTGCTGACTCCATCAAGTCATGGGGCATGGAAACATGAAGCAATCTCGATCTATCAGGCTCTATTAGAGAGAAGCAGCATTTTAAAATTCAGAGTGCCTTTCCTTCCCAGAAGGGCAATTAGTTTGACAAGGCAGCAATTGGGATCTCTGTAGAGCTTATCACACAAACCAAGGCAGAGTTCAGAGCATTATGAATTGTGATATCTCAAAGATGAAAACACATCCAGAACAAGGGATTGCTGTTTTTTTTAAGTATGATTGAAATTGATTTCAAGTAGCCAAAGCAGTGACGGTGTCGGACTGGGCAGCACTGCTTCTCCCAATGTGCCCACATCACAGCACTTTGCCATAATGGGAGTGGAGACCTGCTGACTGAGCCTCAGAGTACAGCTTCTCCCAGCATGGCTGCAAGCTATAGCACTCTCACCCCAACAAGTAATCAGAACATTTCCACCCCAGTATAACCATATTCTGTCACAGGACTGACCACAGTGAAAGCCAATACCGTGCCAACACCATCAGCTACTGCCTGATCCTGTTGCTTTGGGAAGAGCAAAGACTTATGACACAGAAAGAAGCAGAGTTCTCCAAAGCCCCATATGGAGGCCTGAGGGAAATTGGAAGTTCACAGTTCTCCATGAGGCAGCATGGAGGCTCCAGGACACAGGAGTCAGAATAGATGGCAGTGCTGGAGGAGAAGCTCAATGCAGTTTGTGTTCAGAAAAATAAATTTGTATTTGCTATCTCTGGTTGCTGGAAGTGGAAAAACATCTATAGTCCTGCCTTTGAACCCAGTCATTCTCCTTTTCGTCATGAGTCCCTTCTTTAAAAATGTAACAGAGACTATAAAACCTGGAATTAATACTTTGGGACTAAAGATGAAATCTGAGAAGCAACAGTAAAATAGTTCATCCAACAAGAGATTTCACTCATCTCTTTTCAGAGATAAGCACACAGGGAGCTGACAAGATAAATTTGACCTTGATGTCTTCCTGGGTAACCAGTGAGGAAAATTAAACCTAATTTCTTTCCTGAACATGATATTTATTTTGCTTAAGGAAAATAATGTTTCTCCATTATATGTAACACTTCCTATTAACCATTAGGGATGAGGGGGAAAAAATAAAGCAAGTTGAGGTGGGTTGACCCTGGCTGGATGCCAGGTGCCCACCAAAGCCGTTCTATCACTCCCCCTCCTCAACTGGACAGGGGAGAGAAAATATAACAAAGGGCTTGTGGGTCGAGATAAGGACAGGAGAAATCACTCACCAACTAGCGTCATGGGCAAAACAGACTCAGCTTGGGGGAAGTTAACTCCATTTATTACAAATCAACCAGAGTAGGGTAATAAGAAATAAAACCAAATCTCACACCTTCCCCCCACCCCTCCCGTCTTCCCAGGCACAGTTTCACTCCCGAATTCTCTCTCTCCGCCCCCCCCGCAGCGCCGGGGGATGGGGAATGGGGGTGGGGGTCAGTTCATCACACCTTGTCTCTGCTGCTCATTCCTCCTCAGGGGCAGGACTCCTTACGTTTTTCCCCTGCTCCAGCACTGGGTCCTTCCCACAGGAGACAGTCCTCCATTAACTTCTCCAACGTGAGTCTTTCCCACAGGCTGCTGTTCTTCACTAACTGCTCCAGCGTGGGTCCCTTCCCCGGGCTGCAGTCCTTCAGGCACAGACTGCTCCAGCGTGGGTCCCCCACGGGGTCACAAGTCCTGCCAGGAGCCTGCTCCAGAGCAGGCTTCCCACGGGGTCACAGCCTCCTTCGGGGACCCACCTGCTCTGGCGTGGGGTCCTCCCCAGGCTGCAGGTAGAGATCTGCTCCCCTGTGGGCCTCCCTGGGCTGCAGGGGAACAACCTGCCTCACCATAGTCTTCCTCACCACAGGCTACAGGGGAATCTCTGCTCTGGCGCCTGGAGCATCTCCTTGTCCTTCTGGACTGACTTTGGTGTCTGCAGAGTTGTTTCTCGTACATGTTCTCACTCTCGGGCTGCCATTTCTTTCTGTCTCACAACTTTTTTCCTTCTTAAAAATGTTCTCCCAGAGGCGTTACTACTATCGCTGATTGGCTCGGCCTTGGCTGGTGGCGGGTCCGTCTTGGAGCCGGCTGGCATTGGCTCTGTCGAACACGGGAGAAGCTTCCAGCAGCTTCTCACAGAAACCACCCCTGTAACCCTCCCCGCTACCAAAACCTGTCCACAGAAACCCAGTACACCACGCACCTGAAGAACAACATCACTTTTGTTTTCCCAAGAAGCCAATATGCCATCTAAGAGAGAGATACATTGGTCAAGGTTTATCTTCCCTGATTCTCAGCATGTAACAGGTATTTGAATTTATTCACCCCAAATCCCCCTTACTGGGGACAGCAGAGGACAATTTACCTTAGCTAAGATTTGAATCACCTTGTGTACATGCCTGCATCTCTCCACTGACTAATTAAGTGAGCTCAGACCAATTTAGCACTGGCCTTAGGTGAGCTGAATCTTGCTCTTCTCTGTCAGTGCTATAAATGTCCAGATAAAAATCTACTCGAATTAAGAATGAAATTATGGTTTAAACCCATTACTGCTTATTTTGAAGAGAAGAAAGTCCTTTCCTCTGATAGGTATGACTCAAGGTTCAGACAATACCCATCTCAGAGAATCAAAGAGGATATACCCTGAGCTCAAGATGAGCTTCACTCTTTGAGAAGCGCAACAGTCAACTACCGCCTGCTATAAGAAAGCCTTAGAAAAAAAACAATTATTTCCCTGCCTGGGATCTATATTTTGACCCTGGGTGGATTCCTGGGCACTTCAGAGGAGAGCGCAGAAGATGTGTAGTTTCAATTGGTCTATTGGAAACACCTGGACTGCATTCCTGTGGGTGTGACTTTCTGCACCTCCCAACTGAATTATTGTAGTTGAATGAAGCACAGGCTCTGTGGTACCTGCTGCTGTTTGTTATTGATGTTTTTCCCAGGTGCTTCTTTGGCCCTATTGTTTTCAACTGGGAGAGAGGAGTTAATGCTTTGTGGAGTATGAATCATTCAGTCTTCTGGCTACAAGAGCACAACCAGAATGAAATAGCAAACTGTCACGGAGCTTCTGGCTGCCAGTAGCTGAAATTGGCATATTAAGTTCAATGTAGTGTAAAATAACGGGGGGAGATGATTAGAAAACACTAATTACCTTTACCCAAGCCCTTGTACTGGGAGATCCCCCATGACAAGGACTTATGGAGCAGCAAGAAGTAATTAGATTTCTGACAGAGCAATTGCTGCATAAGTAATTAAACTATCTATTTTCCTATTATTGCTACATAAATAATTAAGCCATCTATTTTCTTATTATTGCTACATAATATCAGTTATATATCTTATAGTAAAAAGAAAAAATACACATAAACCTCAAAAGTTTCAGCTAAGAGATGACAGCTTCAGAAGCAATTCTGTCTTTGATTTTTTTTCAAAAAACCCCAACCAACCATGTATTCATTACATTAAGGCAATTTCAAGTAATCAGCTATCAACAAAACCAGATGAACAACCTGCATTTAGTGTTTTGGTTTCTGGACATTCACTTTTATGCAGGAGTTTCTAGTTGTTTGCATAAATGTGGTCAGAGCAGGTAACTAAATAATACATCTTAATATATTCTGCTTACACCCACTGCCAAACCTCTATTAAGTGTACGGCTAATATCAAGCACTGCATTTTGTGACAGTCATCCTCCTCAAGATATTGCTGAGCTGACAATACATTACAGTATAATTTTCATCATGCCAGAAATGCTCAGGTAAAATCAGGCTTTCTGTGGTTAACATGCACTCTTTGTTACTCAGACGACCTCTAGGTGATGCACATTTGGCTATGAGAAGTGAACCGATTTAGCCAAACCCTGAAACCTTTGAACACATGTAGAGTTTGTAAAATTATTCAAAGAGAAACATATTTAATTTACTTTGTTTTAACTGCTAGGATATAAGGAATAATTTTCCTTTTGTATGGGTTGGTAGAACTATATAAAAATCAGCTGTGGTGGTTTAACACCCACTGGCAACTAAGTCCCACACAGCTGTTCGGTCACTCCCCCCAGGGTGGGAAAGGGGAGAGAATCAGAGGAGTAAAAGTGAGCAAACTTGTGGGTTGAGATAAAAACAGTCTAATAGGTAAAGCAAAAGCCACACACACAAGTAAAGCAAAACCAAGGAATTAATTCCCCTCTTCCCATGGGCAGGCAGGAGTTCAGCTATCTCCAGGACAGCAGGGCTCCATCACATGCAACAGTGAATTGGGAAGACAAACGCCATCACTCCCAATGTCCCCATTCCTTCTTCTTCCCCCAGCTTTATACACTGAGCACGACCTCCTCTGGTCTGGGACATCCCTTGGTCAGTTGGGGTCAGCTGTCCCGGCTGTGTCCCCTCCAGCTCCTTGTGCCCCCCGGGCTGCTTGCTGGTGGGGTGGGGGGAGAAGCAGAAAAGCCCTTGGCTCTGGGTAAGCCCTGCTCAGCAGGAATGAAAACATCTCTGGTTATCAGCACTGTTTCCAGCACAGATCCAAAGCCTAGTCCCTTACCAGCTACTGTGAAGAAAATTAACTCTGTCCCAGCCAAAACCAACACCGTTGAGCTGTTTCATCTCCATGAAAGCAGAGATCCCTACTGTTCCTGTGCCTGTGAATACGGTGCACAGGGAAGGTGAAGAGCAGCAATGCTTTTTATGGCTTCCATGTTCCTTGTGGGAGAATGAGCTGCATGTTTTCAGTTTCAAAGAGCGGCACTGCCGAAAAACTGAACGTTGACCTGTTTCATCTCCAGGAAAGCAGAGATCCCGAGTGTTGCTGTGCAAGTGAATAGAGTGCACAGGGAAGGTGAAGAGCATAAAAAGCCATCTATGTATGAAAAATGAACTGCTTAATGTGTGCTTGGCTTGACTAGCATTTAGGCTAATATTTATGTATTCTTCTATGCTCTTTTTTATTTCTGCCTTTCTTTCCAGCTGCTGGAACACTGATGCACAAGAGCTGACATCTGGATTAAAAAAAAAGCTTTGCAGGCCAATATATTGTCTCGTAAACCTTTACTCCCACTACTAATATGATTAATATCTTCATTTTTGTAAAACTAAAGAAATAAAGCTCACTCATAGAACACATTAAGTTTTGTGAAAGGACATACAGATATTGAAAAGTAAACCCAAAAGTCTATATGCAGAGTATCTTAGTGAACATAGATGTCAATGAAATATTGACAATAAGTAAATGAACATGGAAGCCACATAAATCTCATTTTTCTTGAGTCTGAAATAAAATCCACTTCTACGAAAATATTCAAGAATGAAAATCTGAGCTATAATTCTTAGAAAATCTGCTTTGATATTTATATGAAAACATACAAATTTCATTTTTCTGTTTCTTTATTTCTACTTTTGACATGACTGGGGTGAACTCACGCATACTTTCTGCTCATTGTTTGCTGTTTGGGGCTCATGTCAACTCTCAATCTGCTGCTGCCAAAGTGATGACTACTGAAACAGACCTCAATCATTTGTTAAGGAAAATTATACCTGAAGTGACATGTCAGGACTGAAATAGTGCAAAGGGCTTACCAGCAGCTTTTTAGTCTATTTTAAATAGTTTTAGAAAAGAAAAGCATAGAAATGCCATATTATTCACCATTTTAACGGGTAGCAAAATGCAGTGTGATGTGTCTGAATAATGTCTCATTTGCGTAATTAGGGTCGAAGTAGAGATAGACAATAGAGAAGTCTGGCTCAATAATTAGTCTCAACTGTTTCTGGTGATGAAAAGATGGATGAGGAGAGAGGACAATCCAAGTGACAATATTTGTTTAAAGCAGTCAAGAAGTCGAGCAATTACCAAGTGTTGTAAACAATTAAATCGAACTCTGCTCATCCTTTCTGACTGATGTGAATTTTTCTGGCTGGAGAGTGGAGAGAAAGCAAATCCGTGGATTAGGACAGATAGTTCTTCTGTAATACTTTTTCTCAACTTTTTCAGAAAAAAAAAAAAAAGACAACAGAGTAAATACTTCAGTATTTGCAAGTATGAAAGTTTTTGAAATGGGAACCAGTTCACTTCTTAATACACTTGTACAACTCATAGCTTCACAGAGCAAGTGGTAATTATATAGACATGCAAATCAGAATTAAGAATTACAATTCCAATTTTACAAGTACGTGTCTCAGATTTTACTAGTGATTTAGTATTAATAGATTATATTTGATTTAATGAATTTAGTAATAAGCTAGATTCTGTTTCAGGATTTAATTCAATTTAATACGTCCAAAATATAGTTTGTCTTACCTAGGATTTTTAGAAGGTAAATACTTCATTTGATAGGGTAGTTTATTAGTTAGTTCAAACCTTAAATCCCAGTTTAGTCAAAGACATAAAGTTCATGACTAAATACAAGGTTACAGAATCATGGCCTACACATTGTAATCACATATCTCAATAAACAAAAAGAAAACAAAGAAATAAGATTGGAATATTAGTGGGGCAATAGTAAGATAACCACCTCTTTATCAACTCTACTGTGCTTATATGGATTATAGAATAAAACCTTTGTTATCAGATTTGCATCTTCCTTTTACGTTAGAGCTGCCTTCTCATTATTTTGGTTTTAACCTAATGATACATGTAGTTTTTATCTTCAAAATAAGTTTAACAAAATTTGCAGGTAAGAGACAATACTTCCTTCATTTGATAATATCTATTGTCATGAAAATTCTTTTCATGGGAAGTAATAATTGGAGTTGCTCAAAATTTTTCTAAAACCTCTTTTTCCTTCTAACTGTAGGTGCTGTTAGCACATTTCGTATCGGTTTCAGAACACCTGCTTACACAATTATATGTATTATTTAGAATTACTTGTATAGAAATTTTATTTTATACTATCTTGAAATAAAAGTGGCTTATATAAAATCCATTAAAGCCAAGGAACCATTTCTGATTAGCTTCTGATTAGCCTGTGAATGAAAATCTTAATAACTAGAAAAAAGCATTAAAATAAATCATAGAATCATAGAATACCAGGTTGGAAGGGACCTCAAGGATCATCTGGTCCAACCTTTCTTACGAAAAGCACAGTATAGAAAAGATGGCCCAGCACCCTGTCCAGCTGAATCTTAAAAGTGTCCAATCTCGGGGAATTCACCACTTCCCTGGGGAAATTATTCCAATGGTTGATTGTTTTTATTGTGAAAAATTTTCCTCTTGTGTCCAACCAGACTCTCCCCAGAATTAACTTGTATGCATTACCCCTTGTCTTTTCCATGTGACTCCTTGTAAAAAGGGAGTCTCCATCTTCTCTGCAGCCACCCTTTAAATACTGGAACATGGTGATAAGGTCTCCCCCAAGCCCTCTTTTCTCAAGGCTGAACAGACCCAGTTCTCTCAGCCTTTCTTCATATGGCAGGCCTCCCTGTCCTTTGATTATCTTTGTGGCCCTTCTCTGGACCCTTTCCAGCCTGCCCGTGTCTTTTTTGTATAGCAGGGACAAAACTGAACACAGTATTCCAGGTGTGGCATGACAAGCATTGAGTAGAGCGGGGTGATGATTTCTTTCTCTCTGCTGGTGATGCCCTTGATGATGCAACCCAGCATCCTGTTGGCTTTCTTTGCCACAGCAGCACATTGTTCTCTCATACTGAGCTTGTTGTCCACCAGGACCCACAGGTCCCTTTCCACAGAACTGCTCCCCAGTGGGTACATCGCAGCCTGCCCTGCACTCCTGGATTATGTTTTCCCAGGTGCAAGACCTCACACTTGTCTTCGTTGAACTTCATAAGGTTCTTGTTAGCCCACTCTTTTAGCCGATATAGGTCTTGCTGCAGGGTGGCTTTCCCTTCTGAAGTGTTCACTTCCCTACTCAGTTTAGTATCATCAGCAAAATTCATCAGGGTACACTTGATCCCATCATCCAGAGCACTTATGAAGATACTAAACAGCATTGGGCCCAATATTGATCCCTGGGGAACCCTATATGTGACAAGTTGCCAGTTTGAAAAGGAG
>JANZLP010000052.1:7002345-7012599 GCA_026930925.1 Chelictinia riocourii | reverse complement strand
GCCAAGATCCTAAAGGAGTAGGACTTGTCCTACAGGATTTATTTCTCTATTCAAGTTTTTCTCTATTCCTTTCTACAGGTTTTCTGAATTCACTTGTTTCACCCTCCCTCTGCTTGCCCCCCGTTTTATTCTTTTTGTCACACATTTCAAATACATACCTTCCTTCCCTACCTCACCTCTGTTGGGCTCAGGCAGAAGGTGGCAGAAAAAGTAGCATTTGAATTATATTTTGGTTTTCAGATTCAGACTTAGAAGTAGGCAACACAAGCTTGCAACTTTGAATGTTTTGGTACTGAGACTTTTTTAAGCATACAACCCCCTACCAGCTGCAGTCTAGATTTATACCATGGCGAAGAACACAGCAGAACCAGACTGAAGATTAATCAAAGCAAATTCTGGCCTGCTGTTCCGTGTGTCTCAAAGATTTAAAAAGTAAAAATAAAAAATGAGGGGGCTTTACTTTGGTAATAAACATTACAACAAAAAGGCACAACTTTCCCAACTATGCTGTGAAGAGAAGACAGATGCCTTCTAAAGGTTCTTGGTATCTCCAGCCATTGTTGTGGATTCATGGCTGTAAGCTGACAAAACAGGTGCTTCTGGGTCTTTCCCAGCACTGCTCACAGCACAGGGAGAGCATCTGACCTACTCGTTTTTGCTGTCCCAGCAGGGTCCATCGTTCCTGAGTTCTGCACATGCTATAAACATGTAGCAAGTTCTGTGGTGTGTCCAAAGCTGACTACAGAACCCAGTTTGCCTGCCTCCCTGGCCATTGAGCAAATTAATTATCCAGAGGTTTTAATGTAATATAACCACACTGCCTAGGAGAGAGCCAGCAAAACATTTGCAATCTTTTCTACACAGAAATCCTTTCTATCCATTTCTTATTCTAAATTATATGGCTTCTGAATTAAAAATAAAAGAGCCATATACAATGATGAATTACAAGTTATCCTGAAAGATGATACACTCTTCAGCTTTTGAGTGTATTATTATTCTATAGGGATTAGAATAAGGTGAAAGTTTGTAGTTAGCAATCAGTAGAATAACATAGCTAGTTTTCATTAAGAAAGTCTACTTAAATAAACTTATTTGGGTGCAATGCTCAACTGGCACAAACTGACATAGCTCCATTTAAGCATTTAAGTTACTGCAGTTATGTTTAGTTACACCTGCTGGGGAGCCAGCCTTTGCTTTCTTGGGCAGGGGGGAGGAGACTAGTGGGGTCAATATTTTTTTTGAAAATCATATACACAGGTAACAGGTAAGTCATTGTATTTACACGTAATAACTGAGAAGATGCCAGGACTAGTAAAAAACATCTATATCTAGCAGAAGGGCATGTTCCCATCTTTAATGGCCTGTATGAGATTATTTTAAAGACATCACTAATTCTTTTCAACATCTTTCTCAGTAAAGACTTGGCTGAATTGAACAATGTCTGTGATCAGGGCAGTGGTTATACAGTTAGGCCCCAATTCAGCAAAGTGCTGAAGCACACCTTCAGCTTTTAGTGCATGAGTGACTTCGCTGAAATCCTTAGTAATTATGAAAACCGTTACTCAGTTCATCACCGTTGCTGCTTTCTCTTGCCAGTGCCACACGTGCTGTTCAGGCTCTGCTGCTGGTTCTGCTGCTGGCTCTGCTCCATGCCCAGCACACCATCTCCCCTTTCCACCAGGCACTCGCCAGTAACAGCACACCCCAGCTCCCAGGGAAGAACAGGACAGAATCCCAGGCACACGGCTCATTCTCCTTTTCCTGACCAAGCATGGGGAGTTTAGGACAACAGAGGTACCCAAATTGAGCCTGGGTACCTGGGGGCCTTACCCTATGCCTGGGTATCTGACTATAAGTTCAGTGAGCACAGGGCAGCACCATATGGAAAGCCAAATTACGGCACCAAGGATGCTGCTCTGAGCCAAAGTGCCTGTCCTCAACACAGCACTGCAGTCTGCTGGGTCACAGCATCCTTCACCTCTTTGCACATCCAGTGAAATACCATAACCATCCTTTTCTCCCAGCCTTTATCTACCTCCTCTCTAAGGCTGAAGCTCCCTTCACAACATCTTCAGCTCTCAAATTACTCTCATATTGTCTGGCATCTGCTTTAAAACCTCAGAATGACAAAGAAAAAAACCCAAACAACTAAAAAAGCAATTATTTTAATGACTCACTCTGGGTACAAAAAGACCCTCAACTGTTTGCAGCTCATGATTCAAAGGTATGGCTTTTACAGGCAGCTGGCCAGCATAGCACACACTGCTGCAATGCTCTGTGCAGTACCTGGAGGTGCTTCGCTATCCCAAATAATAGGAAATTAACATTTGCAAAAGGCTCTTCAGTGTTCCCAGGCAGGAGGAATTACAAGAGGCAGCAGAATCAGTGTTATTTATATAGATCTCATTATTACAAACTAGAACTCCACACCGTCGCCATAATAAAGTGTTACCCAGGAGACCACTGAAAAACCTGAACGAAATCCTGTAATACACTGGGATGAAATAACAACACAAAAGGAAACAGCCTTTCAGATCATTTGTTGTTATCCCTTTAAATGGAGCCGCCTCGACATATGCTGTGCATCACAGGGGTTTGACGCGTCAGCAGAGCACTCCACAACAGCTGCAGGGCTCTAACCACCACCTTTTCTTCTCACCTGTATTTCTTGGTTTTATTCTTCCCATTCTGTTTTTCTGCTGATGTGAATATACGTCTCCCATCGGCAGATTTGGCAGCAAGAAATGCCAAGGGATAGCCCTGGCAGGTACTGCCCAGTTTGGAGGCAATACTGAACAGTCTTCATGCAAAAGGTCCCTAGCAGGGACAGACTGAGCCAAATTCCTCCTGAAAGACTGGCATACCACTCTGCAGAGCCCCACGAGCTATGTTGGGCCCTCTCTTGTTAAGCAACCGGCTACAGAAATAGCAGCAGCAGCACGTGCTACTGAAATAAAGCCAAAAGACAAGCAGTTTCTACCTGTGTTTTATCACAGTGGGCGCAGTGCCATTGAGCAGCCGGGGTTTACACTGCAGCACTGCCCATGCACAGTACTTGTGTACCAGTGCCGCTGACCCAGCCTGTGGCTTTGCCTCTGCCCATGCACAGCTACAAGCTTAGCTGGGGGGTAACAGTGTTTTTGCATCTACGGCCAAGGTGGCTTTTTATTTTTAGGCAGAGGCTGCTCGAACGCAGTGCCCCAGGAGCTAGCGAGCTGCTCGCTCAGCTCCCACTGAGGCTTGCTCCACCACTGCAACCAAGAGATGCACACCCCCAGGGAGAGGGAAAGCCAATATCATTTGTGCTGTCGCTGAGGGAGCTGCAGAGAGATGCTCATTAGTATTGATATAGAAGCCCAAAATCAGGCCACTTCAGTCCCTCCTATTTGTAGGAGCAGTAATTCTCCATAGGTGCTTAAGCGAATACAGAACAGACCACGTGCAAAATAACCTCATTTCAGAGCAATTGTGGGCAATTATCAGCATTTGGTGATTTGCAGCAGAGTTTTCAGTTGGCATCTCAGTCATGCCTGTTAGAGACCCTAAGGAGCAGCTGGGCTGTTTCACTATTAAAGGAGCCAGGGAGAGGTTAAGCTGGGAGCCTGCAGGCACAGACATGGCCTGAGCCCGTAAGTGCCCATCACAGAGCTGTCCTTTACCAGGAAAGAAGGGATGCAGAGCGGGGTCAGCCTGAGCACTGCCGGAATGCTGCTCTCCTCTGGTTAGACATGCTGTGGAGGGAGTGAGCCAGGACCAGCACAAGCCAGCAGAGCCACAAGCCAGCCAAATTCCAGAAGCATGCACCGAGTCAGGGCCAGTTAAAGCTGCTCACTGTCAACAGCAGGATCCTTATATTTTAACTCACGGTGTATTTCACAGTACTGCTGGGACCCAGACCTCCGGCCAGGATTCCTCCTCTTGTGAAAAACTTAAACTCCTAAACAAGCAGGTCTGTACTACTTAGCAAACACGTGAAGACAAGTTGCCCAAGGAGAACCCTGAGTAGTTCATGCCACTTGTTAATACATTCAAAAACTATAGCAAGATCCATCTGGGGACTGTGGATGAAGCTCAGTATAGGCCAATACTTATAAATAAATGGGGTAACGGTCAGCTAATCTGCATATCATCAACAACCATGGAAAATAAAACTTTAAATAAACCAGGTATGTTGGTTGTATCAGTGCTTTGTTTGGCAGAGACTTAAGTCTGAAGCAGACTCCCATGGGCAGTAGATTTTCAGTCTAAAAGTGTTTTATACAAAATAAAGGTACCAAGATTACTTTAAAACTAGTTAACCAATAGGTACTACATGATAAACAGACAAATAGCCAAATAGTTTCTGTCTTTGATCCAACCCTATTCAGTACATTACTCAGTTATCCAGGAAATATACAAAACCATTACTGATACAGGTTGTGCATGGCAGTATTTGGTGCCAGGAACAGCATTAATGACAGGAACAGATCTGAAAAGCAGGGTAATGCCAATTTGAGCAAAGTGCTCTGAATAGCTGCAGATGGCATATTGCCTGTCTAAGGACCAAGTACAGAGGCCATGGTAATAACATGGACAACAGTATTTTGGCATCAGCAATTAAGAAATGGAAATGAGGATGTTTGTGCAGAACCAGCCACACATGAACTCCTCATGTGATGCTGTTACTAAGAGGGGAGAAGCAATCCAGGGCTACATAAATAGGAGATTAACAAGCAAGTGCAGGGAGATTGTGTTATTTCAGCATCCAGTATCCAAGATACCTTGTTAAATGCTGTGAACAGCTCCAGTGACCATATTTCAAGGATAGTCTTGAAAATACATGAAGGATTCATACAAGATTCTGAAGTTCTGTTGGATCTGGAAAAGTTGCCTGAGAGTAAGAGGCTTCTGTAGCTCAGGCTATGCAGTTTCCCCAAGAAGGAGTAGGGATAATACAGCCACGGTCTACAATTGCCTCTCAGAGGAAGAAAACTCTGATAGCATGCTGCTCCTAGCCCAGCTGAAATGGATACATCACAGAAGCAGTAAATGAAGTAAATATTTTAAAGCAGGGGGCAAACAGTTACTGGAAGCACAGCCCTGGGGTGCAATCGACTGCTCAGCGAGAAGCGCAGGTGACGTGGAACAAATGCCAAGGCTCAGGCTGAAGTTGTAAGCCCCAAGCAGAAGGTGCCAGTGGTGTTTGGATGTGCAAAGCTGCACCTTCTGGCCTGGAGAGCGGAGGGAAGTGGGCAACAGGGGTCCTGCAGGTGAGAAACCCCTACCAGCTGTGCTTAAATGCTCTCCTCAGCTGCCCCATCTCTCACCCATATGCAATGGTGTCCCTTAATAGTACTGAAAATTAGGTTAATGGCAGTGGGAAAAATTCCCAAGTGAATAAAAGAAAAGGATGCTTCATGGAGAGTACCTGGGCAGCCAACTGCTCCGCCTGCCTGCCAAGGCCATTTGCAACACAGGGGATGACTGGGGTCTTTGGGGGTTTATTCCTCTAAGGGGGCACAGGAACAATGTGAGGATGTTTTTGGGCTGTGTTGCTGTACCTTCCCTCTGAGACCATCACAGGATGCAATGGATTAAAAAGAAGTACAGATCGTACACAGGACACTGCCTCCCAACTAACTGAAAAACATCATGCAAAGTAACTGAGCTCTGCGGCTGGAAAAGGGTCCCCCAAAAATGACAGAATCCTTCCAGAGTCAAAAACCCTCCTGGGTCACTGCAGATTGCCTTAGAGAGCACCGAGGTTCCAAGCAAGCCTGGCAAGGCCCACGCTCCCTGCATAGAGGAGACAGTTACAGAGCTGGCATCCCGCAATCCTTACGTGACATACGCCATGGGCATTGACAGTCTCACAGCCCCAGATGACATCCACCAGTCACGCACACGAGCACGTGCACGCTCAGCCTCAGCTCAGGCTCCCCGAAAACGCAGCCCAGTCCAATTCAATATTGCTCTCCGGGGGTTGGGGAGGTCGGTGCCACCCCTTGCCCAGCTGCCCAGCAGCTTCTCAGCCTCTCCCCAGGACCATACGGTTTGCCCAAGACTCAACCCCACGAAGCCTCAGCAAGGAGCAGGACGAGCCCCCTCCCTGCTGCCAGGGTGTCTGACCTGGGACTCCCCCACCTCACCGTGCAGCTGCAAAACAGGCAGATCTCAATGCCAGCCTGGGCTGAAGGCAGAAATATTCGTTTCTGCTCATTAGCAGGTCCATGGGGTCAGGTTATCATGCACAAGTGGAACAGGGGAGGACTCGTCAAGCCTTTATGCCTAATTATACACAAATTAACTACCCTCTCCAGTCACATGTCTGTTGTGCTTTCCAAACTGCCTCAAGCACTTACATCAAAACCCGTGCATGCGTTAGCTGGGGGTACTCTACACATGGTCTAATTAAAAGTAGGTGGAAAAAAAATGCACCAGACCTCCAGAGAGATGAGGCAATGTTTCACGTGTCAGAAGAGCAGTTTTAATTCAAGTTTGGAATTTGATAGAAAGTTTTGACTAAAAAGAAGTAAAGGCTGGCACTGTGAAAGAATGTATTATTAGTAACAGAGATCTGCAGTATGAGCTCTTTTCCAGGCAAAACTACTTGTTACAATAATGATCTAAAAATTTCAATATTCATCTAAGAATCTGTATGCATCCATAAAAAAAGAGTTGCAAATAGATTAGGTTTAAAACAAATCTCAGGAGAAAAGAGAACTCATTTTCAGTTAAGTTCCTCCGTATCCTGCCCTCTCAAATCACTGCAAAGAACATCCATACATTCTCAGAAATCCCATTATCTCCCTGTTCTTGTCACAAATTCAGCAGTGTTTCTTTGACAAATTACATTCCTTTATCATATTATTTTACTAAAAATTACAAGTCAGCATTCATAATTAAAGCCCACACCAGTAAATTGTATTTTTATATAAAATTGGAATACATACAAGTATATAATATAAATATAGTATATGCACATATAGATGGGATCATGATGTGCCATGACCAAAACAGCACTATCATTTCTATAGCTCTTAAAGAGCTTATTGAGATCTGATTCATGTGTTTTCAGGAGCTGTGCTTGTCACACAGAGCTCTATACCACCTTCATTTTTCTGATTAAAATAGATTAATTTTTTTAGTTTATCTATGTGATAAGTTATTCAGGAACAGTTATTCTTGTGCAGATGTCATCAGTCTGGAATGAAATGCTTTATCATTTTGATTTATCTTTATCCATGTGCTCAAAACTCTAAACATTTCCTTTTTCCAGATGAGGAAACCAAAGAACAAACCAACCAGCAAGCCTGACTCCAGCCCACACGATGGATTAATCCAAACATCTTAACATTGGTGCTGGGCTCAGCCTAAGGACCCACATGCTCCATTTACACAAATGCTCGTAAATCAGGGCCTATCCTGTCCTCACGCTGCCCTATAAAATTAATTTTTGACTTTTTTGCATTTGTTACACCAGGCAAATTTCCCACTCTCTCCACATAAAAAAATAAAACCATGCACACAGCACAGGGAATTAGAAACAATCTTCCCAAATTTCTGCCATCTTCCCAGCTGAGGAGTAATGAATTCAGGAACCAGACTTTTGCTGCATTGACTGAGCACATTAACCAGCAATTTCACTGGGACAATTTTAAATACATGAGGCTGCAGTGTCATTTTGGTTTCCTTCTGAACTTTTGAACTGTTACCCACCAACCCAGACTTATTCAAGATGTAGCATTCTCTCACATGCAGCCCACACCTCTGCATGCATGTTATTTTCCCCAATAAGTCTTTCTTTTTCAAAATTACTAAGGATGCTGAAATACATAAAAGAACAAAAAATATTACTCAACAAAAAAAAAAGTAGAGAAAAAGACATTTCTAAAATGACAGCAAATTTCAAGCACTGTGCATCCTCAGCACATCCTTAGTGATGCAGTGGATGTGCAGACTGATGCAATCAGGCATGTGTCTCTGTTTAAACATTCAAGTAAAAAAAAAGATGTGGCACTTTGGTGCTTTATGCATGTTATCAGCCTGGAAAGGGGAAAAAACTCCATCTCTCCCCACCCACCAGCCCCACAAACTCAGCTTAGCATTGCTGATGTGGCTTCACGATAGCTCTTCCCATGCACCTCTGCTCCCATTGCTCAGCACCATTCCTGAACTGAACTGCCCTCTAAGAAATCATCTTTTTTTTTTGCAAGTTTTTAAGTTGAATTAGCTCACAGCATGGCCAACAGTGCCGATGCAGCAAGAGTGCAGGATGTTGCTGCAGGGAGCGAAGCAGGTGGCAAAGGCGAGGGGAGGGCAAACCTTGACTTTCCCCAGGAGCCTGGCTCTTGCACCAGCCGGGATTACATTCCCTACCTGCAACTCAAACACCACAAACTCGGCATCACTGAAAAAGCTCCTTAATAACAAAGGGCACTCACACATTAGCTGTACTGCTGACACCTTTCCAGGGGTGGCTGGTCCAGCCGAGAGGAGAGAGATGTAAGGGGAGAGAGAAGACCTTGCAAACACCATCACAAGATACAAGCACCTCATCATTGTTCCTCTGTTCTCCATCACATCTAAGTCAAACGCTGCACTTTCACCCATTTTAGACAAGTGACAGAAGCCTATGTGGGAACACAGATAATTCCTGTATGGGAGGGATTTGGGCACTCAGATCAGACTTCCATGAAAGGCCCACAGTGATTTCAGTGACTTGCCCAGGAGCAAGAAAGGAGCCTGTGGCAGTGCAGGGAATTAACCCTGAGCAGCCCAGCGTCCAACTTTGGAACTGGCCATTGCTATTCTCCCACTTAACACAATGGTGGCTTCTTCAGGAAGAGCTTCACTACAAGACGAATTTTTTATGAATTTACTTAAAATTAGCTTGTGCCATACAAGTGCATAGGAAACAAGCGATTAAGGAAGAACATAGAAAGACTAGCCATTTATTTTCATGTGGTTAAATTTGTTTTTGCAATAAGCCAGGTGCATGAGAGTACGAGCTCTCAGCCTGCAAAGCAGCCAGGCTGCAGCTCCTCTGGCTGAGCGCACCACGGGGTGGGCTGGCACAGGGACCCCCAGCACGAACCGACAGCTGCATCCCCTCAGCCCCCTGCCAGAGGCCAGGGCAAAGACTTCTGCACCAAACTCAAGGCTGCCACAGCTGTCCCAGCCCCACAAGCAATGCACATGTTCACCTTTCCTTTTTTAACAGCGGTTTTGGCAAGATTCACGCCCACATTGGGACAGCAGCAGCGCAGGAAGCAGAGGAAACCCAAGTGTACCCAGGACACTCTAGCAAAAGCAACAGGGATTTTGCATGCAGCATCGCACAGTATAGATACAGCTCACGAGGCTGCAGAAATGCATCAGATACCCTAACCTGCCCCAAGAAGTTGGAGGATTAGTCACGGCCACAGGTAGATCAGGCAGCGAGGTGCTGCCAGCAGGAACATGCTGATCAGCCACAAAAGCATCTCCATGAGATACAAGCAGCCAATTCACCTCCCATTTCCCAGCCAGCAAAAATGAAAACCCAGCCAGGAGCTTTATAGCCTCTTTATTTAAAAGATAAAATGGATATGAACTTTAGAATGATGTTAACTAAAACTTTCTAAAATAAAACTTGCATTAAAAGGGGAAGCTGAAAGTAGGTATTTCTGAACATAAAAAGTTATCTGGCAGGATTAATTCTTTGAGTCTATGCTGCTTCTTGTTGATTCTATTACCTTGCAGATGTTTACAGATGTCTTTGCTTTGGGCTTTGTTTTTTTTCTATTTAAATATGCTTACATTTTTCAGGTACTTAGTTCCATTGATTTTTTTTTTTTTTTTTTTTTTTTTTTAGTAAAATAATTTTGCAAAACGTGCCTTTGTTACTAATTTTTCAAATTTCTTTTGTCTTGGTGTTTGCATGTGGAGAATCCAGAACATAAGCAGAATTCAGTCCTTAGTGATTCTTTCATCCTCACATTTTCATGTATGTAATTTATGTATTGCTTGTACTGGTGTGCCCCTACCTCTCCTGGAAGCCCATCTGCCCCAGGTTGCAGGTTACCTCTGGGTCCCCCAAAGCTTCGGGGGACTCCAGGAGTGGACTGTACCTGCAAAAGCAGATGGTTTGGTCCTTTTCTTTCTAGCCTATTGCACTTTTTTCTTGGTGCTTCTCTCTCTTTTTACATATTTACAAGCAACATGTCTCAATCTTTCTAAGCTGCTTTAGCCTGTGTGAGCTCCTCCACTGTAGGGTGTGGCCTGCCATGGTGC
>JANZLP010000052.1:6665240-6676379 GCA_026930925.1 Chelictinia riocourii | reverse complement strand
CGAAGTTGCAAACATGCGGCTCATTCTCCCACAAGAAAGTAGCCAGAGCAGAAAAGTGTTGCTTCTCTTCACCTTTCATAAGCTCAGTAAATTAAATACTCTATTCTCTTTACTTGTCTCTGGCATTATCTTTTCTTTCATAGGTAATGGAAAACAAAATTTGGATGTGGAGATAGGCAGAGTGATTGAGTGAGCAACTGATAAAATAGAACTCAAGCCATCACTTACCTTCAGCATTTCTATGTTATACGGCTTTATATACCAACTATGCTTGAATCCAGCAATCCAGTTTATAAGTTGATTCTGTGTGTGGACTGAAGTTGAGCAAAGGACAAAATGTTTGTATTTTACTTTGGACCTTTTAACAGCACTTTTCCATCAGTGCATCCATTTTGTTACTAAATTTATCCTCTTCCTAGAGAACAGAACCAAAAAATAGCAAGGGAAAGATTTAGAAAGCAGACATCAAAGCTACGAAAAATTTAGCAGAATAACTCGGGAACAAACAGGATATTTACTGGGGAAACTGCTTATTTGCTTTTATATTTTCAAAAAAGACAGAGAATTCCTGTTAGCAATGTATTTTTAAAAAAGTGCAACTATTTTTAGTGTGGTGTGATGTACCCAAAGGGTATTGCATTCCTTATTTTCAGTGTGTTTTGAGAGCTTACTGAAATTTAGCGATAAAGTCCTATGACCCTTCATTTAGATGAAGTAGTTTAGAAAAGGAACTTGAGTCTTACAGTCCTGTTAAAGAAAAAAAAAATGGAAGTTTAAAATTCCTGTGTCCTTAAAACAATCCTTTCTTTTTCTTTCTTTCTTTCTTTCTTTCTTTTTCTGTTCCCCCCCCCGGTATTTATAAGTCACAAATACAGACTGCAGAGTTCTTGAAATACTTGCTTTCATAGTGAAATGAATGGCTGCACATCAATATCACACAGTTTTTGAGAATATAGGGTGGTTTTTGTGTGTGAGGAAATGACTTGTAAAGCAATTGCTGGATCGTCTAGTGAACATAAATCAGCCTTGTGATGCATGTTGCAGATTGAAAATTACTATTTGTTTTGTTGTTGTTGTGATTGCTTCAGCTTATAACTACAGAGCAGAAGGATGCTTTTACTTGCTTTTGGGAAGTCAGAAAGAGAAGAAGCTGAGGAAACACTGGGGCTGGTAGATACACAGGGCTAGTTCCCGCCAAGATAGAAAATAAAGCAAAATTCAGCCAATTTGGGATTAAACAGTAGCAAGCTGATTAGGCAGTTTCTTTTCTTTTCAAAGCTCACAATTATTGGTATCCCTGGCTAGTTAAAAACTTTCCAAGACTCAGCTTCATGGCTTCATTTTAGTTCTGTAATGAAAAACATGACAGTTCGTCGCAAGGTGCTTCTTTGTTGGGTGACCCCTGAGAAACCTCATTAAAAAAAAATCCAAACCAAAAAACTCTGTGACAGCAGGGTGATTGAGCTTGTTCTTCCTTATTCTCTCCACAATGGGTAAAGTCCTCTACTTCCAGGTATTTCCATCAGACTCCCTCTGTTATATGCTTACAGGAGCAGGGTTTTGCTCTTCCACATTCCAGCTTTTTACTTTGTCACTGTGAACGGTCCCAAACTGTGAGGCAATTTGTGCAAAAATCCAGTCGTGAAATGGAAAACACAAGGAAAAATTTCATATTACCCTTCATCTGAAACTAAAGATTTTCTTCATTTGTCTATTTTAGCTTATGTCTGAAAGACATGCAGTAGAAATCTTTAATTACTTAGAAAGTTCAGGCTTCAAAATTGTGTATTTAATCTGGATTTAAAGGAGCATTTTCCGAACAGATGTGCTGGTATGCAAACACCTGCTGCTTCCTTTCTCCTGAGCTTGCCTAATTTTAGTTATTTATTTTTTTCTCTTCTTTGTTCCTGCTATCATGGTTTCACTTGCGTCTTTCCCATCCTGGACAGTGCCTTTGCTCTTTCAAACCCGCTAGACCAGTGGAGTATCAAAAGAAACCTTGTGGACTGGTAGGACTTTCAGCAGAGTGGATAATTTCTCTTCCTTAGGAGCTGCTCTTTTGGGGCTTGAGGCTCGCTCCATCCTGACCTCATCACGATGCTGATCTCAGCCACACTGCTCCGAACGGAAAGGGATGCCGCTGCTCTCAGTGCAGGGATTGCCGTTAATTGCAACGGGTCCTCGGTTCCACTTGTGTTGGACTGACTGCACTCAGTCTCGCTCCTCAAGGCAGCCAAACGGGGCTGAAGAAGGCAATTTTTCCCTTTACCAACAGAAGACCAGTGCGATGCAGTAAGTTTTTCATCATTTCTTTCTCAATCTATGCTACAAAACTGATCATAAATAGTCTCTGGGTGCAATAAAATTGGGAGCCAGGCTTCTAGAGCAAGAGGGGAGAAGTAGGAATCTGGCAGCGAGTTTGGAGCCATCCCAAATATTGGGTGGTGGGTGGCAGGAAAGTGAAAGCCATCTGGTGGCTCAGATTTCCTGTATAAGGAGGTCCTCTGGTTTTGAAAATGTGGGCCTCAGCTCCTCCAGGAAACAAATGCTTGCAAAATGAAAAAGGAAATGTAATGGTTTGCCTGCGAATTCTGATACGTGATGCAGTAAAAACAGGGTTTCTAATAATGACATTTCTACATTTCTTCATTATGAGTCATGAGTAAACATGACATTTCTGCAACGCGATCTAGATATGTGATCAAAGATTAAAATGGAGCCATTTTAATATTTTAATTATTCCAGCACTGTCAGGCTTCAGAGTCTGTTATGCCAACACCCAGTGCAGAGCAAATAATTTGTAACAAAGAATTTTATCAATTTTAGCTGCTTTTTTCTCCATGCGGATTGTGTGTGAACGGGTCATTATTTTCTCAGATTTGCTCATTATTCGAAATGATCCACAATGAATAATTTATACTAATATTTCTTGTTCTGCAGCTTCTTCGCCACCAGTTTGTAGCTGCCTGGGCTAGTTTTGTCTGAACAAACAAATCACATGGCCTCATTTCTGCTTCCAGGTTCGCTGAGAAGTGCTTTGCTGGGTAGGGTACTCCCATTTACTAGTTTTATATGTGCTCTCTGCAGATATACCCATTCTCCATTTAAAAATGCTGTTTCCACAAGCACTCTTATGAGTCAATTCATTCATTACAATATTCATGGGGAGTGAAAAAGAGTGTAAACACAGCAAAGAGGATTCAAAGTTTTATCCCAGCAATTACTTTGCTGATTTTCTTTTTTTTTTTTTTTTTTAGTTCTTAGCCCATTCTTACATCTTCTTTGGCTAACAGACCTTTAAAACTGGAAGAGTGCCAGCAGGCTTATCTAGGTGTAAACAACTTGTGCATTAGTATAAAACAGAAGGGAAGAGCTTTCTTCAACAGTCAGTGACATACAAAGTACTGATATTTCAGTCCAGGGCCAGGTGCTCCAAAAGGGTTAGGAATAGGTTCCCCTATGAGTCCAGTAGTTGCAGGCATTTAGCAGTGTATGTCTCGTGAAGCATTTGAGTTGACAATTAGGGAGTAATCCCAGAGAGTTGGGTATTCTTCCTATTATCCACCAAAATACTTACCCTATTATCCACAAAATCTACTAATACAAGGTGGGTAAGATGTGAGGACAATCCTATCTTAATATGCTAAATCTAAAGTATCCAGCCCTAGCACAGATCAGCTGAATCCCACTTTGTTAGATTTGCATGCCTTCTCCCTGCACCTACCTGCAGATCTTGCTTTTCACTGCTCAGCCTTTATGTTTTCCAGAAACACGTGAGCCAGAATTATCCACAAATCCATGAAAAAATGTCGATGTTGGTACGCTGAATATAGGAAACACATGAGCAAACATCTTCCAGATATGTTATTAAAACTAAAGTAGTAAAGTTTATCCAACTCTGAAAACATAAAGACACAAAAAAGCCAAGCAAATAAAAGGCTAGTTTAACCTTGGCTGTTTTACTTTCAAATGCAAACCCAAAGCAGTCAAAACAAATGGAGCATTTCTTTCATTTCCAGTCACGTGGGTGATGCTGAATTAATATATAGGTCGCATCTGAAAGTCTTTCCTCCAACATTAGGCTTTTGAATACCATTTTTTATTCCTCATTTCTTTCTCCCATTCTCTTTTCTATAATCCTGGGGTATATGAGGTACTTCAATGCTTTAGATCTTCAAGGTTTTATTCACCTTAATACAGCTGCAACCACAGTACCAGGTCACTTCACTGCAATACCAAAAATTTGTACTATTACTCATTATGCTGTGATCAGCAACAAGAATTCTGAGCTCATAGGGAAGAATTAATCAAGAGTAAACCATTTTCCAGAATGGTTTAGAAATACAGTTCTTAGAATTTGAACTCACTGGGAGCAAATTGCCCCGAGTTATGAAATTTCAGAGATCATTTCATTTTTAAGTTTTTATATGGTTCTTGGTATTTTTATTACAAGCTTTCAAATCTAAATATTCGGCAATTTTAAAACCCATGTATTTTATGAAATGTTTAGAGTACAAAATTTATACAACATTATAAAATGTAGAAAATATGCATATTGACACAGTAACTTTGAATATGGTGAATTTTTTTTCCTCTGCACACCCCTGTGGTGCCATGTGCTTCACATTTGCACCCATATTGCATCAGAGCACCCATGCACTCAGCGTGAGCAAAGAGCTGTGGCAAGGAGGGAAGACTGACCTTTGTACCAGAGTGAACGCTATTCATGCCTACATGAAGCTTTTTGTTCTTTTGCTTAATTAGGTCTGCTGGAATTGATTTTGTTCTGACCAGTAGGGCGTGGGCAGGAAATCAGCTTTTGCCAAACAACAGACTGATCTTGGAAAAAGCTGATGGGATAAGTAGTAGCCTGAAAAGCAACTCTGATTGTGGCAAAAAGCCACACGCTCAGCTCTGACCCTACCAAAACACGATGGCAGGAACCTGAATCACTGGACATGGCTTTGTTTCTCAATACAGCTAATGAGCATAAACAACACCACAAAAAAAAATGGGGGGAAAAAAGTGATTATCACCTTTTGCATTAAAAAAAGTGATTCCCACCCTTACACTCTGTGATGGGTTTGAACTGGCTGGGTCGTGTGCATGTTTTGAAGCCAGAAATGCTCTGCAGAGAGGCATGTCAAAGGCACCATCTCATTTCTGGGTCCCCATTGGACTTGGGCACAGCAGGAAGAACCAGAAGCAAAGCACTGGGCTCCTCAGGAGACTTAAGTAGCTACAGAGGGCAGCTACTTCCAAATGGGGATGGAAACTGTGGATTTTTAGGATTGTAATTCCATCATCCATCACCCACCCCCCTGCCCCAGTCTCCTTTTCAGTACCGGTATCATCCTTTCTTACTCTGGCTCTGCCTACTGCACAGACTTCAGGAGCAATTCCACGTTCCTTGATCCAGGTATTCCCTCTGGCTGCACTGTGATCCCACACTGCAGCAAGATCTGCAGCGTGGGGGACTGCTCCTCGCCCCGTGGCTCCTGAGGAAGGAAACCTGCGTGTGCAGGAGGATTAATGTGTTCTACACAGGGTTCGTGGTCTCGACAGTGAGGGGATGAGGATCCTGGAGGCACCATAGGCCACTCCAGTAGGCAAGGAAAGGTGCAATCGCTGCACCTCTATCCTCTATGGAAAAAATGGGGATAAGAGTTCCTTACTCCTCCTGAGATTGCAAAGGTACTTGCATTAAAGCTGGTGAGATACTCAGATCCTGTGATAATAGACCCACAGAAGCAACTTAGACTGGAAGAATTTCATTTCTAGACAGCAATCTCTCTTTACTTCCTTTTCTATCAAAGACAAGCTTTAGCTTTTACGGTCAGTTTGTTCACGAGGACTTTCTCCGCAATTTTCAAAACCTCTCCGCACTCTGCCCCAGAGACACTTAACACAGGAAAACACAAGGGGTGAGGAGCCATGTTACACAACTGTTTTTCCTCACCTTTCATTAGACAAAATGCTTAATATGAGTACAATCTGCCAATGTCACCCACATGACAGTGCTCTGCATCTGTGTGGCCATATGATTGCTTAATCTGCCTGTTTCATAAGACAATTACTGAATGAGACATTAATATTAGCCATAAGCCATAGCCTCACCAATTGCAGTGGCTGGGGTTCTGCTAGTGTATCTAAACTAGTCAAATTCAGACATAATTTTGCAAGGAACTTTGAACTCTTCACTGAACATGGAAGTTGAAAGGACAAAATTAGGACTGAGCCTGAAATCTGCTGCTTGTGAGCGCCGAGTCCACAGTCAGTACGACCCTTTTGGTTGTTAGCACCAGAGGAGCTGGTGTGAATAATCCATCAGCCATTTAAATAACTTGCCCCTGATTTCTCCAGCTAATAAAAGAGCAGCGTGGCTGTCGGTGCAGGTATGTGATGGTGACGGCAGTGCCTGGGCTGTGGCAGCTGTGTGACCACCTGTGCCGGTGTCCTGTGTATGAGTCCTGCTTGTCTGTGTGTGTGTATGTGCATGTGTGGGTGTGTCAGTGTCTGCCTGCCTGTACGTCTGTCTGTACATGTATGTGTGTGTGTCCGTGTGAGTGTGCATCAGTGTGTGCATTGATGTGTGTCTGTGTGTCTGTATGTATGAGTCTGCATGTGTGTGCATGTCTGGGTGTCCGCGTGTCTGTCTGTGTATGCATGCCTATGCATGTGTCTGTCTGTGCTTGTGTCCGTGGGCATATATGTGCATGCCCGTGTGCACATTCCCTGGTTGAGGCTGTGTATGCAGGCAGGCAGAGGCTGCTGCGTCATGGGGAGCACTCAAATCATTCATAACCAACTCATTGCCTAATCAGTCCAGAGCAGAGGGGGGGTGTGATGAATGGGGTCCAGGCTAGGGAGCTCTGCTGGGCACTGCCCCACTCAAGCTGCTTGCTCCTTGGTAGCCACAGCAGCCACGGCTCGCTCCTTGCCTGCCACCGACAGGACCTGCTGCTGGTGCTTCTCCCCAGAGGACACGGGAGAGCAGTGGGAATGTGCTAGTAGTGCTGGCCCAGGCACCCATCAGAGGTCCAGGGCCAGGTGCCAGGGCCAGTGGTGGTAGCAGAGCCATTGCGTACCCTGGGAGGAAAGGGTTGTATGGCTGGGGCCTCTCCAGGCTGAGCAGCACTGGTGGATCTGTGGACCTTCCTGCCTCCCCTTACAGCAGCCAGTGGGCAGTCAGAGCCAGCCTGCCCCAGCACCAGCTGAAGAAAAGGAGGAGGATGGGGGGACATTTGTGGTGATGATGTCGGTCTTCCCAAGGAAACGCTGTGTGGGCTGAGGCCCTGCTTCCCAGAAAGCGGCTTAACATCAGCCTGCCAATGGGAAGCAGTGAATAAATTCTTTATTTTGCACTGCTTGTGCACACAACTTTTCCTTCACCTATTAAACTGTCTTTATCTCGATCCACAAGTCATCTCAGCACCTCCTAGTTCACCCTCCACCCTGTGCGTAGGCCACCGCTGGCGGGTGAGGACAAGCCGCGACTCCTGGGAATAGCGCCTTCCTGGGGAGAGCTAGAGCCCGACGTTCGGAATTTGGAGGTGGCCCGTGCCGAGGCCGAGCGCCACGGCACTCAGCGTAGAAACCCAGAGTCAGTGTTTCACTTTTTTTTGGTATGGAAGTAAAAATACAAAACAGGACTTTAAAACAAGTTCTGAAATCACAGTATTAACACCTTCCAAATTCAGAAAACTAGACAAATTACCTGAATGCCATTCAGCTGCTTCATTAATTCCTGGAGAAAAAGAAACACCAAAGAGTCTCAGGTATGTAACTACCAAATACTGAAGAAGAACATGTTTCTTTTTTATTATCACATAAATCATATGCAAAACTTGCCCTCCTATGTGCTTACCAGGCAACTCTACTTGCCACATTAATTTTCATAATGCATCTTGCAAATATTATAGTCAAAACTATTAACTGAGGCATGCAGAGCTACATGGGCTGCAAACATAGTTTAACTGTAAATCTCTAAAAAGAGAAAGCTGCCTCTTCTGTATCGATCAACTGAACTGAGAAAACAAGAGAGAAATCAGAAAATAAGAGAAGCCAGATACACACAGAAGGGATACTGGCACACTGGTTCCAGAAAGACAGCTCCGTTTTTAAAAAAACCAAACCAACGAACCAATAACATCCACCCCACCAACACACCACACACATAAATACTGACTCTGCCAGAGCAAAACAATGTCCAGCAAAGTGAAACTCCTGTTTCATTTCAAAACAAAAGCATTACTTCACATCATAAAAAGCCAACTAAGTTTCTGTGTCACCAGCAGCACAAGTAACCAAGCCTGGTGGGATGTTTCATCAAACTGATGCTCTTTTGCTTTCAGCTACTTCATACAGGAAGCTGGCAGTTGAGATTCAGATCTCTCAGAAAGGGGCATTTCATTAATGAGCTTTTCATTCTCAGCATCTTAATATAAGTGGGGCATAGACTGTTATGAAGTGATGTTTATTCATATCAAGCTTTGGAATGAAATTTGCTTTTTAGCAAGTTAAACACAGCTAAAGAAAAAAAAATTACAAGCTACTATGCGTTGGGAACTTACTCTAGATCGTGGTCCAGGAACTTCTGTCTTCATTAGAGGTCCATCATAATCAAAATCCACATCAATTTTAGCTGCAGCTTGACTGATATATCTGTGTCCTGTAGGAAATAATGAAAACCTGAGTAGAGACCATATTTTCTGTGCTCTCCTCTCAGAATAAATATGCATACCTTACCTGACTGGGAACACTTGACAGATGAGACCAATTACATTGCACTGTCTGAAGTGAACTAAATATCTCATCTTTGACAAGTGTTAAATAAAACTAATACCAATGAGGTGGCTTTAAAAAAAATAAAAATTAAGTGAAATGACAAGGCAACCCTAGAGAAACAGAGGCAAATCTTACTGTAAAGGACAGGAGGACTAAGAACACATTTGTTTCCATCTCTGTTGTTGAGTCTGTCCATTATGTCTTGAGCAAGCCTTTGCCATAAATTCCCTACTCCTGTGCAGAGATGGTTTTGTTCGCTAAAAGTAATAACCGAAAAGCCTGATGGAGTCCACAGGTAAAAAACCAGTGTGATGTTCTGCAATAGCTCAAAGAACACCATTTGGGAAAGATTTGTCTCAGAAAGGTAAATAGCTGTGTTTAAAATAAATTCAAAATCTCACATGAATCCAGCATCTTGCAGTGCAGCTCTGAAATCTGGGTCAAAAATAGTGACAGGTTTTCCTCTAATCCTGCCTCTGACCCTGCTGTTCTTTATCCACATGTGTAATTGGGGAATCATAATAAACTTGACATCTTAATGAAACTAAAAGGGAAAAATCTCCCATGCTTCATCAATAACAGGCTCTGCTTCCATTTCTGAAGTAACTGTTTCAAAATACAGGGTTTAGGCATACTTTGTATGACAAAGTTCTGGTAAGTGTATAGTCCAAATATGTATGTATTCCATTAAAAGGATTACAGAATAATATGGGAATTGTACATTTGCAACAAAGGGGGTACAGACTCAAGAATTTTACCAAGGTGACCAGCAAGAGACTATGAGCTTGCTCTGTAAATTGTGGTTAACTGTTGAACTACACTAACGTTCTTAATTACATTTTTGTCATGGAGTACCTTCAAACCTCTACCCAGCACAGTATCAACAACAAATTAATCTTAATGTGCTTAACCTAGGGGTATCAGACTTGAAGCAGATCAACAGCCAAAAGATGAGGGCATAACTTATTTTAGCCTGTGATAGACATTTTTAAGTTGGTGCAATCTGGATAGCCCAAAACGAAGACCCTTAGTTCTCCTCATCAGTGGAAAGCCAAGCTCCAGTTCAGAGTGCCTTGCTTACCACTGAAGTCAGCTCTTGCCTGGGAGGATTTGGAGCAGCGCAGCAGCACAGTTTAAAGTTACCATTCACCAGCATTGCCCTATGCCAGGGCAGCACTGCCAGATGCTAAAATGATACAACACACCCCGATCCAGCAGAGTTCTAGAAAGGGAGATGCATGGGGAGGCAGGCCAGCACCCACACACACACAAAAGCATCGGGGTGCAGCACTGCCGCCGGGAACCCCCGCTGCACTTCCATCCATAACCACCTCCCACTGCCAGAGTTTTGTTTCAGAAATATACTAAAACCGTTTTTTGTTTGGAAATAACAGTTGTCAAATAAAACATATTTATCAAGGAGGTATACTGTGGTATACTATGGTACTGCTTGGCAGTGTTTTGAACACAGCCATTTGGCCAAAATGTCCAACAGTGATTCAAGAGTTTGCCTCAGTTTGTGTCAGCCCAAGTTGAGATGTCTCAAGCAAGCCTGATTTTGAGAAACTTTATCTGAAAAATCACAGCCCTCTCTAACTGAGCACTTAAATTCACTGCTCATTTTGGGAAAACTTAAGTCTGCAAAGATGATTATTCTCCTCAGCTTTAATTCCAAGTCCTTATATCTGAGATGCGTCAGTGCCTCTCCACAAAGCTATTAATAGGTTTCATTTCAGCAACACCATTTTTGTGTCATTTTGTTTTGTGTTCATCTAAATTGGAGACAGCATGACAACTGCTCTACTGGGAAAAAAAAAAGCTACTGCATATAAAAGATCAAAAGCTACACAATTCATAGCCAATAAAGCTGCAGATTTAGTAGACACACTGAAGTCTAAAAGAGAAAAAGAGAAAAAGAGACCAAACTAACCCTTTCATGCACCCTGCTCCTTCCCCAATGGACATCATAGCAAACCAGCGGCAAACATTTCTCCTCCTCCCGTGTCCTCCACTCTCCCTCCTCCCAGGCTCTAGGTGCTACTTGATATGATAAAGGAGAAAGCACCAAGACAGGCACAGAATATATAGCACGTTTTGGTAGTCCGCAGTAACAGGAGAGATGGCCCAGCAGCATACTGGGAATTGTTTGACACAGCTGCGAATTTAAGACAGGTGAACTGTAATCTGCATGCATGGTCCTCCTCCTCCTCCCCAGCCCTGCCTGGTCCTCTGCTGCCAGAGACCCTGTGCCATCACATCCCCTCTGTCCATCTCTGGCATGAGCCACTTCTCTTTTCACTCTATTTCTTTTCAGAGGCTACCATGCCACGTGAAGCATTCAGGGAAATAAGA
>JANZLP010000052.1:6650617-6662709 GCA_026930925.1 Chelictinia riocourii | reverse complement strand
GCTGGGGAGCTGTGGCTTGCTGATAATCTTGGTCTCTACAGGCTTTGCATGTCTGAGCACCTCGCCGGCTTGTGGAGGTTTAGAGTACTTTGCGGGCTGTTTTACTCTCAATTGAGTTTCAGAAAAGGTGCCTCTCTCTCCTTTACCATTTTGAAACTGAGTTCATCAGGTTTCTTTTGCATAGGATTTATGGCAAGAAGCTCTCTATCTTGCTTTGAAAGCCCATCTTAATCCTCTGGAAAAATAGTCAAAAACCCAAGGCACTGTCCTCAATCATAACTTTCAAGAGTACAAGATTTATATGTGCTGGGATGGACTGACAGCATATACACATGATAACCTGTCACTGTTCATACTGATGTACCTGTACTGCTCTAACTCTTCCATGGAGACAGCCTGATGGCTGTATGGCTTTTTTATTTTAAAATTTCTTCAAAAGAAAAGATGGAAGCTCAATAAAAATATATTATTGGCCTAAACATCTTCACAGATATATTTTTTAAACAATATAATTTTATGTTAATATTCTTAAATTCATATTGCATTATAACTTGTATGTACCTAAATGTTTAATTAAAGTTATGCTCTTGAGCCAATGGACCAAGTCAATCCACTGGCTTTCTGTTGAAGTCTACAATCAAACTGCAATAGAAGAAGGGTTTCTTGTGTTACATTAGCTTAACTTAAGAACAGGACCATGACCTCAGTTCTCATCTTAAAAGTGTGTAGAGGTAATGGGCTCAGCAGAGTGTCTGTCTCTGAAGCAGCATTAGGAAAGCTCTTAAATTACATTTAGCTAATATGACCAAGAACAGCATCCTTTTTTCCTTGGTAAACAAAGCTGTCCCTTCACATCATGGCAAAAGTAAAAAAAAACCAACGTATGTACTATTCATGAACCTAATTATCAGAGAGCACATTGGCTGAATGATTTGCTGAGAATTTTCTACCCATACCATTTAAAGAGGTTGGGTACAATAAGTTAAATTCTACTTTTCTTGCTTCTTGCAGAGAAGCTTATTCTCAAAGCTCTATGCAACACACCTCGCCTTTCTAAACACTTGAGTAGCATCAGCAAATTATCACATCCTTCCTTTTCATCTAACAGGATGTCAAAATTTGCTAACAGACAGAAAAGCTCAGTTTCCAACTTCTCTTTTCCATGCTACCCTCATCACTCACCAGGTGTCTCACTCAGCAATTTTTAACAAAGTACCACATTGCTATAGCAACACAATTAATGTAAGTACACCCTTCTGACATTTTGTGATATTGGTAGTCACAAAGAGCACTAGGGTTAGCAGGTCTCTGTGCTAAGGAGTGACCTCTGCTAGCAAGAGCTAGGTTCAACACAGGGCTAGAAAGAAAGCACTTAAACCTCTGATATGTTTGACCCCAAATAACACTCATATAAACATGGTTCCTGAGTGTACAACATCTGTATATATTACCTGGAGAAACTCCAATGGAGGCACTGAAATTACATCAGTGTAATTAAGAGAAGGAACTACCCCAAGGAAAAAAAAAAAAAAAAAAAGAAGGTAAGTGAAAATAAATTCTGGCACACCAGATCTCTCAAATGCAAGTGTTTTGCTGTGGAAGAGTATAAAGTGAACGTTCTCCAGTCCCCAAGGAGGCACATTACATGTGCCATAGCATCGCTGTCCTCTGCAAGTGCAGAAATGCAATCTTCCTTGCACGCCTTTAGCTTCCACTCCATCATGTCTATCAAATCACCCTCCAGACAGAATTTTTAGAGCGCGGAGGCCCCGACAGCCAAAAGTAGGAGGACTGCGATTTCCCCTAAGTCCTCTTTTAGGTGCTTGAAGTAGAATCTGTTACTAACAGATCTTGAAACGAAATGGCAAAAGGCCAGGCTAGCTAGAGATGTTTGGAAAACGAACATCGCTATTGCATAATATTGTGAAAACTGAGATTGCTATTTAGAGAGTGCTTACGCTCTAAGATCAGAAGCTCTTCCACATGAGATTGTCTGTGTTTCAGTACTCCCACATACACACTGGAGATTTTATTGGAACAGGATTCTCCAAAGCCGAAGAAAAAATCCGATACCAAACAGGCCATACAGAAGTGGAAGCTCCTGTAAGAAAGAGTAAGTACAGTTCCCCCTCCCCATCACAGCATAATCCCAAATCAACTCTTCAGCAGAGTTACAGGAGCATCCAACTGCTGGTTTTCTTGTGATGTGAATCAGTCATAACATCCTTCCTCATTTGCAGCACAACAGACCAGAGTTAACAGCTATGAGAGCTTACCAGGACACCTCTAGAGATGAAGAGCCACAAGGAAGGCCCAGGTGGGAAAACACAGCCAGCATTGCCACAGCCACCCTTTGTGGCACAGAAAGAACAAGAAAATTAGGTGGGAACATCAAAGGCCTTACATTCATTCACGCAACTGAGAACTGAAGTCAAAGCTTAGCCTCGTAGCAGAGCCTCCTTCCAACAACAGGTTTTTATACAAAGATTTTTATATATCTCAGCTTTTTGTGGGAACATTTGGTCAGACAGAAAAGTAAAGGTTCCTCAGTCCAGCAGGAGAGGTTGCACTCGAGAGCCACCAATGACCAGTTCCCAGGGCATCAGCTGAAGGTGACCTCAAGTCCATGTTCTCCACAATGCAGAGAAGGGAACTAATCCTTGCTTCTCCCACACATCCCTC
This sequence comes from Chelictinia riocourii, assembly GCA_026930925.1. Taxonomy (NCBI): domain Eukaryota; kingdom Metazoa; phylum Chordata; class Aves; order Accipitriformes; family Accipitridae; genus Chelictinia; species Chelictinia riocourii. Next base: position 6,660,027 of record JANZLP010000052.1, on the reverse strand, counting down.
ACACATATCCAGGTTGTTCTCTCTGATTTCCTAGGGAAGCTCCTAGTGTACAAACTGAATTAAAAAAAGTAGAAAGTCTTAGCAAGGATTAATACTGGAGACAAAAGTAGGACTGAGAGTAAATCTTTCTCATGGCTTTCCAGCCTCTTTCTGGTAACTGTAATGGGGACAATAATTAATTAATAATTAATCGGTAACTAGTCAATAATTCATATGGACATCTCTCAAACTTTACTGCAACACACCTGTGAGATAAAACATTATTATCCTCTGTAGAGAGATAGGAAACAGACTGAGATAGGTGAGGTACAGCCTCAATTGTAGTTAGTCCATTTAGGGCACTGCAATAAAACTGCAGAGAATCTGGAGGAAAAAAATGGACCTACAAGGAAAGACTGAAACAGTATTTAGACCAGTTGAGAAAAAAGTATGAGGTCTTGGGGGATGTAATAAGTTTCAAATACATAAAAGGCTGCTGCAAAGAAAAAATAAACATTCCAGCTTCCAGGTCCTTTGAGGACAGGACAAATAGTAAGGATTTGGGGTTTTTTTCCTGTTTTGAAACTTAGGTTAAATATTACAAAAAAGTTTTAAAGCAATACAACAGATTGCCTAGGGTAGCTGGCAGAAGCTGCACTTCTGGGGGCCTTAGAACAGGTCAGCATCCTAGAAGGGGATGGGCATGGACTAATACAAATTGATGCTACCTTAAGGCAAAAGACTGGCCTTTTTGGCATGCTGTCCAGTTCAAGATTCAAAGACAAATTCAACCCCTTAGGGTTATCAGTAGGAAAGTGAACCTAGATCTCTGGAGTCCCAGTGTGTTCTCATAATTATGGTACTACCCTACCAGCTAACAACCAACTGCCTCTTCATCTGCCTCCAAAGTATGGAAATGAAACAGCTTTCCTACTACATTGGCACAGCAGATAAAACCAGAGCTGGCAGAAGCAGAGTAAGTCTGAATGTAAATACTATCAGTTGTGACCACCTCAGCATACTGGGCTGACAGTAGCAGTAGAACGCAATTCAGGTAAGACGTAATGCCAAGGTACATCGTCATTTCTCCAACATCAGCTCCCTCTCCCAGATTTGCCTGGCTGTTAACCATCCTGACAGCACTATGTAGGAGTCTTTGTAAAAGATTAGGCTAGCTACTTAGTCTATTGTCATTCTTCTGCCACCCTTCAAATTGTAGTGAACTTTATCTTCGAGGCCAAACTATCACGTAGATCAAATAAAACCATACCTGATTAACACTTATCTTTAAGGAAGGTGTAAGGACTCCAAATACTTTCAGGGCTCACATTTTTGGGGCAGATTTAAGTTGCATATTACTTTCATATGTTTTGTTTAACTTTTGCATTTTGATGAACTTACATGATTTTCATTTTTCCTTTCTAGTTAGCTTGCCACGGGCTAGCACTGTGTTAGTAATAAGAACACTACAAGCAATGGTTAAGTAAAAAAGATTCTCCAACCAGATGCTTATCTCGTCCCACATTCCTTAAAAGATTGAGGGCCTGAAATCCATCTTAACTAAAATTAAACACTAGCCCCCACATACAACTAGAGAAAAGGTTCCCAGAAATATTTTGATTAATATAAAGCTTAGTTACCTTTGTTCCCACATGTTTTACAACAGTGAATGCGCATGTAATTCTTTGCTGCAGCAAATGAAAACTTGCCAACATCCTTCTTTTCCACATGCCCCTTTTTTGTCAGTAACCAGCTTATTTCATGCCCAGGACCAGCACAATGCTAACTCCCACATTTGTACTAAAAATCAGAAATAATCAAGGATGAAAAAAAATCTCCTTCTGTAAATAAATTTATCATAGATTCAAGCTGAACAGGATTATTGTGCTTAATGCACACACACAAGTGAAACATGACAGCCCACAGACATAGAGACTTCTACCAAGAGGCAATATATTCTCTACTCTCCACCTCCATCCCCCCTTTGCAAACCCTGTCATTTCGATACCCACAGAAAGAAATTAACAGACCAAATGGCACCACAGGATTTTTGTGGGAGTATTGTACAAGTCTCTTTTTAGTCTGTAAAGCTCCGAACTTGAGTGGTCAAAAATACCTTGGAGGAGAGCACTCTGGATCAGAGAGCTCCTGGACGTCACCCTCAGCATTTCCCTAAAAGCCAGCAGAGACCAGTGGCACTGCAACTGTAGCAGGGGCTCACCAGGAAAACGGCCTGGAGCTCTGATTTTTGCTACAAGTATCAGAGCCTTCTGCCTATTCTGTCAGCCAGGAATGTTGCAGGCTAAAATGCTAACAGGATACTGCCGGTTCCTTCTAGTGAGGGGTTCTCCTCTTGCTCCATCATTTCTAATCTCTGGACAGACACACGAAACATTCAATCCCAAACGCCACAGGTCTGTTACGCAACCTGCAGCCAGGACCCTCTGGGTTTTGCTTCAATATTTTAGCAGGCTTTCCTACTTACAAGTTTCCTGAAAGCAAGGATGGATTAACGGAGCCTGGAGTTGCTTTCCTTTCTTATTGAAGATCTACACCCCCTTATTGCGATGGTGACAAAGGAAGAATGAACTAGTGCATCTGCCCTCTAGTGACCTCAAGTATCTTTCACAACTGCAATATATTTGTCTTTGTGGTTGGGAAGCAGCATAGGAGTCTGCAAGACACTGGGAGGGACAGGGAGCATTGAGTGATACTGAAATGACAGATTAGCTCAAAGGACAACTAACGAAGGCCTGGTTGCTGCAAGCACTTTCCATTGTCCACTATCGACCAAATGATCACCGCTCTTGTACAGTGCAGAATCAGTGCGTCACTCCCATAAATAGAAGTGCATCCTGTACTGAAACACTGACCTAATACTTTTCCAATAGTTACAAGACCTGACTTTGTGTTCTTTAGCCAAAGGTCAGTTGCTCCCCAAAGTGTATTATTTAAAAGGAAATCAATCATGCTTAAGTTTCTGAGCAAATGGAAGCATTCTGTGTTTGCCTGGCAGTGGCAGAAGGAGACCAATGGCACTGCAGAAGGAGGGCCGGAGGAGAGAAGAAACATTAATATTTACTCGGTCACAGAAAAAGCCATTCAGCCATACTGTATTCAGTGTAACAGCACACAAAATGGATGCCAGATCTTAAGCTTCTACACTGCTTTGTCCAACAAAGCCAACAAATTTATTTTTTATATATTTTTCACAGAGATTGCAGGTTTAATATACACATATACATGCCAAATTACAAGCCGGGGCCAAGCAAGAACTTGCTGTTACACTTCGGAGAAAGCAGTTTGATGCCATGTGGTAGATTTTTATTTCACACTAGAGCTAACTCCAAGCAGAAGTACACATCCCCAGTGAGGGCCATCTCTTCATGTCAGTCACACAAAACCTGTCCACAAGGGAAGACTGGCAGGGTCATGCTACATAGCACAAAGACAAAAACCGGTTGACTTTGATGGAAGGTTGTTTCATCTCTGCACCATGTAGCATCAGAAAGTAAGAGCAGAGTTCCAAGGGCTGAAGAGCTTTGTTACAGTTAGCATGTTTACAGCACACATTATTAACTAAATGAGTTCTTGTTTGCAGAAAAAAACCCAAAAGCACAGCACCTTTGTGGGCCACTTCTGGACTACAACTGCATCATTATCTAAGATGCAGAACAACATATTCTTCAAGTTTTGAAAGATTAAACACTGTTGGACAAACCCCAGTAGTGCTCAAACTGGAATTTTGTCCACTAGCTTAAAGTGACTGCTCATCAAATACAAAGGAAGAAAATACAAAAATCCACTTACCAAATACAAGCAGTCTGGAGTTTTGCTGCAGGCAACAGGTCAGCTGTCGACTAAGCAACATTGACGCCATTTTATATTTTCTTTACTCAAAAAGACTCAGTCTTGAGAGATTTCTTGCCAGCTGATGTTCTGAAATAAAGAAAAGCATACACTTATTCTTGTCCCTGTGGATGCAGCCACTATTACTGTGCCATTCATTTCAATTTCCACTTTCACTAATTTCAATCCAAAGAAACTGAAAGCATGCTTTGATGGATTAATGCTGATGTTCAGAGCAGTCTCAGGATTGAGACCCAAGTCTGATGCTAGGTCTCGTTGAGGCAAATGACTTCTAGGCTAAATCTGCATCTCACAGCTTTAGCAGGGCCAGGGGGGAAAAGATCATTCATTACCTGTTTGCCTTGCTCCTCTTCTCTACTTTCTCTATATATGTGTGGACTACATTGAACTTTTAAAAAATTGTTTCCAGTCAGTCTCTCAAGCCTATCTGTTATTTTGATCTGACCTAAGTTTATGAGAAAAATCTCACCTAATAGAAAAAGACAGCAGGACAAACATTAGGAAAGAAAAGAAAAATCAATCTCCTGAAAAAACAGTTTCGACCAATCAATCACATCTCTATGAAGAGAGATTGTGATAGCTGGAATTGTTCAGCCTGAAGAAAGCTCAGGTTGCATCCCATCAATGTGTAATAAATACCTGATGGGAGGGAGTAAAGAGCCAGGGTCTTCTCAGTGGTGTCCAGTGACTGGGTAAGAGGCAATGGGCACAAACTTAAATACAGTAAGCTCCATCTAAACATAGAAAAACTCTGGACAGATTGCCCAGAGAGGGTGTGGAATCACCATACTTGGAGATATGCAAAATCCAACTGGACATAGACCTGAGCAGCCAGCTATAGGCGACACTGCATGAGCAGGAGGGTTGGACCAGATGACCTCCAGAGATCCCTTCCATCCTCAGGTATTCTGTGATTCTACCTCAGCTAGTTAAATATAAATGACCTTGTAAAGTCAAGTAGCACAAATGATAATGTGACGGCTTTTTCACTCTGGATCACCTGTGCAGAAAGCCTGGCTGGAAGTCATAAAACAGTAAAACAGATCATTGGATTATTATCCAGGATACAGGTTAAATTCAAACTTTGTGCTTAGAATTGTGGTTGCCTGTGTTCTATGTAGAACACTGGAGGCCTTCTTTGCCTGTACAGAGACTGTGCTGGCATTTTCCACCTCACTGGATGTCCCTCCACCCCCAGTGGGTGTAGACAGTCTAGTAGCAATGGACCGAGGCTTGCAGTCCCAATGAAATGTCACTATTACCTGTAAATAGAGTTCTTGCCAGGAGGTTTAACAAATACACTCTGAGAATGGAGGTGAACTTCCAGCAGAAAGAGATCACAGCCTACTGCTTACATCATTTCTATGCCATCAATAAAATACGCAAACAGTTGTTGGCGACTAGACGCAGAGAAGCATTTGATCTGTTGCTACCATGATAGGAAGTATCTCTTACCCAACACTAATATATCAGAAATTTAATTTCTCTATTGTCTTTAGCCAAGATACCGCTTGCTTTCCCTCATTCTTGAGCTTTTTCAAAATGGGCAAAAGAAAACAAAAAAACTCCTTGCCTGCGGAGATCTGTTAATTCATGGACCTGTTAATAGTCAGGTACAAAGAAAATACCCTGTGCCTTCCCAGACAATTGACATAGCACTTGGTTTCACTTAGTTTGCTCTGAGTTCATTTTAAAATTCAAAATTTTGAAACCTGCCAAGGTGAGCAAACACTTGCACAACATTTGTGCACACACTGGAAAAAGCTAGTTTAGCTTCGTAAGGTTTTAGATGAGAAGTGTAAAGGAAACTAGTTAAATTTTTTCAAAAAAGAGTAACTTCACTTATTAGACAGGATTTTAAATTCTTTTTTTTTCACTTTCAGCTTTTTTCTTTATTTGTGCTAACTTTTGCATAATCAATGCATAAAGAAATAGCCCAATACCATAAATTTCTTATCTCACAACCATTTTCGAGCAAAAAACAAATGCAAGTCTAAGTCAGTGAGACAACCACTGTTGAAAAAAAGCTGTTAAAGGGTGAATCAGCCCAGTACCTCTCACAATGATTAATCACCTTGATTGATGTTTTCTCTTCAAAGCTATTTATCTGATCTGTACTTCTGCAATCTACAATTCCCTCCTTAAGTTTGCTCTGCAAAGTATTACTTTTTAAAAGTCTCTAGGAGCCTGTTAAAAGCTAACAGGAACATAGCTTTGGAGGAACTGACAAATGGAGCAGTGCAAACCTACCTATAACAGAAGGCTAAAACAACCCACCGAGGTTTGCTTCATCATTCTAATCTCCTTCAATCACCTCCCGTGGGTGTTTTGCTACCAGTTGACTAATCTACCTTCCCCACAATGATGAGATGCCTCTTCACATACAAATCAAACATACCTTCCAGTCACGCTACACGGTTGTACCCACCAGTGTCCAGGTTTCCCTTCAGAGGTACCTACTCTTCCTTCCCTAGGTGAACCACTCCTACATCTTTGCTCCCAGAATGTTATTTTCTCTTTTACTTATATCTACTGTTTAAGTCCTTTAACGGTTAAAATACAGTATTCATAAAAGGGTCAAATATATATTTGGAAATTATATTGGCTTTCTGAAATACTCGTAGAAAAAAAATATTGCAAGAGGTTTAAAAATAAAGTAGCTTAGCCCTAATTTTCCTTGACAGTTGTTATATAAAATGTTTTACCATTTTCCAGTCCAGAGTCAGAATAAATCATGTAATATCAGATGTGAGTATAACTAAAATCAACTACTTCTCCATCTCCATTATGCACACGTATTCTCACAGGAGATCAACTGATGTGATTGGTATAATTGTCTAAGCACTTGTTATTTTCTTATCATAACAACCAATTGAATTTTGCCTCCATAATTCACCTCTTGATCAATTCCCACCAGCCTAGCTTGTTCTAGCACTGCAAGCAGCAGTGGCACAGTTTGCAAGCCAGCAGAAATCAGCTCTCACGCACGTGTCAAAACTGCAGCAAAGCCACGCTCCATCACAGCTGCTGCTTCAGAGCAACTGTGTACAGTTTCAGATTATTTAAAACCTAGGCAAAATATATCCACCAATTTCAGATATCAGACTGTAAAAGGGATATGAAGGACAATGTTTGGATTAGATTTGTGTTTAAATGCTAGCTACCTTAGACCTCAAAGAACTGAGACTCTTCCAGAAAAAGAGATTCATAAGTCTTCTCTAAATATTTTTCCTCTAATGGCAACTGCCTGAGCCAGAGAAAGCCATTGTTACAGATGACTGTACAAAACAGCTATTCTGAAGTGAATGTTCAATGCATTAATTTTGCAGATATATTTGCATATATTTTTGTATGGAATTTTGCATTACATAAACACATGCACTGGCAAACACAGTTTAAGTCAGTCACAAGAAAAATTATTTTCAAAGAGGAAGCTCAGTACAGTTTATGGAGCACATGAAACATACAGACATGTGGACTTTTTTAAATGTATGCTATGAAATTCGATGTATTTTTTTTAAAGAGCACCTCTTAAAATTCTGTACTGAGTCATTATTTCTGACAGGCAAAATTAGTTACTAGGAACAACAGTCATTCAGCAGCAGAAACCTATTGTGAACTATAAAGACGCATTGTTTCTGTAAGCTAACACGATTAGGCAGAACCCTTGGAAAAATAAAAAAATAAATGAGAGAGGGACCCCAGCATTCAGGGGCGCTTGATCCAGATACAGGAGCGAAAATATACAAACAAGGAGTTCATATACCATTCTCACTTGCTAGCAGAGAAGCTAATGCAGCATGACATCCGTGTTTCAGACTGCAGCTTGCAAAAACCTGCCTCTGAAAGCATCCTCGGGATAGATGCAAAGGTAAGAGGTGAAACAGAGACAGTGCACGACAGGGATGAGGAGTCAGCACTGCAGATTTGCATCTCTTTCTTGCAATTCATGGGAAAGACACAGAAGCCTGTTTTAAATTCATGGGGGCACATTCATCTGTCCTTCAGCAGCTCCAAACCCATTTAAGCAGGAACAATTAAGTGGTTTAGAAACAGCAGAACAAGCTGCACACGGCAATTACTCCACAAGTCTTCATAATATGTATTTGGGGAGCAGGACATAAAGGCAAATTATTTCCTTTCTTGCTGTATTCCTTTGCTTGACTTTTCTGTGATGCACAGCAACCAGGGGATTGTTGTGCTACATGTTAATTGTGAAATTTAAAACATGTCAAGCTATCTTTTAGTCCTGTTTGCTTGGATCCATCTTGATATGAAAACAGCACAAGGCTCATTCGCTTCGCTGGTGGTGCAGGGTCTGCTGGCAGGCACAGGGGCAGCAGCCCAAGGTCCTGAAGCTCTGCCAGCCCGCAGGCAGCGGGCAGATGCTTCCCCTCTCTGTGGAGAACCCACAGGCAGCACCAGCATTACGTCTGAAAGCAAAACCACCCTTTCCACACCCCAGCCTGCCCTGGCACCCTGGAGGTGAGCTGGTATAGACAGTTTGCAAGGAGGATGTTTCTCAAAGAGGTGAGAAGGCTCTTCAGTTCACAGCTCAGCATGCTTTGACACTGCATTTTCTGCATATGTTTTTAACAGAGGAAGAAACTGCAAATTGAGAGACCGAGTCAGCTGTGGTTCCTGTGACTAAAACAAAAGAACAATGTTGGAAAGCCTGGCAGTACTCAGGTAGCCACGCTGAAGTGGGAATACACTGCAAAGCTGATTTTCTTTTGGAATTAAAAGTTAATTTCCTTGGCTTTACAGGACAGTGAGTTCAACTACTGTTACAAAGACCCACAATGTGGTAATACGTTAGTTGTCCATTTTTTTTTGTGTTGTTTATCTTCCATGAGCTCTTGTTTCTCCTTTTCTAACCTCCACAATGCTCCCACACTTGCACATCGGGGCTCTTCAAATGGCTTTTCTGGAAGAGAATCAGACTGGAATATATCAGTGGCAAGCTGCAAAGAGTTTGAATAACGGGGCCAGGACACAGGCACTAAAAAGAGGGAGTTACAGATCCCATCTCATAAGCAGTGCCTGTCGTACAGTAAGTCAGAGATGAGATAAGTAATTCTGAAAGAAAGGAAAGATACAACAGCTGCCAAAACCAGAGCTGGATGGGACTGCAGCTTCTGAGCTGAATAGGGACAAGCTTTCTAGCCTCATTCACACTTCCAAGGCCCTATCATCTCTTACTCTGCAATAGAGTGACAAGTTAGAACGAAAAATCTTAACCAGTCCTACATTGTGCACCCCATAAACTCCTGAAATACCTTGTTATGCATTTTTTTACTACTGTCATCAACTTCTGGCAGGTAGTGTTCTGTGCCTGGGCCTCACAAAACAGAGAATTGAAGGGCTCTGTCTTAAAAAAACAGTAAAAATCCAAGGCTGTTTGTTAAGAGGGGGCAAGTCTCCTGGTTTGCAGTGTTCATGAACAAACATCTTTCATGACTTAGGTGATACAGCTCAAGTATTTTACTTCTAAAAACAATACAGGTTATAATGTGCACATTTCTCCTGCTGAGTATTTCAGTCAGGCATTGCTAATTTTT
>JANZLP010000052.1:5696392-5707211 GCA_026930925.1 Chelictinia riocourii | reverse complement strand
ATAAATGACTTTTTCACAACTCCTTAATATTTTAGTTGCAGAGTTTGGATTAAAATTCAGGTGGTCTTAGTCCTAGCCTTAAGACCAGAATAGCAGAGGATTCTACTTAAGCTTTACGTGGACAGAAATCTATTTGCTTCCAAAGAAAGTTTTCTATATATTAATCTGTTATTTGCAGAACACTCACCCCACTTTTTCAGGGATAGCATTTGCAATTATTTTTACTGCAGCATGTTTCAGCAGTTGAGATTTGAGGGGTTACTTTTTGTGACGAGCAATGCAACAAAATAGCTTGTTTAAGAAAATAATGCTGGTTTTCCCCCTTTTTCTATGGCTAGAAAAGCTGTTCACAAAGAACAAGACTTCTGTCCTCCAGTCTTTTTAAAGGTGTCTTTGAAAAAAAAAAAACCCACACATATAATCCAAATAATTTGGGGTTTAGGATTGGGATGAATTATTGCTTATCTAAGAGTGGTTCAAAAGGTGGTTCTCAATTTCCACTGATAGATGGGCTGTATGTGCAGATGGGTGCTGCGATAATTTGGTGACATTAGTCTGAACAGTCCCTTCTGGTCCACTTTTTTGCAATGCTAGCAGTGCAAGCATTACAACAATCTCCCTGATAACATATGGTGACATACAAATGAATCTCATCATCAGAAAAATACAATCTACATGTAAGCTGTATGCAATTAAGGCCCACACATTGGACCTCAAATGCTTGATCAAATACGTGAACTGCATTTGATACTCAAAACTATTGTTTAAACAGCTTAGGTCTTCCTTCCTTGGGTATACTGAGCAGCTAAGCATCTGTGCAGGAGGAAAGGCTTATCTATTTTCGTTTCTTTGTTTTAGTTTAAAAAACAGATTAATGATAAAACTCACGTTTCTAACAGCCAGGCTGATAGGAACTTCCTTCATATTGCTTCCAATCTACCAAACCTAATTCTGGACTGCCATCTTATCTCTTCTAGCATCATACATAAAGCTTGTGGAACAGCCTGGCAAATCCTGTTCTTAAAATTCTGCAGAAACAGATGGCACTCACCCATAATAGAGAGGATCACATAGATGAAAGGAAAGCACATTGGTGAGGTTATGAGGCAGGAAAAGTGGTAAAAAAACCCAACCAAACAAGAAGGTAGTGACATGCTACAAAGTGGGATTAAAAGGAAGACAATTTAAGAAATCTTCCTCTGCTAGAAAGACTTTAGCAGTCACTGATAAAGAGATACTGCCTTCAGTAACAACAAATCAGGCCTTAGAAAGTGCAGATGTTAAAATAAAAAACTGAAGGGAAGAAAGAAGAAAAAGCATGTTTTATTGCTTCCCCCCCTCCTTTTTTTTAATTAAACAGGTATAGAGGGAACATAGTGGTAACGCCTCTGTGATAACATTTTTAAGAAGGGAAAAAAGTTGGGGAAAGGGGAGAAACGGCAGCCAGGGAGTGAGAACATGTAAAAGAAACATCTCTGCAGCCCCCCAGGTCAGTGCAGAAGGAGGGGGAGATGCTCCAGGTGCCGGAGCAGAGATTCCCCTGCAGCCGTGGGGAAGACCATGGTGAGGCAGGCTGTGCCCCTGCAGTCCATGGAGGTCCACGGTGGAGCAGATCTCCACCTGCAGCCCAGGGAGGACCCCACACTGAGGCAGGGGGATGCCTGAAGGAGGCTGTGACCCCGTGGGAAGCCCACGCTGGAGCAGGCTCCTGGCAGGACCTGTGGCCCCGTGGAGGACCCATGGTGGAGCAGTCTGTGCCTGAAGGACTGCAGCCCCTGGAAAGGTCTCACACTGGAGCAGTTCATAAAGAACTGTAGCCCGTGGGAAGGACTCATGTTGGAGAAGTTCATGGAAGACTGTCTTCCGTGGGAGTGACCCCACGCCGGATCAGGGGAGGAGTGATGAGTCCTCCCCCTGAGGAGGAAGAAGCAGCAGAGACAACATGTGATGAACTGACCCCATTCCCCATCCCCCTGCGTGGCTGGAGGGGAGGAAGTAGAGAAAAAAGGGAGTGGAGTTGAGCCTGGGAAGAAGGGAGGGGTGGGGAGAAGGCGTTTTGAGATTTAGTTTTCATTTTCTCATTATCCTACTCTGATTTGATTGATAATAAATTACAGTAATTTCCCCAAGTCAAGTCTGTTTTGCCTGTGACAGCAATTGGTGAGTGATCTCTCCCTGTCCTTACCTCCACCCATGAGCCTTTAATTATATTTTCTCTCCCCTGTCCAGCTGAGGAGTGACAGAGTGGCTTTGGGGGGCACCTGGTGTCCAGCCAGGGTCAGCCAACCCACCACAGCCACTAATTACAGAGAGGGAAGCTCAGTGTTTTCCACCAACCCCAGCTGCATGGAGGGGAGCCGACCTCCCAGAACACCTGGGGAGCTTCATCACTAGAGAGGGAGGGGGATGAGGATGGTGCACAGAGGGGACGGGTCTTAAACTTTGGCTGCCAAGGGAGGTAGAGCCAGATGGTATTTACAGACAATTGCTCTTAGATCTTTGCTCACTGGTCCTATACCCTCCAGGCACAATTTGTTCAAGCTGGCTTTGGCAACTGGGGCTGGAAGAAGTTTAACATAGCAGTCAAGTTTTGAGCTGACTGACAGAAGAAGCCTGAAATCTTTGGCACAGCTCTTAAAATATAATCTTTAGTGTGACTTGAACCTGGGGGCTATGTAAATGCAAGGCAAAAAAAAAGAAAATATGTTCTGCATTGACAATGCATTCCCTTAATGATGGATTTAATTATCAAAATGACTAATTATTCCATTAAGGTAAGTGCTCAGCTAGGTGATACTTGCAAAATTAGAAATATAATAACTTACATGCAGTACATTGCCAAGAAATTAAGACATTTATCAAGTTTACTGGGAGGATTAATGTGGCATTTTAGCTGCCGTTAGCACAAGAGACAAATTCAATTAACTAAAAGTGAGAAGATGTCAACTGTGCTAAGATCCAAGTAGAGAGTGGAGCGTGGGGAGATGGGGAAGACAGTGATGAGGAAGAAGAGGAAATTATCACTTACCACGGCACCAACGCCGTAGGTGGCTGCTGGAGCAAGTGTGTGGTGGTAGGGGTCTGCAGCATAAACTCGTCCGTAACTGAAAAGAAAATAAAGTTGAAGATTAATGGAAAAAAAAAAAAAAGTTAAAACCAGATATTACCAATATTAAAAAAAATGGTTGTAATGAAATACTCCATTCTATCCAAATTCATTACAAATAAACTCATTTTGCAGTTTCAAAAGCAATATCCTTTGGGAAATGTTAAGGTTGCAAATGACAATAAATGTATAATCAGCTTTACTAGACTATTAAGAATCAGCATCAGGCTAAGGAGAGTGGCTGTAGAACAATGGCAGGCACTTGATTTTAAGGAACAAGCTTATTGCACGTTCCTGGTCTTTCTATAGAAGAGACAGAGTGTCATTCTAAGCCATGATACCTGCACAGTTGAAGTCTCAATTTTCAGGCCAAGTTCCTGCTACAACCAGGCAAACACAGTGAAGTGAAAATCAGATTTTTGTCATTTCTTCCCATACCAAATCCTTATAATTGAAACTACTTCAAAGCTTCTTTACATGTACACCTGGTAGATTTGCTGGCCCAGTCCTCCTCTTCACCATGAAATATATAGCTTTGCTTCACAGTCCGAGTCTGAATGCAGTTAGTTTGTGAGATGGACATGCCAACTAGATACAGGTTTCACTGAATATGTCTAATATTTTTTCTGTAATCAACAACAAAAGCAATCTCAAAACTACAGTGGTGTCTAGCATATAAGGGCTAATGTAGTAAACAAGTTTTAATAATACTCTTGATCTCTCTCTCTCAAAAAAACAAAAATCATTATTTTTTAGCCTTACATGAACAGTAACCCCAGACTGGTCTCATTCTGTGTAACTACCTTATTTTTCAGATACAAGTACAAACTTACATTTTTTTTGAAAAGAGGACAGTTGTCCTAATTTATTATCATGTATTTGCTCCTCCACAAGCAGAATCTGATTAGCTGATTCCTAGAAAATCAGCTGAGGGAAAGCTGAGAAAGGAATATTTCCATGCCATATGCAATCCTCCACCACCCACTACTGTGGGTCCTGGATGTGAGGTAAAGAAGAGGTCCAAATTATCTGAACTAGACGTTCCTACCTACCCAGTGATACCTTCAAGGAAGGAGTAGTAATTACCATAGACAAGATAGTCTTTAATTCTCCATTTCACTGAGCCAACATTTGCAAGAATATGAGGGATTCATTGTGTATGGAAATCCCAGTAAATCACCTCCTGGGACACCTGCGCTACCTAAAGGCAAAAGGGTTCAGCACTGAAAAGGCAGAGACTTTACACAAATGCCTCTTACTCTCTGGCCAAGTCTAGGGTCACAGATTTGCAGAATTTATATGCTTTTCCTTTTCCACGAATATATAACCACACATCTTGATGAAAAAAAAAAAAGTAGAAAAAAGTTCAGTAAGTACAAACTTCTAAGTGTACATTGGTTGGTATTCGATATTGTGAATAAGCCATTTTTTTTTCCAGCAACGCAGTCTGGTATTTTGAGCAAATGTAAAGTGTACCTATGTTCTTATAAAGTATTCTGTGGCAAAATATGGATGTTTCACTACAAAGTACAACCATAGCAGCTGAATGCCTTCAGTTGTACTGTCTTGTTTACTTAATAAATTCAACTTTTTTCTATTAAGGGATAATACATTAAAAAAGGAGTCAATCCATTAAAGCTATGAAAATACTACAAGTTCATGAATGTGGGATCTATATCGTACCCCACTATTGTGTTTACTATAGATTTGGGCAGAGAAGTCCTCGTACCTATCAAAGATATACATGAACATCCAGGGGAAGCGGTGTGTTGGGCAGTCACCTTCTTTAAGACATGGTCTTAAACTCAGGAAAATATGTGTAAAAGACTTGTAGAAAACCTATTAGTTCCTCTTTTGCATCCAATATATTGATGAGTGAAGGATTAAATTTATATATCAATTCCATTTAAATACTTGTTAACCATGCATATCTATCTTTGGGAATTATCCAAAGCAGTCAACAGCAAAGAAACCAGGCAGGTCCCACTGAAAAAAAGGGAAGGAAAAATAGCTCACACTGGCCTATATTGGATAAATGACGCTTGGTGATCCTTTGAGTTGGAAAGGGGGCATTAGAGGTCTTTGAGCAGATTTGATGCTGACCCCATACTCTGGAGCCTCTTTGGTTGGAAGAACTTCCATAAACCTCAGCCTTGGTAACCCTCTGCATTAGGATGCAAACATCATAATATTTAGAGATTTAAAATACTTAGCTTTGCTAGCAGCCATAACAGAATCTCTTATGTCTTATTCATCTACACTGAAGTGAAGACAACATCTTACTTTCCTCTGTATGCCCATTTTATAAGTCTGAGAATCCATTTTAAACATCATTATAATTTTAATTCTCTCAAGCCAAATCTCATTCAAACAGTAAGAAAACATCTAGAAAGGGAAAATGATTAATTTAAAGCTAGACTTTTTTCCAGCACTATAAATTTCCCTCATGTACCTAGTAACATAGAGGAAGAATTGCATGTAGTAATATTATACATGCTTTAATGTCATGACTATTATTTTTAAAGCAATGGAATCAGTATATTTTCAATTTTTTTTTTTTTTTTTCTGATTAGCTGGTATTACTGCAATACAAGGACTGTAAATTTAGATCCGTAAGAATTCCATTAGTTTTGGCCTAGTGTAAACCATTAACTACACTGGGTCTTTGTGAGTTTTTTGCTTCCACTGCTGTGATTCATTTCCTGCAGTAGGGCTGCATTTTGACTCCATACCGCATCCCATTCCTGCAGGATCCTTGACTATGTCACAGTGCCCCACAAAACCGAAAGTCTAACAGGTCACTCACGGCAGGGGATTAAGTAGCCTAAATGCAAGGACCACTTGTAAGGAAGGTACAAGCCTGAATACGTAGTGCTCAGGCTTTATTAAATTATTACTGTATTTAACCCAACTACTGAAGTAACTAGCAAGTTTACAACACTGATGTAATAAAACATGTTGCTAACAGTATTATATATATTATATATATATATTTTACAGAAACCTGGACGACTAAGAGGAAAATATGGCTAAACAAACACATTAAGCAATTTCAAAAGAAAGAAAAAATGACTGTTTCAACCCAGTATTTACTTCTGAGTACATTTTTATTATTCTTTTGCCAAGGATTAATAAAATATTGCCAGTGCTTTACATGACTTTTTTCATCCTACTGCATAATCCATGTTTCTTCCTTGAAACAAAAGAGTTGTGAAGTAGTCCTAACGTGAAGTATGACCCAAGTTAATCCTTGCTCCTTAAAAAGAATGGTTTACATCTATATTACGATAACGCTGAAGTTTGTACTGTGATATTAACATAAAAATGATACTTCAGAATTAGCAATGCCTATACTCCTGTTAAAATAAGAAACACTTCTTCCTTTTCTTTTACAGGATATTGAAATTCCACTTGAACAAGTGTGTGCAATGCAAACATAAAATAAAATAAAATGTAAAAAGCATTCTTCCAAATCTTCTGTAAAAGAAAGTATATAAAATTCAATTGAAAAATTCTCATTCTTGCACCCTCCTAAATACACTTGACATATGCAAGCACAAACATGGAAGAATATATTTCCAAAGGGGAGAGAATACATGCTCAGATATTATCTGGGAAAAAAATGCATTGAAATTCCTCTGTGATGAATAGACTTTTTTTTCTCCTCAGGGTGACCTCTACCTTCAGAATATGATGGTTTTATTATGATTAATAAATTTCATTTCCACAGAGGAAAGGAACAGTGTCAGCTTAAACTTAAAGCAAGTGGGTTTCTTTTTAAATGCTAATTTTTAAACACGCCCTTGCATGACACCAAATTTAGAAGCTCAGAAGGTTAGCAGAATAGATTCTGATTTCCATGCTGAAAATAGTAAGAAGGATTTAAACTATATTGTCACACTGAAAATCAGTAAGCTAGTTCAGTCGCATAGTCATTAGTTCATTTATTCACTATTATGCCAGCATGCTTATTTCTCATTCAAATTAGTGGCATTTAAATGCTTTGTGATAATTTACACTAGAAATAATCTTTCTAGGTAAACAATTTACTAAAATTTAGGACATGCAAATGAAAAAGTATTTTGAATAAATTAATAGTCAATGCGATTATCTGTGTATTTTACAGAATGTTAAATCAATGTATCAAAACCAATAGGTGCATTCACAAATTCTTGTCTAACACATCTGATGAAAAATTTTGATGCATCACTAATTAGAACAAAGTAAGTTCCACTCTTTTCCAGTATATCTGGAAAAAGTATTCAGGACATAACAGGAAAAAAATAACACTTGTTAGCATTTTGTACCATACTAGCACTGGTTCTCTAAGGAGGTTGACTAATAACTTACTGGGAAAAAGTATTCAGAACATAACAGGAAAAAAATAACACTTGTTAGCATTTATGGATATAATGACTGTATGTTTTGTTTAAATCATCTAAATATATTTAGAAGTTTAAGAATAGAGTTCTTTGAACGGAAAGGCATCTTCCTCTTTCTCAAAAAGAGACAACTTCAGATTGTTCTACTCATTTTAACACAGGACATGGATAATTTTATATTATTAGCATTTAAAATTTCCTCTAATCCATTTAATGACTCTTCATCATACCTAGTTCATACTTGTAAGCTCCAGTGATATCTTCAAATTGCTCACTGCCAACATTCTTGGTGATTAGAAGTTGTCCACATGGCCAAGGGTCACAGAAAAATTTTATTTTTTTGGCATTGTTTTGGGAAAGCCAGCCAACATAGTTTGAGTTTACTCGAGAAAACATATGATGACCATCATAGTCCAAGTCCAGTTCCCCTTCTCTGATGCTTCGAACCCAGGTAGGACCGCTGCAAGTTGAACCTAAGCCAGGCAACAAAAAATATTATAGTATGTTGTAACCTCAGTAGCAGAGAAACTCAACAACATAAGCTGAGGAAAACAGTTATAGTAAACAGTTACCTCTGCCTGTTTCCAGGGGTGTTGGATCCAGACACTGCCAATCACCACAGCATTGATTTAGGTCTCTGCGAGCCATCCAAGATTCATTCCAGCAGTGATATCGCCTGTAGGATGCAGGAATATAGGATTAAAGACATCTCTTAGATCATCAAGTTCAATGCCTTACGATGGAAGAAAAACATGTCAGAGAGAACCTTTTAATCAACTGAAGACTCTCCATTTCTTAACACAGTTAACGATGTTTGGGGACAGGAGCTGTTTGGTTTGCTTTATATCACTCAGATTGGAAATTTGTTCCAGAACCCTGGAGACTCGATTGCAAAACATTCTTCTTATAGCCCCTTTTTTATTTTATTTGATAAACAAAAGAATTTTGTTGGCACATTGAGTAGTTTATTTTCCTAACATTTTCCTCCTGGTTCTTTAAAGAAAAATTACATACTGTCTTAGTCTTCTTTTTAATGGCTTAACAAAGAATAAACTCTTAAGTCTTTTGTGCTAAAATAAGATCCTCATTCTCCCAGTATTTCAGTTTGACCTCATCATTTTGACATGTGAAAGGGCAGAAAATTCATTAAAAGCTCTCACAGATGAGACCTGGATGCAAACAAAATTCTGGTGCAGCAAAACTACGAACATAGAGGTCAAGGGTGAAAACACAAAATTATGCTATGATGAGTGATAATGTCATAGTTATATGAATATGAATTGAAGGGTTTACAAGAATGAAGCAATCCATGATAAGGAACATCAGGAAGACAACATAATTATCAGCCAAGTGATTATGACTGAAGATAATAGTCCTAGTCCGTGATAAATTTTCCCTTGCATTTCATGATCTACTTCGTAGTTTTACAGCTACTAAGATTGATGGCCTTATTCTTTCAACTGAGAAGAATAAGCAGGTAGTGTTAATTCTCACAAGTGGTTTTGGTTTTTTTTTTCTTTTTTGAAAATGTAGATTGAGCAGACTGCCTCTTCAGTAATTGCATGTTTTTAAAAGCATTATTAGGAAACTGAACAGTCTTGCCACACCAAAGAGAGAGACACACTGATCTGCTAGATTTATACTAGTCTTTCTATCATTTAGTTTTTGACAAAACCAAAAGAGGTTGTTTATTTCTTATTTACCATAGTTTGTCTTTACCGCACAGGTTTTTTCCAGTACAGTCAAAGATCTCATTGATACCAAGAGGATTCTCAATTGAGCATGGAAAACAGAAGTTTGTGACAACACGGCTTGGAATTCCCAAACACCTCATCACTGTAAGGAAAAAAATATAATGATTCATTACAAATGGTAATTAATCAAGCAAATCCCTCACTTATTTTATAAATAATTCTCCTATATTCTACTTTGTAATTATATAAACACAATGGATAGGAGGCAATATTTGGGATGCAGTGATTCTGTCTTCAAAACTTCTTTTTAGTGGTTGAAAAATAGTCTCAAAAGAGCCTAGCATGAAGGAATGGCTTGTTACTCTTCCAGCTTTAAAAAAAAAAAAAAAAACAAAAAAAAACCCCCAAACCCAGATCTGTTTTAAGTTCAGAAATAACGAACCTAATCCTGCATTAATAAAACACCGTAATGTTTTTTGTAAACAGATTGTAGTACATATAAATTCATCTATAGAATATCAATTTAATTTTCTTCAATGAGGTAGCAGGTTCAGTAAATAAATGGTACAAAGTTGGAACTCAGATTTTTTTGTCTGTTCTATTTAGTTCACTATTATCTCATCCTTTGCAGTAAAAGATAGTAGCCTGCTGCTTTTATGTTTTGGAGGAGACATTGCTACAGGTCGTCTTCTGTTCACAACTTCGTGTTTTTTCTCATCCTTCAAACCTCACCCAAAGGATAAGTTTTGGTTCCACAATGCTGCACTTGCTCCAAATTTTAATGAAAGCTGCAGTATCAATAGCTGCATGCTATAAAGGTCACAGAAAAGATAGTACTGCTTTTCTTCTTGCTCTTCATGCTGTATAGGAAAGCAATAGGTTGATGATAAACACTACATTAGGAACCATGCCATATCATAACAAGACGAAAATATTCCTTTTTTTTTTTTTTCCCCTAG
Source organism: Chelictinia riocourii (assembly GCA_026930925.1). NCBI lineage: Eukaryota > Metazoa > Chordata > Aves > Accipitriformes > Accipitridae > Chelictinia > Chelictinia riocourii. Next base: position 5,697,070 of record JANZLP010000052.1, on the reverse strand, counting down.
TAAAGTGCTTATGAGTAATATTCTTCCAGTAGTTTTTAGGGTTAGAAGTTTTTCTCTCTTCCTTTTTGGATAACTAGGTAAGGGCAGACCGAAATCATAGAATCACAGAATCATGAATGTCCCACCTGTGCACATTACCGAAGCAAGAGACCCACAGTACCCATATCGGACCGGCCTGCATCTGCCATTGTACCACTGCTGAAGAATAGGAACACTTCCATTCCAGGAAAATGGTTTTGTTCCTTTCAGGTAATCATTGTTTTCTGGAATCTTCATGATGCTGTTAGTGGTATGGCTGCTTATCTAGAAAGAGAAAAGTAAACCAACCTTTTCAAGTGGCTGACCGTGTCTTCACATCCTAAGCATATCACAAAATCATCAGAGCTCAGTGTCACAAGTTTTTGCTGCGAATCTGAGCACGGAAAGGATTTTTCCTGCTACTCATACTGTGCTAGATTACAGTGCAATTTGTCCTTCTATAATACAATCAAAGTGACCCGATTTTTTCAGAGGTGACCCACCACTAGCGGTCTTACCATGTGATTCACCACCATGCTGACATGCACGGGGTCATTGCGCCAACAATGGTCACGGTCAGAGCCGTGATGGTAACTCGCACCCATGTCTAGGATCTTCAAGCAGATATCCAGAATCCCATCTTCAAACTGCGGAAAGAGA